>JAGFZM010000204.1:725670-824575 GCA_017657215.1 Limnothrissa miodon
TGCGTTTGGTCGTTTCTAACTCCAAGGCTGTTTGGATGAACTGAAAGGCCTGGGCTAAGCTAAATGCTAACAAAGTAGCATCGTGCCCCAAAGCGATTGCGTGCAGGCGCAGAAACGAGACGGGTATCTATCAACTCATCTAAGTTTGGGGAAGAACATATTTCAATATTGAAAATCGGTGGCGTGTTGCTTTAAGGGAAGAACACAGTTTGATATTATACAATGATGGTGTGATTCTTTAAGTTATTCTGAAGTGAATGTCAAAAAAATTGTCTGAATAAAGCAAACCAGAAAGTGCTGTTCAACTGTTCAATGGTCTTGTTTTAAACTGTAAATTAGACATACCAATGTGATGGAAAGTTTGTAAGCTGGAATGAATAGTTTTTAGAAAGTGTTTTTCATTGCAAAAAAATCTGGTGGTTGAAGCACGTTGTGAGATTACTAATATTATAACACAGCTGTTGAGAGCATAAAGGTCAAATGCAAACCCATCTTTGTAGCTATACCTGTTTATTATGTAGTCCTTTTCCCATGTCACTCATTTTTACAATAGAGTGGTTGGGTTGTTGCATACTCATCCGACACCTTATCTAATTTATTACAGCATCTACACTGCTTTGAAGAAATGGGTCATAATATGCCTTACCATATGGCCCAACCATGTCTTTATAGTATAAAATGTTGCATCATATACAATTAATATCAGTAGATGTTTTGAACAATTTTATAAAGAAATTGATGCTTTAAACCATTTTCTTATAAGGTCCCACCTTTAAATGTTTTAAACCTTCTAACTTAAAATATTAAATTTTTTAGACAACTTTTTGGTATATGTACTATGTATTTCTGTTTTGGCCATATATAGCCACAAATGCTAAAACTGCAGTAAACATAAAAATCTACAAGTAGATGTTTTGGATCATTGTTTTATTTGCAGCTTTATTCATTACATCCATAAAAAAGATGTTGTCCCCATGTGCAAAAAGGGGTAATCTGTGTAAATAAGACTTCTGTTACCCTTCTGTGGATACATCTGGGCACTAGTTTATTTATATTAGTTTTAGCAAGTTCCAGGCTTGCATCTTGACTTGTCACAAATGATAAGACATGCTAAAATGTGGGCCTACCTGGGAAGATGACACTGTCCTGCTAATGTCTCTCTTGGTGTGCCCAGTGTCTTTCAAATATATGACGCATGGCTGCCTAGCCAAGAAGGCCTAAGAATGCTAATCAACATTTCAATCGCTTCTTCCCAATTCCCCCTGCCTGAACCTTCATGTCAGATGGAGTGCTGGGGTGAGGGGAGAAGTCTGTCAATGGAGTGGATCGGGGAAGTGCTTCTGGGTGGCACTCACAGCTGTTGACAACAGTGTTTTCATGGCCAATAACTTAATAATCCTTTATTTAAAGCTAATAGTGTAAGTAAGTCTAGTTGGCTAATATAAGTCCTGATTATTCTTAGAGAACTGGTAAACTGGTAAATGAAAGGCTTAGGCCTAGATGTGGATTTCTGAAACTTTTCCCATTAAAGCATTATCTCTGTTCTGAATAGTTGAGGGGTTGCCTTGATTGATGGCTATTTTGGTGTCTCGGGTACTACCAAAATTTCCCTCAACTTGCATTTGGGTGATTGTGGTGACAAAGGGGTTGAGTCAATTAAACTATATTTCTATATTTTGTAAGACAGGGAAAGTTATATCAAGGGGAGTAGGAGGGCTTAAAAATGGCCTTTCCCTGCCAGGATGATTGAAGTTTGATTGAACACACACACACTCGTGTATATATATTCACACACACACAGAGTGCAGTTTCAAAACAGTGTAGCCTTTTACTCATAATAGCATCTGCTATTTAGGGCTTGATATGCGCAGTGATGCATTACTGGACTTACGAAATATACACCAAGTAAACTGAGAGAAGTTGACACCAGCCAGCGCTTACAGGCTTTTCACAAATGCCCCATTGAATCAGTTCTCACCTGTAATACAGTGACAGGGTTTAGGTTTCTGAAAGAGACGTAATCAAAACTGCCTGAATAAAGCTATAAAGGTCAGTTGAGCAATCAGTTGAAGTAGAGTAGGGCAGAGTGGTCCCAAGACTCCCCAAGCCAAATAGCCTCCTTACACACCTTAGCAACAGCCTCCGGAACTTCAGAGGCTTTGGACAGAGCCCACACTATCTTACTGCCAACTCCCTCCATTTGTGCTTCCCACTGCTAGTGAACTCATTTCTTAATGCATCTTTTTGGCTCTGAGGTTTGTTTCTGGGTTATTTTAATGCCCTTCTCTTTCATTATCCTTCTGCGTTTATATTCTGTCTTTGGTTCAAGCAAGTAGGTGCTGCATGTGTGGGTGCACTGTGACTACAACTCTTTTGTACCATTTATTTCTTTTAAGACAGCAACGAGTATAAGAGATAAATGTTGGTTTCTAACGTGGGTCACCTGCCCCATGCGGAGGAAAATAAGTGCTTCCCCTGAGAGTGGGAATCCCCCACATCCCTTTCCCCTCCCCCACTGCTCTCTCCTGTGGCTGTCTGCCTGGGATTGTGAAAGCCATCCAGCAACAGTGGGAACATGGCAAAAAACGGCCATGGAGGCTACCTGCTTGTAGGCCCATTAGTTAGCCTGGTGTCCTTCTCCCTGCTGTTCAGACTGCAGTCCATCCAGTGGCTTTATAGGCAGGTTTTAGTCAGCAGAGCAGTTCAAGAGAAAATGGCTTCTTGTTTGCACATCTGTCAGGAGGTTACCGTTCACAAAAAAAGTTTTTTTTTTAGCATGTCAGGGCAGTACCCCCTCCCTTAGTGCCTGTCTCTCTCACTCTCTGACACGCACAGCCTAACTGATTTGTCTTCCTGTCTTTATTTGTATGTTTTTTTTTCTGTGCGTCCTGATTTCCTCCATCAGTCACATTAAACCTCAGTGTCTGTTGGCTCCTTTTCTCTGATGCTGGGTTCTGATTAGTGCACAGCTTTAGAGCATTTGCAAATTATTGAGTTTCCACTTCCTTTATCCTGCATAGAATTTATGTTACCATAATTATAATGTGTGTGTTTTTATATCCTCTATGGATATGAATGTTGGAGCACGTATATCCTTCATGAATTGTCTACAGTATATGTATGTATATGGATCCTATAGCCTATACACTGCAATCAGTGTTGAGCTGCTCTTGTTCTGTTGTTCGAAGTCATGCTGTTGTAATAGATTTGGATAAAAGCACTGCAGGCTTGTCCTTCAGTGGCATGCTACAAACCATCTGGGTCTATTTTTAGAGCAGATTAGCCAGCAGAATCGAGCCTTAGAGTGTGAGATTTCCTCTCTTTTTTTCACATACTTATATGACCTTATCGTTGCAGCTGGTCCTGTCTCTGGTGATGTTAATATCTGATTCCAAGAGCTGCATTACTAAATCTCTGTTGAAGTGGCTGCTTGTCCTGTAAAAGCTTAATTTATTTCACATTTTAGCCTATTGCACCACATTGTCACATCAAATGTCAATTTTTTTCTTAAACAAGGCCTAGTGCTTCTTGAACACGTTCAAACAAAGTTGAGTTCAAAATGAAGTGGGGGTGAGTTCGACCACAACTGAAGCCAGGTCATTTGGCACTGATCCTATACATTTTACTTTGAGCTTAAATATGCCTGCCTTCAATGCAATTAGGTACTCTTCTTTACAGAATGAGCCTTATATGAACTATGGTTTCTATGGTTCCTTAGGAGGAGGGGGGGAGCCCTTGAGCAAAGGAAACATGGAC
Source organism: Limnothrissa miodon (assembly GCA_017657215.1). NCBI lineage: Eukaryota > Metazoa > Chordata > Actinopteri > Clupeiformes > Clupeidae > Limnothrissa > Limnothrissa miodon. Next base: position 729,427 of record JAGFZM010000204.1, read on the forward strand.
TTCACTTGCCCCAAGCACCTAAAGCCTTCATTTTGGTCTTCTAGGTAGAGGAGGGGTTAATCAGTGTCCGAGTGTTCGTCACGAGTCAACCACTACTCTTATCCTGAAATATTGACTAAATGACCCTGAGAAGCTCTGTCTTTTCCAGACAGTAGAAAGATGAAGTAGAAACTTTTAAACGTCAACCAAACCTCAGCCACCGAATGGCATTTGTTAGTGGGGCACAGATAGTGGAGACCATTTTGCTTTTACAGAGTGTTGATTAGTAATTCATTTTGAGCAGTTGGGTCAAACCATTTCCCAAATGTTGATTAGTGCATGTCCCACTCTCAGCACAAGCTCCCTTGCATGTGCATGTTGATGATGATGTATTTCTAGAAGCCTGTCAAGAGTCGCCCACTGGATTTAAACCCACAAGGCCAAGATGGACGGCACATTACAAAACAAACCACACCTAAGATTCTCTCTCACCATGCATATTCTTGAAGATCCATGTTCTTGTAGATGTATTCAGCACCAGAAAAGGTCCCATCAGCAAACTGATTATGTTACCATGTGTATTTGTGGTGGACCTGAAATTCATGGGAATGTTGCTTTAGGCAGGACAAGAAGACCATAACCGTCCACAAAAGATCAGTGTCTGTTTTGAACAGCCAATCCTCCTTATAGCTCACTGCTCTACCTTACGTCAGTCAGTATCATGTCACTTAATTGTCAAAAAATGGTACTGGAAACAAGCTCAGTGAAACTGCCTTTTAAAAGCTGAAAAATTCATTCAATTTTGGCAGAATTCCCTAGACTAGCATTTACCACTGAAATGGAAAAGGGGCCAGGATTTGGTCACTTTTCCTGGGTTTTATAATACTTCCATGAGTCATACCAATTGTTCTTATTGACTGGTCAATTAGTTGAGTGAACAATGTGGGAAGTGGATGGTTATCAGTTTTACAGCATGACTTCAGTTCAGTATAGCAGAACCAGGTGTATGAAGTAAATGTGGGTGCACTACTTGCCTTTTAATTTGGTAGTCTTTATGCTTATTGAAAGATGATATATATATTGTATAATTGTGGATATATGTAACAGTCTCAGTTGTGATTGGTTGCATCATTTAGATTATGCCGTTCAGATCAATAAGGGTAGTGCTAGTCTGTTTACTATGCTGTTGTCCTGTAGAAGAGACAGGAAAAAGGAAGCAATCAGATTTGCAGTCTTAATTCAGAAAATCCTTATGCGCACGCCTCTGATTCTTGTGTTTTTCCAAACAAGAGCCGTAATTGAAGGCTGGCAGGCTAAATGCTGTGGGATTGGCCTAATTGATGTTGCAGTCAGAAGCCCATCTGATACATGGATTAGCAATGTAGTAGCCTCCACCGGGACTCCGCTCCCTCCAGGACACTACCTAATTATCTTAGCAGTTGTTTTGCTGGGTTTGCACTGGTGGCAGACGACATGACGGCCGCCATAAGGTTTGGTGCACATAGCCTCCCTCCCCATTGCAGACCTCTCTTGTCTTGTAATTAGGCACAGGGAGCAGTAGCAAAAGAGGTGGGAGAGGGAGAGGAGGCTCCCTGCAAACCATGCAGACAACATGAACACAACGCGCTGGGGAAAACCTGTGTGGTAGGATGCAAGGACGTCATCACATGTACTGCTCAAACTGAAGTGGAAATGTGGAAATCTTGCTGGGTCAAAATGTGATTGACATCATCAGTAGGGTGGCATCTATAGAATCTTTTCGTCATCAAGTATACTTTTTTTTTTTCCCCCTCTCGGCATTTAACCGAGTAATCGGATCAAACATTTTGTTAGTTTTCAAATAGTGTGTTATGCATTGAAGTGGCCTGTTAAAATGACCAAGCCGTTGACTGTAATCCCTGATCAAAAAGGTTTTTAACCCAACTACAAAACTGCAACACCTCTGTTTTACGGGCATTACAAGCTATGAAACATAACTTTAATTTATTGGTACATACATTTTGCAGTGTAGCCAGATGTTTTCATCTTCGCATTTTCCACCTTAAACCATTAAGCCATTAGCTTGGTTTTTCAGACATTTTCAAATGCAATAGAAGAACCCACGTAACTTTCTTTTGACACACTTAACACTGCATATCTTATCATCAGGCTACAAAATGCCTAGCAAAGAATCATAGCAAAGATTTTTTTAAGATTATCTAGGAACTAATAGGGATTAAGCCAAGCCTGGAGGCAGAGGTTTGCCCTAAATGATTTTTGTAATAAAATTATTTGAGTTACTAATCACAATACAAAAATAAAATTATGTTGATTAAATGTAAACCCTACCTTTGATGAGTCCATGAAGTATACCGTAATTGATTACAATTGTTTTGTTCTGTGCTAATATTTCATAACTGAACAAAAGGATGTGTAGCAATTCAGTTCCTTTGTCCAGTTTCTGACATAAAACCTGAAAGTGAAACTTGTATGATCATCAGCACTTTTAACCCCGGGAGTCATTTTTACCAGCAGTGGAATGGCTGTGTTGATCTGGTCTTAAGCTCCTGAGAATGTCTGGTATTCTGCAATAAAGTGTAAGTTCGTCTGAAAGAATATCCTTTAAGTTTTAAGGGTGAATTATTCATATGGAAGGGCATGTTGAAGCCTGCTGGCAGAGTGCCCAGTAGTAATTGGGGCATAGCATAGCTTCTTGTCTGTTTTGTGTGTTATCCTCGTTGCTACGCTACTGCATGGGGACTGGTGTGACTTCTGAAAGTATGTGGTATGAAACTTGATGTACTTGCTGCCGCCGCTGTTGCCGCCGCTGCTGCTTTGAGCCTGGCCGGTGGACTGGATTGAAAACTTCAGTTAGTTGAGCAGACGGTCGTTTAGCATTTTAGGAGGATTTGAGAAAATGATTCAGAAATGAGGTTAGTGCCACTTTATGTTACAGTAGGCCGCTTCTGAATCATAACCACTGTTCAACACTACTGATGGAACTGATGATGTCACTACTGATGTCTGGTCATCTCAACTCTGTCATGGAAAGAGAACATTGACTTTCCATGAAAATGTTCCACAGAGGCTCTATTTGAAATTTTGATTTGACAAACTGGCATGCTGAAAGGCCACCACCAAAATCATACACTTTTGAATCTATTGAATTTGTCGTACTGGTTGCATTAAATCATCATGTTATTCTTTTAATTGAGTCTATTCCGTTATTTGAATTTGTGTGTCAGCTGTACAGTCAGTGTTTACTCTCTGCACTGTGCATTGTATTTATATAATGTGAGGGCATCAAACGCTGGCATCACTGGGCCTCATAGGTCTCGTAATGTCATGTCTTGTCTTGGTGTCTGCTGTCCTGTTCCTGTGCTAGTGAGGGGTAAATTGCTGACTGAGCTTGCCACAGGCTTTTGGATTGCAGACGTAAATGTGTAGCAGTAAACCGGTAGACGTGCCTCAAAGATGCAATTTGGTGCCATAATTGGAAACAAGTGCTATGATGTCAAGTGGCTGTTGTTTTCTAAATTGATCCCTTTCCTGTTGATGAGTGTAAACTGTGCATAAAATATGCTTGTTGATGTTTACAGTTTTAATCATTGTGAAGTCAAGACACAAGTAATTGGCTTTGTTGAACTCCATTATGGGTGAGGAATTTCTCTCATAATAAATACCCTCTGTCTCTTTTTCAGAGTGGGCCTGTCCTTGAGGTTGCTTAAGATGAGTATAACCAGTGATGAAGTCAACTTTTTGGTCTACCGATATTTACAGGAATCAGGTAAGCTATGTGTGTGGCATTGATGTTTGTTTATGTTTTTATTTATTTGTTATCAATTGCTTAACGTGATTGTTGGGGAAAGGGCTCCTAAAAGGCTCAGATGAAGGTACTGCACATTAGCATTATTTTGTATCCCCGTTTAACCATGTCGGCATTCGATGGCATTGATGACCTGAAACCTAAAGCAAGTGTCTGCCGGACGGGGCATTTTCTCAACCCTCTATGCGTATCATTGATTGCAGTGTCTGCACTCTGCATATCATGTTTCCTAATATGAACAGGCCTCAACATGTCATTCATGTTAACCCATTTTACACTGAGGACAACGGATAAATAATTTACACTGCGCTGCCTAGCTTTTATTGCTCCTTTTGTTATGACTGCCTTTGAGATAAGTCACCTGAGAGAGTGAACGAGGGAGGGTGGGCTCCTTGCTCAGCAGTTCAGCGTGCTGCCACCTCTTCTCCCATGGTTATGGGTTGCAGAAATAGACACTGGAGTAGGCTATTTCTTCAGTAGCAAGACTGATCTTGCCGCACCAAACAAAAATGCTCCGTGGTTAGGTCTTGGAATATGTCGTGTGTTTGTTTACACTTACTGAGCTGGTGTCGCAGTCGAAAGAGCCGCACAATGTGCTTGATGCTATCCGGGTCTCCCGTTTAGGACACCCTTGAAAGCCAATTCCTATGCACGGTCATAGAGTAACCTACATGCGTGTACAGTACGTGCCCGTATGACCCGCTGTGGTTTGGCCCCAGGTTTCTCCCACTCAGCATTCACCTTTGGCATTGAGAGCCACATCAGCCAGTCCAACATCAATGGAACACTAGTGCCTCCTGCTGCCCTCATCTCCATCCTGCAGAAGGGCCTTCAGTATGTGGAGGCCGAGATCAGCATCAATGAGGTGAGGAGTGAAGCCCGACTAGTTTTACAAGTCCAATACTGATCTCCAGACTGTGATCTTAGCGAACTGTTACGCTCTGGTAGATAGAGGTCGCAGCCATATGAATGGAAGTATGTGTTTCTTTCAGTTTTTAAGTCAACATTTGCAAGAATACTACAAATAAATAATATAATTAAATTGAATGGTTAAATGAATGGGCTGTTTTTCTCCATTTTGGGTTGTTTTGTTACTATGTGCTGTTTTATTTTATTTGCTGATATTTTTTATGTGTCTGTGCCATAGGACGGTACAGTCTTTGATGGGCGGCCCATCGAGTCACTGTCCCTAATTGACGCGGTGATGCCGGATGTGGTGCAGACTCGGCAGCAGGCCTTCAGAGAGAAGCTGGCCGCTCACCATCAGGCATCTGCAGCTGCTTCAGCCACCAGCGGCAGCAGCCAGCAGAAACCGGCAGAGAACGGGGAGGTTGTCAACGGAGACGAGAATGGCACCCACAACTTGAGTAAGGCCATCTGCTACCCCTGGGCTGCTCGGTGGGGAACTGTGCCATTAAAAACCTTGTGGTTTCTGTTTGGGTGGCGGGAATGTGAGATGTCTGTTGTTCACCTTGATGGCCATGGCCGCAAGCTGTTAGGCAGCAACTGAGATTCCCAATCTGAGTAGACCACTTTGTTTATACATAAATAATATAATGGCTGGACAGTGAGCAGATGTTGGCACAGCAGAACATTTTACATGTTCTCTCCATACAGGGCTCTTATTGTCTTTATTATTTAGGAAGGTACTTGTTTACTGTATGAGGAAGACAAATACTAGTGTGTTTATTATTTGCTATTAGTGTTTTGTTAACAAAATGTGCTATTTGTAAGTAAACTTAAATTTGTAGTCTGTTGCTTCCATGTTTCTGAGTGGGTTTGCATTCGTCACAAGCCCGGCTGTTTGTTGGCAGATAACCACTCGGAGCCTATGGAGATCGACGGAGAAGTGGAGATCCCTGCCAGCAAAGCCACAGTGCTGAGGGGCCACGAGTCCGAAGTGTTCATCTGTGCCTGGAACCCCGTCAGTGACCTGCTGGCCTCAGGGTGAGTCGAGTGTGCACTGGCAAGTTTGAGAGTTACAGTAGACACTGCTACTTTCTACTGCTTCTTTCTGCTTCCTCACTGGCCATGCACATACGCACAGTTATACATGGGGTGCATTTATTCTAGTTTATTATAAAAAATCGGACCCATTTCATTTTACCCATCAAATGAACTAACTTGAAGACAAACTCTGCTGTCTTAAATTTGGTGCTATAAACTGATGCAACTGATGCATTTACTGTGTTGGTAAATGTGATATTGGTATTGCCACCATGGCATTGCCACATGTTAGCAATGGGCTCCCAATACTGCAGGAACAAATTGGGACACCCATTGTTTTAGCACTTGTACTAGTAGTATTGCTGTGCTATGCGTCGCTTATTTGAGCTTTTTCGTTGCTGTAGTTCGGGAGACTCCACAGCAAGGATCTGGAACCTGAATGAGAACAACAGCAGCAGCTCCACACAGCTGGTACTCAGGCATTGCATCAGAGAGGGAGGTCAAGACGTCCCCAGCAATAAGGACGTTACTTCTCTAGACTGGAATGTGAGTGTGACTGCTAGAGTAAGACTAGAGTATGATAATGCCTTTAATCTGACTCACTGTGCTGCACATCCCACTCAAAGTGCATCTCCAGTCAATGATTGTATTTATTTATGTGTTCTATATAGAGTGATGGAACTCTGTTAGCAACTGGATCTTATGATGGATTTGCAAGAATATGGAGAAAAGACGGTATGTTGACCAAACTGGATGAACATATTTAAATGAAGACGTGTATGCAGTAATTTCATAAACTTAAGTGCAGTTTAATGAGCAATAATTGAAATGAATCAGAGTCAGAGAATGAGGTTACTGGAAAGTGGATTGAGGATGCTTAGCTCTTCCATTCATTAACATCATAGTTTTGTAAATCAATCATCCGTTAACTGAATTGATCTAAAAACCTTCCACAGGAAACTTAGCAAGCACCTTGGGGCAGCACAAAGGGCCTATATTTGCACTGAAGTGGAACAAGAAGGGGAACTGTATCCTCAGTGCTGGGGTTGACAAGGTACAAATTCTTATTGGCGAATAATTCCATTGGAATGCACTGTAAATAAAAGAAAATGTTTTAGAGTTTTAAAAGCTTAAAGGGATAGTTCGGTTTTTAACACATTGAGCCCCTTTCACAGGTTGTCTAAAATGAAATAAAGTGGTTGACACCAAAATCTTGATGATTGCTCCTGTCTCTGCTATTTGGGAAATATAGAATCGCCTCTGCCTGCCTTTAAAATGGATAGCAATGGGCATGTGTTGTTTCTACCCTTAAAACACTGGTTTTTAAAAAGTGCTACTCATGGAGTGATTAGTGGCATTTGCTGATGTTCCAACCCAAGTATCGTAGCAAAATACAGTTTCTGTCATGTTTTATGTGCCATTTTGTAAGTCCCATAGGGATCTATTTGCTCCTTCATATAAACAAAGTGGCAAATAAAACATGACGGAAGCTTTATTTCGCTACGATACATGTTTTGGAACATCATTGAGCACCACTAACCACTTGGTTAGTAGCACTTTTTTAAAACCAGTGTTTTAAGGATAGAAACAACACATGCCCATTGCTAGCCATTTTGAAGACAGGCAGAGGCGATTCTACATTTCCCAAATAGCTGAGACAGAAGCAATCGTCAAAATTTCGATGTCAACCACATTATTGCATTTTAGACAACCTGTGAAAGGGGCTTAATGTGTTAAAAACCGAACTATCACTTTAAGCAGGGCCAGCGCTTCCATTATGCGTATAACAAATGGCAAAAGTGGTGATGTATCAACTTTCCCTCCTACAGACGACAATCATCTGGGATGCACACACGGGTGAAGCTAAGCAGCAGTTCCCTTTCCACTCAGGTCAGTACTAGAGCAGACCAGACAGTGTAGCTGTGTCGAGGCCTCATATACCTTACAGTTGTTCCAACCAAATGGTAATGAATACATTTCTGTGTAGTGTATGGTCATTTATTTAATGAGCATCGATGATTTCATCCTCCAGCACCAGCATTAGATGTGGACTGGCAGAACAACACAACCTTTGCATCGTGTAGCACAGATATGTGCATCCATGTATGCCGCTTGGGCAATGATAGACCATTGAAGACCTTCCAGGGACACACAGTAAGGCATGCTTTTATTGTTTTCTCTATGGTGGTTGGTGGGTGCTTGAGACATTTTTTTTTTTACAGTGTGCCGATTTCTGTTTCAGAATGAAGTTAATGCTATTAAATGGGACCCATCAGGGATGTTACTTGCTTCCTGTTCTGATGACATGACTTTGAAGGTAGGAGGAAGGTGGTAGGTCCCGGAAATATGGAAAAATAAAGGTTGCATTTATAGCACTTTGTAATACAGTTATAATGGAATTATACTATTATCCAAAAACATTTTGATATTTGAGAGGCAAAAGATAGAGATGTTTCCTAATGCTAAATTGACTAAATTTGGCTCATCCAAATATTGGAAGTGTTTTTGAAATCTGGCGAGTGAGCTAGATGCTTTTTGTTTTGTTTACATTACCTTTTATGATAATCATATTATGTTTAGTAGCTTGGCTGGTTACTTTGATGTTCAAATGGCTTATAACAAGATAAAGTATCTCCCAGCTCCCCCTACTGTTTTATTAATGCAATTGCATTGTTTCCTATACTTTGGTTGGTAAATAATTCCACATGTACTGGTGAGAAGGTTTAACATTGTTGTTTTTAGGTTAGTAAAAAAGTAGGCATGCCTGGTATGCCTTTAATCTGTGTCTTTAGAATTGGCATAAATGGAGACTGAATATAAGAGTTTAAGGAACTGATTCTTTTGGGTGTAGCGCATGTTAAGGACACTTTTCCTGTACCTGAATTAGATGACAAAAGTAAACTGAAATAAAATCTGAGAAAAAATGACGAATGTGCATCTATGTTTCAGATCTGGAGCATGAAACAGGACTCCTGTGTTCATGACCTTCAAGCCCACAGCAAGGAGATCTACACCATCAAATGGAGCCCCACGGGCCCTGGCACCAATAACCCCAACTCCAGCCTCATGTTGGCCAGGTGATGATGCATCACATGGGCACGGAGAGCTAAGCTCTGCGTAGGAATAGCTGATGAACTGGCTTTTTAGAGGATAAGCCCTCATAAACATTTGTGTGTAGGACACCATTCGACTCAGCATGTGATTAGTGCTAGTAGAGCAGCATTACGTCAGAGGAAGCAAGCCATCCAGACACGACTTTATATTCTCACACTGTACTCTTTCACTGTGGCCTCTGATCTCCCCAAGGGCCCTCAGCTAACCGCAAGAATGATTACTTCTCTCATTGCTTCTCTTTGCCTGCTGTAAAGCTTGCTCGCTATTGTCTACTTGGTATCTCTTGAACATGAATCCAGCCCACATCTTTTAACAACATCCAGAGAAACGGAGCCCAAAATAAATTTGCCTCACATCATGATGGAAAAGTCTGAATACTCATAAGATTAATATTTGCAGTCTAATTAATCTTCCTAGAAATGCATATTTTATCGCTCTAACACTTATTATTACATTTGCAAACTTAATTTAGTTATTTAAATTAAATGAGTGTATGTATGGGCTATGTAAATGGACTGCGTTTTTATAATGGACTGCATTTTTATAGTGCTTTTCTACTCTTATGGGCACTCAAAGCACTTTACAATGTATGCCTCACAATTCGCCCATTCACACACATGCCCTCACACACCAGTATGTGTAATTACTCTAAACTGTCTAATACACCACATGTGTGATGTGGTGACTGATTTAACACACCAGAAGCCCTGAATGTTGATGTGGTGTTTTCTCTGTGTAGTGCATCTTTTGATTCTACGGTGCGGCTGTGGGATGTGGAAAGGGGGACCTACATTCACACTCTGACCAAACACCAGGAGCCTGTGTATAGTGTGGCTTTTAGTCCAGACGGGAAGTACTTGGCCAGCGGCTCCTTCGATAAATGCGTCCATATTTGGAACACCACGGTGAGTGATGTGATTCTGTGAGGGCTCCCAGCTTCTTGAAAGTGCAACTCACGGCATGCTGTTTATTTGAACCTGAGTGTTTTTCTCTTTCCCAGAGTGGAGCACTAGTGCACAGCTACCGGGGAACAGGTGGAATCTTTGAAGTTTGCTGGAACAGCACAGGAGACAAAGTTGGAGCGAGTGCTTCAGATGGCTCAGTATGTCAGACTTCGGAAGCTTCTATATAGTATGCGGTGCTCTGTCCTTTGTGACCTGAAATCATTATCATTTTTATTCTCTTGTCTTTCCACAGGTGTGCGTCCTCGATCTTCGGAAATAATGCAAAAGTGGACAGGACGGACACTGAACATCTGTGGCTTCGTGCCTCTGTGAGCCAAGGATAGTTTGTGGCATTGGCAGCCAGGTTTTCTCTCTATTTGAATGCCTGAGGACACGTTCCGATGTGGTAGATGCAGGAGCATCATGAGGACTACGGGGGGGTGGGGGAGGGGTTGCTGTGCTGAATGAGGAGGGAACATTTTAAGAACTGAGAGGAAATGAACGCCCGTAGCTGACAAAAACCAAAAGAAAAACAAATGGGCTGCAGAACATGTAACGGCAAGAAGTCCTGTTCCCCAGGCCTCGCGCTCAGCTGAGAAACACTTGTGCCTCAGATAAAGGGGAGGGAGTGTGGTCGAGCTGCTCAGAGAGTACGTGCCACTGTGCTGGATGGCGTCCGCTGTCTGGCTGTCTCCGAGGAAAGCTTCAAGAGCAAAGATAGGACTTAGGATTGGGCATCTTGGACCTGCTGTCAGAATGATCATCAAGGGGATTGGGGTTGAGAGACAGATGAGCTGGGGCTGGCCAGTGCTTTTATGTGCTGCTGCTGCTGCTTCAACGGCTCAGCGTGCACTATTCTGACTGTCTTGAAAGTGGTGGAGGGGTAGTATCAGCACTGGCCTTCTCACACATTGTTGTTTTGTCTTTTTTTTTCTCGTTAAGAACCGTTTTCCTTTCCAGCAGAAGGAGTACATGACGGATCGCTACTTGATGATTTTCGTGTTTTGGAGGTCAAGGGAAGGGAGGAGGGGGAAGGTTGTTTGGGGGGGAGGGGCGGGAGTTCATCTTGATTGTGCTGAATTCAATCTGACAGTGTCTTTAAAGAATTTATTCTGCTGAGGCTAATGTTTTATCAAGTTTTTTTTCCCCTTTGATTGAGTAAAACATGGACAGCTAGTAGAGAGGGTTCATATATTCTGTACATTGTCCCTACTGGATGTAAATGTAATGAATGTAAACATGTAAGATGGTTAAGTACACAGATTTATATACTGTGTATATATGCTTATGTACAGTCCACTCAAATGTTATGCTCCAGAAGCTCACAGCTTGTTTACGTTTTTCGGATTCTTGCTTTGCTACCATTCACCTGAAGCATGTTAAACATGCCACTCTTTTTCGTTCCATTCTTGACGTGTTTCCATACAATGGCCCCATCCCCTGCACTGACTAGCAAGAGGTGTACGTGCAGCACATGTAGAGCCCCTGCCTCACTCACTCGGGCCATCAGGGACATCCACTTGCTCTCCCTTCTCATTTTTTCTGGTTTTGTTCTCACCTCTCAACTCTGCTCTGCTGCAGACTCAGGTCTTGGTCTCATCAAGAACCTGTATAACCGGATCGGCCGCCGTCACAGTTCATTAAACGGTGGCCGAGAGCTCGAGAGCATTTAGAAATCGGATAAAGGCACTAGGAAAAACAACGATTTGGGGGAGGTGCCCAAGGTCCCGGTGCTGCCTCGTCAGTGAGATGCAAGGCACTGGTGCCTGGTGCAAGACATGCTGCTGAGTGCTCCAAACCTCTCCATCTGGCCCCCCGGCCTTCTGCCACCCCATACCAGGTGGAGACTGTTGATGGGCTGATAAACAGCCTCTGAGCAGTCAGGCAAAAGCTTTGATGGCATGGTGTGGGCAGGCTTGGCCATGGTCACTGATGGCTATGAAGAGTCCCCCCCCCAAAAAAACACAGAAATGTAAAAAGGAATGGCAAAATACCTGCTGCAACCAGAATTGACCCTGCGGAAATGCTTGTGACGTGTCTAGCTTTAATTTTTCTACTGTATATTCGAATTTTTTTTTTTTTTTTTTTTTTTTTTAAATAAAACACAGGATTGTGTCTGTGTCTTGACTAGGAAAACATTTATCATAGTTTTGTTGCAGTTTTGTTTTTTGGGAGTTTTTCTTTTTTTTTTTTGTTCCAGTGTAGTGAGTTTATTTAGTAGAAATGTAAAGTGCACTTTTTCAGACAGAAGGGTCGGCCTTTGTTTTCCTTTTTCCACCAAAAGAGGAAGACCTTTTTTTTTTTTTTTTACACAACATACCAACATTGGTTGATGGTTCACTGTTTTCTGATTTCATTCCTTGCCAAGAGCTGTTATTGTCTGTGTCAGACTGAGAATGGAATTGTGGTTGGTTGCCAACTGGGCACACCGAGAGACCTGGAGTTAAGCGAGGGCTGTGATGGCTATGCCTCATCCCAGTCTGGGGGAAGGGCATCTGTTTCCGAGATGAAAATGAAGTCCCATTCAATGTCTCAAATAAATCACTCTATTTTGATATTAGAATATACTGGGTCTGTTTTCTTTGTCAGCTGCATTCTTGCAGTAGTTATTTTCGCACAGCCAAGACTTTTCTCTGATACAATAAAGTCCCTGGATAACAATCAAATGTTGACAGACTTGAAAATGAAATTTTATATTATTCTTTAATAAAACAAGTACAAAACGGGTACAAAAACAGTTTCTCACAATGGTTTCTCGTGTTTGTAAAAATAAAGAACCTAGGTGAAGTGCCATCTTTTGTTAATTGTTAATGGATGGCTTACTGTACACAGAAATGATTTGATTGGTTTATAATCAGGTGAATACTATATTGTGATAAATCTGATAGAGTACAACTACTGGCATGTAATACTAGGTGTGTTATATTTCCGTGTGTGTGGGATCATGTTCTCATGCAGTTCTTAAAAAGGGATTCTAAAAATAATGTGATCTGTGGTTGAAAAGGAACATTTGTGCCAGAGTGCTTGGATGGAATGTAAAGCAACTGCTGCGGTGAAACGGGAACAGTCCTAGACATCAAAGAGAATACTGGTTGGTAGGTGAGTCGGCTTTGAGGCAGCTCTAGTGCTTGATGGAATTCTCCAGTGATTCCCCATCTGCGTCTACATCCTCATAGTCTCGCAACTCACTGGAAATGTGGATTTCAATTGTACTAGACTCTGAACCTAGCAAGACAAAATGAAGGAAATTACCATGTTAATTATGGTTGTTCCCGGTGGTAAAGATACGGTCTCTACAGTGGCCAGTGAGCATTACGTATACAGGTAGGTAGAAAACGGATCTGTTAACAGTGTACCAAACACCACAATATCTTAGTGGTTAGTGATTATCTTAGTGTTAGTGAAAACCAACATAACGGCTCATTTACATTGATGAACTAAATGAAAACACATTAAATGTGAGGATCTTTTTATTGGACAAGAGAGCACAAGTTTTACTGGTCACTTTTTATGTTAGATGTGGTTTTGCATAGCAACAACAAAAAAACAAATAACAACAATGTCCCTTTGAGTTTCATATATTGCTACAACTGATCTACTCCTATGATGCAAGATGAAATAAGGTGATAAATAAATATGTATTGGCCCTTGTAAATACATTTGGGGTAAAACCCATAAAACGTTACGGATACTAACGTATCCTCAGTTCTCTGAGTGAGAAGCCGAAACGTACGAATGGATGATGCCTATCATCTCCTACTTTTTCTGAAGTAAATTTTAACCAACCCTTTGAAAAAAGGGCAGTAAGCACTCTGACGCGCGCAGGCAACTACTTAGACAGCCCTGCGTGAAGTCAGAAAGTCTATATATTGACTGCGCTTACGCTTCAGGTCCTCTTTGCCAAGCTCGCCAGCGTCGGCGACTTGAGGCCCGAAGCGTACGTTTCGGCTTCTCACTCAGAGAACCGAGGATACGTTAGTATCCGTAACTTTCTCTTTCGTTTCGAAGCCGAAACGTACGAATGGATCACTACAACCAAGCCTCAAGAGCCCTACACCGAGGAGCCCGAGGTGGGAAGACCCATGGGACCGCCGCTGGGCCCAGAGAGAACACTCTCTGCTACACCCGGCCTGGTGACGTCCAATGCGTAAAAACGCGCAAAGGTGTTGCCTGAGGCCCACGAAGCGCTCAGACAGATATCCTGCATAGGGACGCCTTTCCAGAAGGCCCAAGAAGCCGCCACTCCACGGGTGGAGTGCGCCCTGACATGAGCAGGCGGAGGAGCACCCGCCGCCTCACATGCCAGACGTATGGCTTCAGTAAGCCAATGCAACATGCGTTGGGTAGACAAGGCCTGACCCTTGGCACGCTCGCCATGGCAGACGAACAACTGGTTCGTCTTCCTGATGCTCTGCGTACGCGTCAAATAGGCACGAAGTGACGGGCACAGAACCACCCGTCTCAGGAAGGGCTGAGAGCTCAATGACCCTCGAACGAGGGTCAGTAGACAGTACTTTCGGGCGAGAAAAGGGATTTGGTCTCAGCGTTACCCGCGCGTCATCTTGCGTGAATTCAAGACAGTCAGGACTGACTGACAGGGCAGTCAGATCGCTAACGCGCTTCACCGAGACCAGAGCGAGCAGAAGCGTAGTCTTAAGGGAAAGCATCTTTAGACTGGCACTCGACAGAGGGTCAAAGGGCATAAGAGCCAGTCCGCGTAGGACAGTGGCCAGGTCCCAAGTAGGGACCGAACGTGTGGAAGAGGGGCGAAGCCGCCTGACGCCCTTCATGAAGCGCAACGCAAGGGGGTGAGCGCCTGGGGAAACGCCAGCATAGCCAACATGGCATGCTGAAATAGCTGCGAGGTACACCTTCAGAGTAGAGGGTGTACGACCCTGATCAAACAGGTGTTGCAGAAAAGCAAGCACCTCGCCAATAGGGCAGACTAGAGGATCACAGCCTCTGTCTCTGCACCACGTGCTGAACACACGCCACTTCAGTGTATACAACGACCTAGTGGATGTAGATCTAGCAGCCTGAACAGTCTCTATAACTGCGCCTGACAGGCCGCTCTCTAGGAGACGTGCCCGTTCAGGGGCCAAGCCGTCAGTCTCCACGCTTCCGGCTTGGGGTGCCACAGCGACCCGTGAGCCTGAGATAGGAGATCCCTCCTCAGAGGGAGGGTCCAAGGCTGGCTGTCCAGCAGTGAGACCAGATCTGAGAACCAGCTTTGAGATGGCCAGTTGGGGGCCATCAGAATCACCCTGTGAGCCCCCACTCTGATCCTGGCCAACACCTGACGCATCAGAGGAAGGGGGGGGAAAGCGTAGAGCAGACCTCGCGGCCACGGATGTGCCAGTGCGCGTCCGACCCTAGCGGCGCATCTCGCTCCAGCGAAAACCACGCTGGACAGTGAGCGTTCTCTCTCGAGGCGAAAAGATCGACTCGTGCCCGCCCGAAGCGAGACCGGAGGCTGTGCACCACGGCTGGGCAGAGGCGCCAGTCGGTTGCACGCGGAACACCCCTGGAGAGGAGGTGCGACGCCCTGATTGACAGGAAGTGGCGGGAGGCCCAGGTGAGCAGCTTGTACGCCAGGCGAAACAGGTCCGGAGAGTGCGTGCCGCCCTGGCGATTGATATAAGCCACTACAGTGGTGTTCCCCTCGTGTTCCCCTCCGAGAAGAGGGAGAAACTCCTTCAGAGTGCAAAAGACAGCTAGGAGCTCTAACACATTGATGTGTAGCCTCCTGGAGGCTGTGCCCCACGTCCCTCTGGCGGGGCGACCGCAGCAAACGGCGCCCCAGCCGCTCTTGGACGCATCGGTGGTCACCGTCATGCGTCTGGCTACAGCGCCAAGGGCGCCGCCTCTGGTGAAGGACGACGGCCTGCGCCAATGCGCGAGGGCTAGCCACATGCGTCTGGATACTAAGATCCGACGGGCGGGGTTCGACCTTGAGGACACACCTAGTTCCGCTAAGGCGAGCTGCAGCGGGCGTAAGTGTAAAAGGCCGAGTGGGACAGCGCCACCCGCGGCGCACAGGAGGCCCGTCAGTCTGAGACACAGCCAGGCCGAAACGCAGGCACCTTGTCTGAAGTGGCGTAGACACGCCCTGACGTCCTGTAGTCTCTTCGGAGTGAGCGTCGCTCTCATTGAGCGTGAGTTCAGCCTCACGCCCAAGAACTCAACCTCCTGAGAGGGAGAGAGCATGCACACGCAAAACAGTGTGAACCTGTGACGTTACGAGCTGTCTGGAACCCGCCAGCAGCATCCAGTCGTCCAAGTAATTGAGGAGTCTGATACCCTGAGCGCGTAGAGGAGCGATCGCCGCCTCCACGCACTTGGTGAAGCACCGAGGTGCCAGAGACAGACCGAAAGGGAGGGCTGAGTACTCGTAAGCTCTGCCCTCGAAGGCAAAGCGTAGAACACGCCTGTGCCTCGGGACTATACCTATGTGGAAATAGGCGTCCTGAAGGTCTATGGTGACCATGTAATTCCCCTGGCGGACTGACTCCGCCACCATACGCCCCGTGAGCATGCGAAAGGTGAGAGGTTTGAGCGAAGCATTGAGCGCTCTGAGATCTAGAATAGGGCGAAAAGCGCCCGACTTCTTGGGCACAAGGAAGTACGTACTGTAACGACCTGCGCGCGCGAGCGTCGGATCTACGCGCTGAATAGCGCCCTTTCTCAAGAGATCGCGAAGCTCTTGTCTGAGAGCAGGGGCCCTGGAGGGGGGCACCACTGACTCCCTGACACCTCTGAAGGGCGGGGGTGGCCACCTGAACTGCAGTTGATAGCCTTTCAACACTGTTGAAAGAACCCAACGTGACATTGTGCACATCGCCCAATTCTGCCTGAGCAGAGCGGCGGAATGAGGAGGCAGCAAGGACAAACAAAGTGCTATGCTGCCCCCGAGTGGCACTAAGGAGGCCGAGGTCAATGACTGAGGCTGTCCGCGGAGCTGAAGAGCGTCCGACTGACAGGGTAGAGACCCGACGTAACGCGGGGGCTGAGGGCAAGACGACCTGGCGTGCACGTCAGCGATATCCGAGGTCGGTGAGCTGCGCACTTCACTTGCGACGCCCCGTGGGGCGGTCGACCTGGAGCCCGTGTCAGCGACGTTCGTGGTCGGTGAACTGCGCACTTCACCCGCGACGCCCCGTGGGGCGGCCGACCTGGAGCGCGTGTCAGCGACGACCCTGAAGAGGGGGGAGAAGTTTCCCGTCTGCCCAATGGCAGAAGTGTCAGACTGAGCAGACAGTTCTGCTCGTACCTGGGCGATAAATCGGCCGACAGAAGCGGCGAGAGAGGACGGGGAGGGCTTCTCGACCGTGAACGACTCCGATGCGTCGCATGCCCACTGCTCGGAGGCGAGTGAGACAGAGGACGCGGAGGCCGTGACGTTAGTAGAGGCCTCGGCACCACCTGGGCGCCGTCGAGGCGTGACGTCACGCAAGGCGCATAGCGCACGGCGTGCGTAAGCTGAATGCGCGGCGGAGACCGAATCGGTGCACCAGTGCGCGACAGCGCTGACAGGGCCGGGGCTCATCGTGAAACATTGCCACAGAGGGGCGATAGTGTGTGTGCGGGGTGCTTGTGAACAAGGCAAACTCAGCGCCCCCTGAGATCAGCGGGGGGGAACGCTCCGAGCTGGGGACTGCAGAGCGGGGACCCGTGCCTTTTGGAGCACACAGAGGCATAGCAGTCAATGGATAGCCATGTTCTGCCGCACACACGCGATCGTATCAGGATCGCTGTGGCCTCTTGCGCCGTTCCTGGCTGGTTGGACGGTTGGCGGGAGCTGCGCATCCGCGTGAGCGAGAGCGCTGCCAAGGAGGTTGTGACCCCGTAGCCGGTGGTGGCGCGGCTTTGGGTGCGTCCGCCTTTTTCTTCTGCTGCGTCCGTTGAGGCGCGCGAGCACGCGTCTGAGGCGTAGCCGGAGCGGCTGAAGAAGCGGTGAAGTAGCCGCGCGGTCAAAGGCAGCGCCGATGGAGCTAGCAGGGCTAGCCAGGTGGGCCGCGGTTAGCTGACTAGCTGGTAGCTGACTAGCCGCTGAGAAGCTAACCGATGGCCGAGTAGCCACTGAAGACCGGTCGATTAGCCCATCTGGGTGCGAGGACGCCGGGGAAAAATTGATAGACTGGCGGGCGGGGAGAGCACTGACGCCAACGGGGGTAGAAGCCGCCCCTGGACTACCAGTGGAACCCACGAAAAATGCCGCTCTGTTGGCAATAGCCGCAGGGGAGAGGCGTTCGCAAGCCGAGCATAGATCTGGTCGCGAAAAGCATAGCATGCTCGCTCCCCATGCAGATGAAACATAGAGCATGGCGGTCGGAGAGCGCCATGGGACGATCACAGTCGGTACAACGACGAGTAGCCATCTTGCGTCTCGAGGTATCAGAAGTTAGGGACCGGCGTGAGCACTTGGAGCAAGACGGAATCCCTCGGAGAGCTTCAAAAAAAGCTTTTGTGGTGGGCTTTCAAAAAAGACGTTGGTTTTTTAGAATATTTGCGGAAGCAAACGGAAAAAACGACTCAGAACACACGCAGTAGGCGAGGTGAAAGAGGCAAAGAGGACCTAAAGCGTAAGCGCAGTCAATATATAGACTTTCTGACGTCACGCAGGGCTGTCTAAGTAGTTGCCTGCGCGCGTCAGAGCGCTTACTGCCCTTTTTTCAAAGGGTTGGTTAAAATTTACTTCAGAAAAAGTAGGAGATGATAGGCATCATCCATTCGTACGTTTCGGCTTCGAAACGAAAGAGAACCCTTTATATAGCTTGCGACAGGTTGGAATAATAAACTTAACTTGGCAACAACAAAGATATCCTAAGATATCTTTAGAGAAAATAAAATAAAATTCTGAACAATAACTTCACATGAATAATAGACATCTATAGCAAGTACTGTAAATATCTAAACTCATCGCCGCACCAGTCGGTCTTACACCACAATAGTGAGCCATCAAGGCCTTTGTAGACATGCTGAGCGCCAAGCAACATAGAACAAGCACACGTGACTAACGCTTTGACACATGCATGCATGGCATAGTACAACAAACATCACAGTGATCTTGTCAGCAGGATTGTATCTGGCTTGGTGCTGTGCCCGTCACCAACCCTGATACACCGGGGAGCTCTTAGCGCCCTGCCACAGGCCTTTACCTTCCGAGAGGACACTGATGCCATCGGAGGGATGCTGCTGTTGCCCGTTGCCAGCCATGCTCTTCTTGGCCTCTTGCACGTGGCCCTGGTAGAAGAGTGTGGAGCCCACCACCGGGTTGTAGCCCCCTGTCGTGGGCACAGACGTGGAGGCAGAGTCCCAGGCCAGCTCCCTGCGGCGCTGCACACTCAGGTCCACATCAATGCCTGTCCAGCCATGGAAGGCCAGCGTGTTAAGAAACCCTTGCATGGGGTTCAAAATGGCCTGGATAACAACACGTGGAACACCAAGGAATGTTCAAATGTACAAACATTTCTTCATCTAGCATCAAAAGGTTTATATTTTGACTATTTATTTGACTGACATAGCTTCCACTCACCATAATAAACCATGTGATGAGCACAGCATTTCGTATATTTTTCAGGTTACTGGTTTCGATGTCCTCCTGCATCTCCAGATAGAACAGCAGGCTTTCATTAACAAGATTGGGCAACCAGCTAAAAAAAGTAGACAAGAGCAGAAGAGACAATGAAGAACACAGTTCAGTTCTCCTTGTGTTTTACAAGCAAAACCATTCAAGAATATTGTGAACTATATCAGTTCATCTGTATCAAATGTAAATGCTCCCTGATCAGCTGCTGATGTGTATGTTTATGTGTTTGCAATGTAAGATTTATTTTACGTTTTATTGTACAACGGTCTAGTAAGGGATAATGTCCCTGCCTGGATGTTAAATGAAAAGGGACACACTCATGTAACTATGACAAATGAGGAAAATCTTTAAACCTGATGAAACAAAAAGCAAGTCACCACCACATGGAACTCCTTTGACATAGTAAAACAGCGAAAACCCATGGCTCTTTAGCATAGCATTTCCCCCCAGAAAGAAATGACATTTGCACTTCATCTAGAATGTTACATTGCTAATCCAGAGGAGATTTTACCATATAAAGAACACCAGCATAATTTTGAAAAAGCGTATTTTAATTTCGGTCCCCAGGCGCCTCTCATTTTCTGTGTAGATTCCTTGTCGACCTTTCAGTAAGGATGTCACTGCCGAGAAAGGGGAGGATGTAAGTTGTGATAAGCTTGAAGGGATGGATAGGCTACACATGGATAAACTCTGCCCTGGTTAAATAGCAATGCTGCAATCTAGAAGGCCCAGTCAAAATAGCCTTGATCCACTTTTTCACGAGATTAGCTGTGATATTTGAAAATGCCTCTTTGCTTTAAGAGACTGGAAGTAACTGTGATATTAGGCTGTGATCTGAATTAATTGAGCTTTTCATTCATCAAACTTTAAAAAGCCAGAGGTCCCAACTGAGGTAGGACATTAGACAGTCAAAGTAACACATTATTTTTAATAGACTTTAGGATCATGATAATTCTGACTAAGATGTACTGTAATTCCAAAAATGTAGGTATGTGATCTAAAATGTCTGTTGTGCTGTGAATACATGTTACTAGGTTAAATCCAATAAAAGATATTTCTACACAATTTCCATGAGAGACTTACCCGCAGACACAGTCCTTGAGAAGAGAATGGGGTTAACTATAAGCACGAGCAGCATTGGGGCGTATGTAGTAATATAGTGTGGTATGGCATGCTGAAGTCCATTCTCGCAGCTGGAACAAAGAGATATGGAAGCACCCTGAATTTCCATCTCATGTGTTTGCAAGTGACATTAAACATTACCCTGCTTATCTTACAAAGGTGACAGAATACACCGTAAATATATAATTTGATTGTGCAAATAGTTCCTCTTTTATTCTTTATTATTACAAAGCTTCAAATGAATACATGTGGCACTAATATCTAATAGTCTAAATGAAAGCTATGAATTAGAAGCCCAGTAAAGCATGGCTACTCAGTAAGCCAAGCTACCCACCTGGAGATAGACGGGTAATAAAGCATAGCTACCCCCTCCACACACAGCAGCACAGCCAGGCCCCATGTGATCATGTGATATAACACTATGGTGCTGCCAAAGGAAGGAACACACTCTGGGTTAAATGGCTCAAGATGAGTTGATAATGTGGGAATGGTTACAGGGCAGAAGCAGCATACCTAATCCCAGCCGACCTTTTCACCACCAAGAAGACATCTACAGCATAGCAGAACGTCCACCAGAATGATGCACTGAAAAACAACTGGATCCACATCTGTCAGAGGCACAGTGAAGGAGCCATTACATTAACACACAAAACAATTCCTCTAGGAGAGAAACTGTGATGACCAATTATGCTTTAATGACTCTACAACAATGATGGATAGGAAATCCTACAATAGTCCTACAAATATGATGGGCAAAATATCCTACAACAGGTCCAAGTACAGCTGCCACGACCCATACAGATCTACATTTAATCTTCCGCCAGTTGTTTCCCAAAATAACACAGAGAAGCACTGGAACAACAAAATGCAACCAAATGCCAAAAGACTGATTCACTTATAGAGAGAATCTCCTGCCCTAAATAAAGTTGCTCGCCCTTTTCTGTGTGGCCTCCTGCTGGGGGCAGGCTTTACTCCTGAGCACAACAACAATAGAGGTTTCAGCTTCCACTTGCATTTAGGGCAGAGCAAAGAGAAAATATATGGTGATATAATGCAGTATTTCGGTATAATATGATATAAAATATTGAACTTTGAAAAATTCCTGTTGAACCACCCCACGGCCTACACATACATACTGTACTGGCCTACACATAAACAGTATTGTATGTTGAATTAAATTCTGTTCTTAACGTGATGATACATGTCTGTCCACATGTCCTTTCTGTGTTATCTCAGATTTAGGCCAACATGTTAAAATGAGAGGAGAGTGAATATAAATGATGTATTTTATAATAGTGTTGCTGAAAATGGGGAGGCTGTTTACAATACGCACCGCACTGCCCACACAGAAGACCTCTGGCCACACATTGCTGTTATTGGTAACAGAAATTTGGCTGACAAAGTCTGGCAAGCCCAGCCAGATGGATGATCTCAGAATGATACCTAGGGAAATTCAAAAATGTTTCCAATTGTGTGGTCCAAATATATTGAGTGTATTGAAAGGCATTAAAAGCAATAGATTTATTACAAATCACACAATATTTACACAAACTGCTTATTTAGCATTTTAATTGAATCATTGCTTTATTCATGATAACCATAATAGCAGCATATAACTCGATCTCTGCCTCAAAAAAAGTGTTCTGAAGCAGCTAACTTATACAGCAATCAGAGAGGGAGTGTAGGCATATAACGTTAAAGACAATTTGTCGTCATGATGAATTGCAGAACTGTGTAGGTATAGCCAACATGGAACATTTGTAAAAATATTTGATGAATTAAAAAAAATAGGCTAAATAAATTTTTTAAAAAAAATCTTAGTTTTACTTTCACAGTGTTTTCAAAGGGGAAACTTACACAGAGGAGTGTCTTCCACGGAGCTATCACCACATTACTTGAGAGCATTGAATGAATGAGTGAGACGGCATAGCTGATGTTTCAATTCTTGTTTAAATGGAAAACGGGCGATGTAAAAAAAATGTTTCAAAGTTTCAAAATCCATCAATCGTGATGAAAATGCGCCTCAAAGTTACAACTTCACAGTTATGAACAGAATGGTTAGTAGTTTTGCCACTAAAGCAACTACAAAGCTACCGTTGGGCCTAGATCTAGTCTCATTTCCTTAGTTGGACAGGGAGGTGTGACAGAGAGATGTTATACTCAAAGTGTGTGTGTGCTGCTAGACAACCCCAAAACAGGTTGAGAGGGAAAAAAAGAGAACCTTACCTGCGCATCCTAAAATGTCGCACACGCTGATAATAAATAATATTCTTGACGATGAAGCAGGTTTTGGGAGGGGATATTGTCCAAGACGTCGGTACCCTCTTCGTTTTGGTAAAATTTGAATAATAGAAAATATGAGACTGACAGCCGCACTACCTATGCAAATGGCACCGAAGAAGAGAGGTTGGAAAGTGACTACAAATTCGGTTGAAGCATCTCGATTCGGACAGCAAAATGTCTCCAGTCGAGGAGATGCCATTCTGTGCAAATTGTGTCTAAACACAGTGTGAAGAGAGAAAGAAAGGAAATTCATTCATTAAGGCTGGCTTGAGTTCCCAGTGAAATCACGGGTTGAGCCATCATGTGCCTCTTCTTAATCCCTCCAGTCAGGTTTTGACCGCGCCGCATTTGTTGCAATCTGGAGAAAAATGTTAGTGATATTTAGTAGGCCAGCCAAGGTAAGTTTACAGACAAAACAGTTTAAAACCAACACAGTACAGCATAGTTAGTCACCATTTGCATAAAACCTCTAAACCATTTTGATTTTGAGAAGCAGACATAATGCATGCTCTTACTCATATTGCATTACCCTACATGACATGTCAGTTGTTATTATAAAATGCATTGCCATTATTGTCACCCAGTGGAACAAATTTGTAAACTGAGTAACCAGTGACAGTGATGTGAATTTAGGATAGAAAATAATAAAATTGTGATCCTGCAGTGACAATACAGGGCTTAAAATGGTGATTCATTTGAGTGCTTACTTTTTCAAAGATCATACAAGCATCTCTATCAAAAAAGACTTGCTGTAGGACAAGGCTGTGTCTCAAATCGACAGAATATCGTCATTGCCATCTAGTGGTTGTAGGTAAACATGCTTAGAGCAACAATGTTTCCAATAAAACTTGCTATCTTCAGATTGTTTTGTATGAAATTAGAATTGTATTTTAAGTGTAAGTGTAGGTATGGATGGTGGAATTTCTATTGTATATTCATGCAGTATTTGAGACTAATCCTTGCAGTGCACGCAGGCTTACCCTAGTTGTGGCTAAGTGAGGCTGAAAAAGTTGCTGAGTGAATTACAGAAACGTGATAGATTAGTGAGCTAGAGTTGCCAGACTGCTTAGGCCTAGACACCAGACCTTTATTTGGGTTGGGAAGAAAAGTATCACATAGTTCAGAATAAGTTGTTTGATGTATGGCATACATCATTGAAAAAGATGACTCAAGACTCAAAATGGTTTAAAATTTTAAGTGTCAATATAGCAGTAAGAAAAATGTTCTGTAATAACATGAAGCGATCAGCTAAAATGCATAAAATGATCTTGTGAAGCAATGGAACCCCAATACCAGAAAATGCCTCACAGTTACGGAAAATAAACTTTGTGCCAAAATTTGCAGCACCACTGCACATACCTGTTGACTGACTTCATGCCTGGCTTGCATAATATGTCTTGTCATTCCATATGTTGCCCTCATGAGCTAGTAATAAATATACCAAACAGTATGTTTAATCTTTTTTAAAAACAAAAGTTCCCTTTTCTTTGTGCTTTTCCTCCTTCCTTTTTCCCCACCCAGGTTTCCTACTAGCTTGTTTTCAGCTGCACATGAATGTGTGCGGACAATGGCAGTGTCAGATTTCAAACCTGCCCTACATCTCTCTGCCTCTTCCATGAATTTCCATAAAATGCTACTAACCCTGCAGAGCAACACCAACTGCAAGTCATGAGTACAGTCACTCTGTTACTTTAGACAACAGTCCAGCATTAGACATTTAGACAATTAGACATTGTAGACTACTGTCACTGCCCTGCGAACAAAGGCTGTATCCCAAAGGGCTTTGGGAATATCTGCAACAACCAAGGCAAAATGGGCAAAGGTATTTATATCAAACCCACTATTTGCTGGAAGAGGCAGTGTTGCATCAGGTGTGGTTCAACTTGATCCATCTGTTTTGACTTTGCTAGATACAGAATCTGATTGGTCTCCTGTTCATAAAGTGGTATAAAATTGAAGGCTTCTGTCTCTAAGTTGCATTATTAAAGGCGTTCTAAGCGATGCTGTTTCACGTCACTTCTTGTTGACGTTCGAAGTATTGTCAAACAAAACGGACGATAGCTCCAGAGAGGGTTCAAGCGTTATAAGTTAGCTTACTCCTCCCCCTCCCTCCCATGCCTCCCAAAAGACTCATGAACCTTGTCGTTTATTGGCTGGAACACTGTTATGTTTCGTTTTCGTTTGTTATGCTAGGTTTGCCCACTGTGTTATGTTGCCGTTTGTGGAGCCTGGGCTGTCTACAGAGACGGCGTTTTTTTACAGTGTGTTCAGGGGACAGGCAGCTAGCAGATTGTGAGGAGATGTTTGCTGTATGTAACAACACATGTTTTAGTCCTAAAAACGTGTCACATCGCTTAGAGCACCTTTAAACAGAAAAACATTTTGTTCTTCAATCTGTACTTTAGAAGACACTGCTAAACATGCTGTCCGTTTCTGATTGTTGCGGTGGCTGCCTTTTTGTAATTCTCCTCTCTGTTAGATGTCTCATGCAGCATGAAATGGGGTGAAATGCATGTTCATAGGTTTGTGTCTTTCAGGGTTCCCACGGGTCCTTGAAATCCGTGAAAGTTTGTGATTTTGAAAAAATAAGTTCAAGGCCCTGGAAAGTTTTTGAAAATAAGCATAAAAAGACACTGTCCTTGAAAGTCCTTGAATATTTTTGGTGCTTTGGCAGTTTTGCATCCATTTTACATGTGTCATTATTTTGCCACCACCAGTTGTGTGGTGTAGCCTACTTTCTACCACAGCCTAATGTCCATTAAGAGATCAAGATAAAAGTTTGACTAAACTGAGTGCAAAAACAAGTGACATTAAATAATGCATGCTCAATACTGAAGACCTTTAGTCTTCTTCAGATAAAAGTGAACTATCTATAAGAATGCAGGAGCCATCTTCTTTTTTCCACATTTTTGGGGGTAATCCCCCAGTTTCATAAATATAGCAAAGCACAACCTAAATAACAAAATAATATAGCTTGTGTTCAGTAACCTGAGCTGAGCAATGTGTGAAGTAATGGGCTCACACCAATGTGTATGATACTTGGCTACGATATACCCGACGCCACTCACAAGATTCAATTCAATTCAATTCAATTCAATTTACTCCCACAAGATCTGTTTGTCAATGCATGGATGGACTAATTTCTGCACATATAAAATATCTTTGTTTGACTACTTGGGTGCTCTGAAGCCATCTTAATAGTTTAGCCTACCTCTTTTAAGTAAGCCGTAACCTTTTTAAATGCACTTGAATGCAGGAAAGGACATCTGCCCCTCCTCAGAAAATTTTCAGGAAAGTAGATCACAGATTTCTGTCCCCAAAAAAAGTGTGAACCAATGAGAGATGAGCTCCAACCCCACCCCCAACCCTTTACAGAAATACTGCAGGAGCATGCGGCTAATGGGAGCAAACATGACTGTATTGTGCCTGTTTGCCATGAAATTGATTGTCGTGCATTTTGCTCCAATGTTTGCTCCAGTTCTCCTGCAACAATACTGTCTCTGTAGCATCCCTCACACTCAACACCCCAAAGGCAAAACAAGAAGTCACATGTTAGATCAGGGTAATCAGCTTATTTCCCCCAAGAAACAAAAATGCCAGTGCTTTAAATATTCATCTTATGAAAAGCATAGAAGCAAGTGTAGTAAGCTAGACTTCTCTGTGCATGCAGGTAAATATTCCATACTCCAAAACACCCCCCTTTCAGATGCATGTGGCTGGAAGGATGTGTTAGTCTGCTTAGAATGTGTTAGGCTGTTCCTGCAGCAAGGAGCAGCACCACAGGGTGCAAGCACCTCCACTTCCCCCATCCACCAAACAGTTGCCAAAGGTCAGAGGGCAATTACATCTAAAATTCTACTTTTCACAAGTCACAATGACACAAGTCAATGATTGTCTGGATGGTAATTGTGGCTAAAGCAACTATGGGCTGGCTGCTGGAGCTTCCTGCTAAACTGTTCTTTGCTGTTCTGTTTGTAGGTTACACAGAATGTGCTAGAGTTATGATGTGACTCTGATCAATCAGGGACTTTAAAGCTTGTGCCAGTCAGCACCTCATCACAGCCAAGAGCCTTCTACGCCTACTGGTATTTAACTTAACTTAAATAATACACACACACACAGGTGTGTAGACACAGTTCAATCCAAATTGTTTTGTCATTCTGAAATAACCAAAAAGTCATCCGTTGTAATCTAAATTATGATTTCCAGAATGTATACGCCTGTGTCACCCCGTGAGAGCCTGATGCTCACTGAGTCTCTCCAGGGGCCAATGCAAACTGCAGTAAGGATGGAGACTCCCCACTGCCCAGCTGTCCTATATTCTGAACTTGTGAAGACTCTACTGTAGCACGGAACTGACCGCAAGGCCAACAACAAAGCAGGCAAAGAGTCTATAGACATAGCACCCTATCAGTGTGGTGGTGCAACTGCTCAGAAAGGCAACTTACAGAGCTGTTTAAACTTTCTTCATCTACAACTCGAGTGCTCAGCCATTAAGGACTGACTGTAAAATTTTGTATAGTTTGCTACATCAGTCATTTCAAATGAAGTGAGGAACATATGACAGGTCAAGGACATTTCAACTGCTCATTTTTCCCATTTAAGGAGAGGACAGGAGCAGGACTCTGACGAAGATGTAATGTCGAAAGGTTAGTCGATCTTGCACAAATAAAGACTGCAAGTTTCATCAGTGTGCTCCAGTCCTCTCTGTAAATAAGAGCCTTAGTCCAGATGAGAGGCACCTGATATAGCAGAATTTGGATTGATGCGTGGAGTGCCCTACTTTTATCAGCTAATTTTTCCCTTCAGAATAACTTTTCTTTGAGGAACGTGGAAGACATAAATCAAAGATGTATGTTATCACAGCAACCACAGGGGGGCACCAAAACTGTATATTATTGTTGAATAGTGAAGATGCCATGTAACATTATAAGTTGGATCATTCTTTGAAGTGTCGATTTATTGGAGACAGATCCACAGAGCAACATTTTTGTTGTACTGTTGGACATAATATTTTACTCATGCAGCTGTGCACATCTGTGAATACAATAAACAAGCCCAGACAATACGTACATTTTTTTATTCTTTCATGCCCTAGGTCAAAACAGTTAAAACATATACAAGAATAATATTAAAATATAAATGTGTTACCATTTTATCCATATGCCATTCACACTTTGACTGTTAATACTTACCCAGAATTACTGAATCAAAGAAATCAGAAATACATTTTTGACATACATCTTATCACTAGTGAATTGTCATTATTGCTATGGTAGTCTATTTTTTTTTACTATTCCTTATCAACTCTTACAGTCAAACCAATTGACCAATTGACACTATGACTTTAATCCAGGGTTTTAGGCCCTGATTGACTGTCTGCAGGCCCTGTGTCACTGGACTGTGTGAACCCATGGTCTGGCCCCATCCATGGTGATGCTAATCAGTATGGACAGGTCATGCCATGGCCTTTGATCTGGTCCAGCTGCGTAAATGTTTCTGACTTGTAACTGGTGTGCCATGGGACTTCAGTCCAACACAACAAAGACCATGGCAATGGTAACAGTGACGGACTATTACGGACTTATGAGGACATATGAGGACCAACCTAAATGAAATAGTGTAATTACAGAAAAAGACTAGATGCTCGTAAAATGTGATGCAAAAGGATGTGACCGGTTATGTTAACCTGTCCAGGTCACAATCAGGTAACTGTTCTCTGCACTATTCTCTTCAAAGCAAGAGTCTACAGAGCATCAATTGGAGAGGAGCCATGGAATTATTTGTAACTCATCAACCCTTATTGATTCCTTTCCCCAATTTGTTCCTGTGGGTTAATTGTTGGCCCCATACAGAAATACCTTGAGTTCTGCTTCACTTCACCCGTGTTCAATGTCCAGTCGATTCAGTGGCGGCAGATCACTGAGATGTGAGCGCTGGAGGAGAGCATCTCGAATGCTGTAATTAAGAGTGTAGGAAATCACGTCCTGGTGATCCCCCCCCCCCCCCCCAGTCAATGAACGAGTGGAAGCCACGCAGTAGCACTCAGTCTTTCTTATCTCAGGCCAGCAATAGCAGCTCAAGTTGGGCTTGGTTCCAGCAGTCAGTCAGCCAGCCATCTCATGGCATAGTAGCACTTTAGCGCTAACCTCACCTCCTCCCATCCTCCCGCCCGAAGCTTTTACATTACATCCCCCCCAGGAGGCCTAACATTTCACATCCATTCATCCACTGCCAAATACAGCAGCACTTAGCACTCAAGCACCATGGCTGTTCGATGACAGCCAATAGCAAGTAATGCACCTTTAGGCTTCAAAAAAATAAAAATAAATCCAAGGCACAACCATTAACAAATAGAAAAGAAACTTTCCCATCCAGTTCACACTGTAGAAACAGAGTGACATGCAGAAGTAGCGAAACGGGCACTTCAAAGGCTTGTAGAACATACTATAACACCACCCGTCCTAGTCAAAATTACAATGTCATCTACAGTGCATAGAGCAGCAGATCCTCTGTTGAAATAACTAATTCCATGCTCTATGGCTAGCCATGCATGCCGCTGCTTCATCGCCAGTGGCCCAGTGCATGACCGATCTCTACATAGATATGCTGGCCTCCTGCTGAGCTCCCTGATTGGATTCTGCTCACATATCTTAACATGGAAGTAATTGCTCTGATATTTATAGCTGCATGTTTTGGCTAATTGAAACAAATAGATGCGATGGCAGCCCGAGAAACACAGAGCGTCCTGCTGTCTGGTGGAATATGAGGCGGCATAGGCAAAGGCCCGTTTCCCCCTCAGTGTTCTAATGAATGACATGGCTGACATTGCTTTTCAGCATCTGAGGAGCCACAGGAGAGGACTGGCCACTCTGGAGGAGAGGGCAATGAAGGAAACACAGAGGCAAATGGAAAAGATCTAAGCACGGAAAAGATCTGATGGGTGACTGTTGTTACGCGAGAAACTAATTTAATTAGTTTGCATCACAAAAATTATACACAGGCTTAACAAAACTTTCCATTTTATTTATGTTGTATATACACTGTATATTAAAATGTAATACTGTACACATGATCAGAGTTAATTCCTAAATTATCTATAGAACATTATAAATTATATATTTAATTTATCATGATCAGTAATAAAAATACCTACACTTTGAAACCACATGGTCAAACGCTGTGACGGTTACGCCTTTGTTCATCTCAAGCACAGTTCTCGGAGGGAGGGGGATCTGTACCACACAGTAAGCACATGATCCACTCTCAACAGTTTCCATGGTGTCCATGAACCTTTTCATATTTTGGTCATTGTGTTACATGGGAGGTTTACTTTGGTCCAAATGTTGGGCCAAAATATTCAAGAAGTCCAGTCAGGAAGGGTCTGCTGAGTAGGGGGAGGTCCATACTAAGTACATGGTGAAGAAGCTGAAAGCCATCAGGATGGACACCAGGATCGTCAGAAGCTTCTGGGTCTGCGCAAACGAGTCAAGCTTTTGCTCCAGCCTCGAATTAATGGCCATGAGCCGCACAAGCTGCAGCAAAGAGAATGGATCCATCAAGGAAAAGAAAGCTAGGGCGTGTTATAAACATCTCTTCTAAATCTCTAAACAGATATCAAGACCACGGATGAACCAGTCAGCCCAAGTCTGAGTCTGTACAACGAGCAGCATTTTGCAAGGGCCTTACCGTAGTCTGGAGGTCCTGATGACCATTGGTGCCCAAGGCCAGAGTACTCTCACTGAGAGATGGGCTAAGGATGGGCTTTACACTCTCCAGAACATGGCAGCGCAATCTGGTGGAGGAAGACAGAGGATAATATCTTCCCTATGTTCTCTCTCTCTCGCTCGCGCTCTCGCTCTCTCTCTCTCTCTCATCAATACAAAAAGACATGGCTTTGTAAGGAAAAAGGTGCACCAGCAAAAGCAACACCAGTAAAAACAAAAAATGGGAGATACTAGGGTATACAGTAACATCACTTTTAAATTGCATTGTGTAAATTGTATTGTGTAGTAGTGAGATGTTAGCAATGTTTATTATTATTAATGTTAATATGGCATTACCAATTTTATGACAACAAGCAAAGAGATGAAGTTAAAATAATTGGATATCTGTATACAATGTATGAGACAATAAGCCATGATGAAGGTGCCTCACAATGATGCTATCTGTTGTTACCTGTGCTCCATGACTTTGGCTTTGGGAACCTCCTTCCAGAACTGGGCAAGCTCAGGGGAACCGGCCCCGGCATTCTGCTCCATCTCGGCAGCCATGACCAGGAAGCGGTCCTGGGGGGAGGCATGGAACCCTGCCAAGAGCACATCATACGCCACATCACTACCACAAAAGCAAACAGCGTCTCTTATCCACTAAGGGGGATTGATTGAGGTAGATGGTCATGGTCTTTCTGTGTGAAATAAATGAATCAGGCTGAATAGTGGAGTCTACATTTTTGAAATATAACAATTTTTAGCCATTATTGCCATTTTTTTTGTAAAGCTAGCCTTGGCCAATCTTAAGCTTTGA
Organism: Limnothrissa miodon; assembly: GCA_017657215.1. Classification (NCBI taxonomy): domain Eukaryota; kingdom Metazoa; phylum Chordata; class Actinopteri; order Clupeiformes; family Clupeidae; genus Limnothrissa; species Limnothrissa miodon. The sequence goes on from JAGFZM010000204.1 coordinate 760,736, forward strand.
CTAACACTTCAACGCATGGAGGCCCTTTGAACATCTTATCGCTAAAAAGTCTTCAGACGGTCACACTGGCCTGCAGAAAATTGGTTGAAGGAAAAAAAAAAAACCTTTGGGGGCTGCAGCCTCACAGGACGACAGTCTGCCGTCTGCCTGCCAGCCTCCCCACAACCTCTTTATTTACTCCTCCCAGAGATTTCTGAGAGGCACAGTTTTGGGGAGATAACAGATGATTATTTTATCACTGTTAAAATATGTATGTCAGGGAAAAACAGAAAGAAAGCTGCACTTTGTCAGCACTTTCCCCAGAGTTAAGAGACGAGACTTTTTTTGATCACCCTAGGGTCTTTGTGGTGGAAACATCTGGGAAGAGCGGGGGGGGGGGAGCACTGATAAGTGGTGCATTTCACAGTACCTCCGTGCAGGGAGACCACGATATCCATGGAGGCCCCAGGTTCACAGCTGCTGTTGCTGGGCTTCACTCGGTATTTCTCTGGAGCTGTCGTGCGAACCTGCAAAGACAGCACAAGATCAATGCCTCCATATCAAACAGACGAATCAATAAGTATGATTAACGCGATCTAGAACGCAGATAAGGGGGTGTATTCCACCTACCTTGAAAGCCACCTGGTTTTTGGTAATGTTGCTGAGGATAATGAGGCATTTCTTCTCAGTGTCTTTGGATCCGAAGCTCAGTTCTTCTGCTGGACTGCGGACAAACAAATGTTCAAATCAAACAAGCTTGAAAGGTGTTGTGTACATGACGTTTACAGATTCTGAAATGACATTAAATGAGCAATCAGGAATCTGGACCTTTTCACTATCAATTAGAAAAGGTTAGAGGGGATGCTGTGGCTCATACATGATCATATCAGCATGATGTTATAGGGTGAGTAGGTTTGTGAAATTGTGTCAGTTTTAAGGCAAAAAATGCCTTAGAAGTTCTTCACAACAGCTACATTATATACTGCTTAAGATTGGCATCACGTAGTGAAATCAGACATTTCTGTTGCATGCCATAGTGAGATAGACAGACAGACAGACAGGCAGAGAGACAGACAGACAGACATACAGACAGGCAGAGAGACAGACAGAGAGAGAGAGAGAGAGAGAGAGTGTGAGTATTTTGGGGAAGAGAGGGGTGCTCTTGAACGGTACAGTTGGCACTGTAACTGCAGTTACTCCTTGAAACCCTTCTAACCCTTCAAAAGGATTCAAATTCCTACCCAGCATGTCCTTTGCCCTGTTCGGAATTCTGGAATGCTTCACAATGCTGTGCTGCACAGTGTCTCTGGCATTCCCTCTCTCCTGTACCCCCTCTGCATTCTAAGCTTGAGTGTTTTGTCTTTCGTAAACATGGAGAAGCAAACAGCAGCCTAGGGTTGTGTGGAGTTATGCTGTCTCTTCACAGGGGAGGAAGAAAACACCCCTGACAATAACAATGAACCTTCAAAGGCTCTTCCTCCCAATTTCCTCCCTTGCAACGTTTACTGAAAAACTTCCTCAAGGACTAAAGATAGCAACAATCATTTTTAATCGTGGCCTTGGGTCGGTTAAGGAAACATGAAAATAGGAGCCTACACTTCCACAGGCACACTCCCAAACAGGCAAATGAGTCTGAAGTTTGAATAATTACTGTGCTCCAGATAACTAACTGGAATCTATGCTTTCTATATATCCATATATCCGCATAGATCTCCAGTAGATTCATATATCTACTGGTGGCTAGTGGCTACTGACCATTCCTTTGGTGGTGTTGGCTTGTTATACATCATTCCTTAGTTATGCTGCTATAGATTAATGCCTCCACAAACCACCCATCTGTTAAGCCGTACAATTTTCACTCTGCCTTTCTCCTCCTCTCTCTTTCCTCTCCACTTCTTTCTCTCTCATCACTTAGCCAACATCTATACATGGTTGCAATATAACTCACATTCTCTGAAATCTGATGGAGACTGTTCTAACTCATCTCCTCTCTGACTTTCCATGCCATTACCACCCTCATCATCACCAGTCATCACTGCCTTCTACTGCCTGACCCTGCACCTCTTGCCTCCTTGGTACCCAACCAACCCCACCAAACATGCCATCCTGCTGAGGACCTTCTTCCAACGTTTGATCCGGCGGCACTCCTGAATGGTCCTCAACCCACTCCACGGTCCATGCCACTGCCTCCCTGCTGAGGGTCACCCCTGCCTTCCACTGCCTGATCCTGCATCTCTGGCTTCCTGGGCGGGCTGCCTTCAGCTCCACAGACGACCCTGACATGATTGATACAGCCTCCAGCTGGCCCCTGGCTTGACTGCACCTAATGACATGGGACTATATCCTGGGATTATAATGGGACTCCTATATTACTTTATTTATACCACAATTTTCTTATATTGTGTACCTAATGGAATAATAGTGGACTAATCACCATCTGAGACTGAAAACCTGCTCTAGGCAGTTGGGCTAGCCCCTTGAGCCGTCGGAACTGCCCAAGGTTTCTTCCTTTACCATAACAAGTAAAAACAAAAACGCTGATAGGGAGTTTTTCCTTGCCCCTGTTGCTCATTGGGCCTCTTTGTGTTAAGTGCTTTGAGACATGCCTTTTGTAAAAACGCTATATTATATATATCACACACACACACTGTAACTGTAAAACGGACCAGCTGCAACCCAACAAAAACCAGTAATTGTCTCCTTGTAAAAACGGTTCAGTCTCCCATTTCTTTGATTTAGTAAACTCTAAGCTCTAAGAGGGGATCATTTTTTCATGTGCCCTGTGGTGTAATTCAACCTGATGTGTAATGTGCCCTGTACTGTAATTCAACCTGATGTGTAATGTGCCCTGTGGTGTAATCCTACCTGATGTTTAGTAAAGTGCCTTTGAAGGTGGTTAAGGGCTTTCGGACTCCTTTTAGTCTACCACACCCATCACCTTTTTCCTGGTCGTCAGGCTTCAGAATGTCCTCTGAGAAATTCACCTATGGCCAAAAAGAAGGGATGATGTAAGACACACAGTAGATTTTAAGTTCAAGTCCAATTAGTGGCTTTTATCAGAGGGTCAAAGTCTCCAGGTCATACCACATACTGCCCCAAACAATCAGCAACATTCAGCAAGTGGACTTCCCTCATTGTACAGGAACTCAAGATAGAACATGTGACTGGAAGCTACAGATAACAGCCACTAGCTCTGTTATGGGCTTCCTCTTCAGTGGGGAAACAAACAAACAAAAAAAAAATGCTTTCTTTCATCATGTGACATGCCCACTAGTGGTTTTGGTCTATCAGCTGAGTCCAGCCATAGTTGGAAATTTACTCTCAACTTGGAATCTATTCAAGGACCTTAACCACGCTAGTTCAAGTATCTCATGACACCCTCTGCAATCAGCACAATGTGCTTTGACACAGCATGTAAATGCTGACCGCTACAGAAAACCTCCCAGAAATTTCCGCCTATCCACATCAGTCGCATACATGGGCACATTAGGTGCGAACAGAAAACCGCTGAGAGCCCACATGCTTTATGCCATGGCTGCAAAAGTAGAGGAGGCTGCATCACCAACGGTCAGTGGGCACAGCACGAACCCCTAGTTGTTTAGCTGTGAAAGCTGGCTTGTGGACCCCATCCACAACCAGAATCTGGGGAAAGAACAGAAAAGAGGATGTGGAACCTGGAGAAGGCCAAAGGGAACTGCAGATGGCCATTATGAAAGCATGAATGAGTCAGGTGGTTGGTGCAGAGTGTGAGAGTGATTATAAAAAAATGGAGACACAAATTTGTTCTTGATTAAAAATTTTATTACTTTTCAAATCAAGTAAAAGTCAAATTAAGTACAGCTTGTATATATGTGCAATATAGGCACAGTTTATATGTGTTTACATCAATCAGTGAAATGCTGGTGGACCTGCTCGACTCAGGGACACTGATACAATTACTGGCAAATTTGCTGTGTGAGTGTGTCATGAACCCTTCAAATATATAGTACTTCATATGTCACCTGAACAACATTAGTGTAATGATAATAAAGGTTCCCTCATAAAAGACAATACATATGTGGTAGATGTTTAAACTAACAAACTAAAAAGTTTTCATACCTCTGAATACAAAAGTGGTATGATTAGAAGATGAATAAATCTTCTAAAAGTGCTTGGTCTCTTCTGAAATGTATACTATTTCAAGTCAGGATACTGGTCCAAGGTCAAGATTCAGGGTTAGAGAAAGGCACAGAGGGTGATATTGATACCAATGCACGAGGCACTTTTGCATTTTTGTGGTTTGTGGCCATGGCAGACAAGGGGCACTGAACGACCCATCTGTAATATAGTGTAACTTGGAAAAATAATCATTACAGTAAAATATACAATCAAATACTAAGTACTGTATTTTTATGCTTTACCTTCAAGCATAGTTTTGATAAATAAAGAAACTGATTTTAGCTGGCTTTAGCATGAGTTGTCCATTTGCTTACTAAAACAGTATCAATAAAAAACACACAATGTTTAGTTGAAATTACTGGATTTTCTAAGGTTCATTATAAAACCTAAAGAACAAAGCAGCATAAGATACTAATACATGGATAAAGTTACCCTGAGATTTGATAATGTCTATTGGTTTTATGAACACTGTTTATCGTCAACATTAAAAAAAATCTCAATGATTAAAATAAGTACTAAAGATTCAGAGAGGTTTAGTATTACAATCTAGTATTGTGTTGAACACTTCCTGTCCAACTGGTTTAGCATCAGTCTTCATTAATTTTTGTCTGAAATGAAGCAACAATACACCAGAATCATTAGTGCATGAGAGACTGGCTTGTAAGAAGCTGAGGTGAGGTAACAGTTGAACATGTCATCCCAACTGTTAGGCCAATTAGCCTCACTGGCTAAAGACTAGGTGATTGCCTTGTAGTCTATAAATATCTCCCTGACAACAAACTCTATGGCAAATTGGAACAAAACCAACCAAAAACACATTAGTAGGTCACTTGAAAAAACAACAAAAAAAGAAATGCTGGTAAGAGCAGACTATTTCCTCAACAAGACCACAGTCTGGAGGCAGGTGGCTGCTATGAGGTGGAGTGTCTGGGGAGTGTGTGACACTTTAGACCTGTCCTCAGAGATGGGACAGAGTATCCGGACATACGGCTCCTTGCGCAGCACCTCAACACCCGCACAATGGCTTACCACCAACCCTTCTTTAAAAAGAAAAGAAAAAAAAAAAAAAAAAGAAAAAAAAAGACAGACAGGAACAAAAGACAAGAAATTAGCTTGCCAGTGGGAGATGGGAGGTCTTTTCTGCCTTGGACAAGACAAGCTTGAACTGCTGAAACATGGAACACACTAAAGCCACCTGAAAGCTAAGGTCACTTGCTTCAAAGAAAGTCAGAACTACACTGGTAAACATGCTCACACACTCACACACAATCAGGCATACTTTTTCTAGTTATAACTAAGTGTGTGTTAGGGTCCTGTGTCCTACCACAGTAACATAGTTCAGTTATTAGACCTCAAACTTAACAGGCCATTTTTCAGTTTAACAGACGTAATAAACACACACACTAAACTATGTATATTCCACAAATAAATAACAGGTTAACAGTTCCTTCATACTGTATGGGAGTGACCACCCTATGCACGTGGCAAATGTGTCTGCGATAACAAAAGCTAGGAGTTGTGCGCAGCCATGCGCTTGTTGCAATGATGATGCAATTCTCATCGAGCACTTGGTGCACACGCCTGTGTGTGGAAGTGTACCACCACTTTGCAGTTACTCTGCAGTGACATGGAGGGCCAGATATGTATGCATGCCAAAGACACGTTCAATACCCGACATAGCTGATCCATTTCCAAATACACCAATAGATTCATGGTTAATGCAAAAATACTGGTTTCACATACAACTCCAGTTCGGCCGCATGCTCTTACAACATCAGCACATCCAATCACTTCCTCCATTTTTCTGGACTCATACACTTCCTTGGAAGAGTGTGCCAGAAAGTGACATCTAACCGCAGGTTCACACTGTCACTTCACTACTCGAATGCACGTGCCGTCCTTCTGCCCTCAGCCTAAAGCTAAGTGAACATTCAGAGGAGAAATAGATATTTCAAGAACAGTTTTGAAACAACCATGTTTTGAAACAACCAAATTTAAACGTTTTTCTGAAATTCTAACCATTATTTAACCATGTAGGATAGCCACAGCTGTCCGGTGACAGTAATAACACTGTCAAATAGGACCAAGACACTGATTTAAAAAAAAAAATATTGACTTCTGGACTCTTTAGCACACTTATCGCTTGTGGTGTAAACATTAATCCAAACGCTTGCATCACAGAAGCCCCACCCATGTTTGTCGTCAGACAGCAGTGTCACGAGTTCAAAACGCTTTTCTGAGTCCCAGTCAACTTGAGCGGCTGAATGAGCCCAGTGTGTTAGCGGCCTGCCCCCTGGGATTGGTCAAGGCCCTGGCCAGTAAGGGAAGCAGTCGAAAGGGAACGGATGGAGAGAGGTGGGGAGGGGATAGGTGCGAGACTAAGACAGAAGCTGCGGGCTGTCATGACTCAAAGCCCTCCTCAGGGGAATCTAAGGACAAGCCATGAAACCTAACTGGCTCTGGCAAAGCATAGGAGCCCAGCTTCAAACGAGGTCGCCTACAATCCGCTCAGTGGAAACAAAAAGGAGTCCTGAAGGCAGAGACCACCGAGCGTTTCAAACGACGCCGGGTCACCCTTGATAAAATGACGTCCTCTAAAGTATGGCACAAGCCTTCAAAGCGTCATCGCTATCCTGGAGTTGTAAGCCAATGCACGTCTCGGAGGGATATGGCTGGATAAGAGCGTCCGCTGCTATGGATTAAGACTTACAGCACAGACAATGCACCACACAAGACCTGGTGCCAAATCACAGCATTGCCTCCAACTAATTCACAATCCCTCCACAGAGGAACAAAACAGGTGTAATCTCTAGGAACAAAAAAATACATATAATAGCCAATATCCAATCAAACAAACAAACAAACAAACAAACAAACATCAAAGCACTAGAGACAACCTCACAAAACCCTGTATATTGTTTGCACTTCATTTAGTCAGGAACAGTGGTTAAGTTGCTGAGCTACAATTAACAGAGGGTTTGGTCTGTCTAGTGCTGTTAGTAAATTATTCAGCACTCTGTGGGCGTTTTAAACATTAATGACTAATGAGGCCATTTGGTGGTTTTAGGACAACAAACTGACAAATGACCCTGATAAGAGGCACAGAGAAACTTTTAGCTGAGTGCATTTAGAAGGGCTGTTTAGTTCATGGCGATCTGTGTTATGGCCATGAGTGTTGGGATTGCTCTGTGTATGTGTTTGGGCAACAGGAATTTCATACCTTCCTGGGCTTGGCCACCACCTCAGAGCTGTAGCTTGACTCTAAGCTCTCCTTGCAGTCCACCTCAGAGTCCTTACACTCGCTCTCTTCCTCGCTAACGATTGGGCCATTCTCAGAGACAGGTGACTGGAAGTCATCGTCGGGCAGGGGAGGATAGGTGTACTTGAAGCAGTCCTGAAAGACCAGCACACTTTACTACTTAACTTTCTCAAACCACATCAGGATGCTAGACCCACTGCTAAAGAGAGATTATCAGTGCAAAATTGTTGAACGTGGATAAACTAAACATGTCATTTCTTATCTTCAAACATGTTGAGACATGAACAGGTCTCTAAACTTCAGGTGAGCCTGCTCAAAACAAAAAACATATTTCCACGTACCGTTCCTCCCATGTGTGCTGGAAGGTACTCTGGGTCAATGAAGTTCTGAATCTCGCTTTTAGAAGCAAACTTCAGCTTGCTGATGGCCTCAGGGCCCAGCCACGTCTTCACAATCTTCCAGGCAGCTGACGTGGAAAACAAACACCAGGGTGATGGAGCTGGCCACCAAGTGATAGCATCAGTCTAATAGGCAACAAACTTCAAGGTCTGAGGAACTAACAAACTTACCATTCATTATCCAAGGCATCTCATACATGATCATTTTGGCTGGAATGTAAGGAAAGAAAATAATTAGATTACAGATTACAGCACCTCATTTTCAAAACAAACCCTTTACAACAGCCCTCTTTCGAAAATATTTCACCATTCTATAAATAAATCATAAATAAGAGATAAAACTCTTTGTCGGAGTGCAGGTAATTTGTGTGTTCACAGTGCTGAATGAAAACTACTGGTACTTACAAAGGAATTTGGGGTAGTACACTTTGAAACAGTTAATGATGTATTTCACAAACTCCATATCCTAAAAAGAGAGATAGAGAGACAGACAGAAAGAAAGAGGAGAGGGGAGATGTGTGGCATGAATCCCATACAAAGACTCAAAGCAGAGTTCAACCATAGAGAGAGAAATGTCATAAGCTCTCACTGAAGAGACTGTTTGCACAGCCAGAGATATTTACTGCCTCAAGCTGAGAAATGACCCAATTCATAAGGAATGAAACTTTGTCACAAGTTCTCTGGTGCACTGTTCTTAATCCATTTCTAACTTCCTGACACCCTTTTTGCCATCTTTTGTAGGAACACCAGTTTGTCATTAGTATTACATTAGTATATGTGAAAATTGTCTCAACGATCAGCTTAGCACACCATGCAAGATCCAAGCAAGAGATACATGATGCCATACTGAGTCATTCATTTACCAAAGGTGTTACACAATCTCAGTGTTTACTGCACAGGGTGAGCAACCATGATCTCTGCTGTTATTATCACAAATGTAGTCTCCATTTAACCATGAAAGTCAGAAATGTAAACAATCTGTACAAAAACAAACTCAAACAACTTAATTATCTATGTAGGTTCAACCCATTACTGTTTGCATTAGCTTTTAATGTTTAATGGTTATGCTTATATATTTCATGGTAACCTGTGGAGAATACATATGATCTCCAAATACAAACACCACATGTATATGTGTAGGCACCTCAACCAGAAAGCAGAGTTATATTGTTTTGTGATCATGCACAAAAGAAAAAAGAAAGAGTTCACAAAGAGTCCAAATCCATGACAGTAAGAGGATGCATTTCAACCTGGGAGTTACCTGTACAATCCTCCTTTACATTTTTATAGTGAAGAACAAGACAAATATTCAGCATATTTATAAAAACAACATTACTAATAAGAAAAACTGCTATAAATGAACTACCATACAACAATATGCAAGGTTTATGCAAAGCAAGACATTCATTGCAGTTCTTCACAAAAAAAGTGTGACGTGTGAAGATCCATGTGTATTATACATCTTAAGAAGATTTTCTTACTGATGTGTACTAATCCATTCATTTCAATTCATTCCATAGTCCACAGAGTATATGATTAGAGCCTGTGCCTGCTTTAAGTAGGGCATTTGAGAGTGAAAGAGACAGTAGAGACATGGACAGAAACTGACACAAAGGGAAGAAAAATGAGAAGAGAATGAAAAGGATGAGAAAAAGGGACGAAAAGGAAAAATGAAAAAGCTGAGAGTGAGACTAGGGCTTGATAAACAGGCAGGGAGGAAGGAGCTGGGACACAGTCAGGTTATGGATTAGACAGGCAAGTTGGATTGACCTAACAGCTTTAAAGGTCACTTTAATCGTCAACGTGTTAAACCATTGGACAACAGAAATCCTTTCAAGCCGGCATTTAACACCAACTGATATTAATGTGCACAGTCCAGCAAATAATGTCTTTCGCTGCCAAGATAATAAATACTCACTAGTTGGGGACTTTTATTACATATTACACATCAAACTCCAGTAATATAGTACTGCAGTAATATATTACTGCAGATGCTATACTCCCAACACTAATAAAAGCATGTAAATTAGCCAAATGATTAAAAAAGGAGCTAAATGTATTAAAAACTAAATATTCTTTTTTTATTGGGCCGTCAAATTCTGGCCAAGAGTAGCATGAGTCATAATGTAATAATTTTCATAACGTAATAATTTTCTGTGTAAAAGAAGTTAAGAATACTATGTGTCTGTGTGTGTGTGTGAGTGAGTGAGAGAGAGAGAGAGAGAGAGAGAGAGAGAGATAAATAAAAAGAGAGAGGTCTACCGTAGATGGGGAAGAGGAAAAACCTTGTGTTCTGACCCTTATTTTTTAATTCCAAACACTAAGACTGTGAATAAAGCACTATATCAGTTTTGTTTATATCAACCATTTCAACTTGGCATGAATGACTCATTAAACAGTCTGTTTGAGAGAACATTCCCTTTTGGCTGCTCTAATGTCCATCAGTCAAGCACCAATCCAAAAGCATGAAACCAATGAATGCTGAGATAGCTTACAATGTTGCTGATGCCAGACTCGGTCATGTCGAACACCACAGTGAGAGGCATCCCTGGCTCCCGCTTGGCATAGCGCTCCAGCCAGAAGGCCACATACTTCTTCTTGTCAGTAAATGTCTTTGCATCTTTTACATGCAGCTTGACCTTGAACCAAACTGTAAAATATACCAAACACACAAACACGCACACACACAATTATGAAGGAACAATGCTTTTATAACTCAACGAGAAATCCTGATACACATCACCAGCCGTGCACTTAAAACTATATCTAAGCAATACAACTCTCACTCTCTCTACATCAGTGTCTAGGTCTTGATGTATCAAATAAAAAGCTGTGAAATACGTACACAATTTGTTGCCCTCTTTGTCATAGCCATGGAGAAAGACAGCCCCAGTCTCAAACATCCACTTAGGTATACAACTTTCCGAGAGATCTGTTAGAAGGGAAAATTCTCGTTAACATCCCCTAGGGCAATCTTCTGACTATGTTCTTGTTATTACCATAGTGAGGTGTAAATTAATTTGTTAATTTAAGTTTGGTTTATTCTATAGCTTAGTACAACATGTGACTGCTCTGAAAGAAACATTGACATCCTACATCAGAAAAAATGGGGCAAAGGCTAATGGGAAGAGGGTGTAGGGAAGCCTCTGACGCCCTACACTTGTCAGAAAACCATGACTTCTGTTTTCAAAACTCTGCCCTTGAGAACTCAAAGGCAAGTAAACCTAGAGTAACATGATAATACACTGTCAAATCTATCACCTAAAAACAAAAATATTATTTGACTTAATGCATAGTCGTCTGATATTCATATCAAACCTACCATTCAAGTTGTACTCCTTTCTCCACTGAAAACTTTCATCAATCATTTTTATTGCGTCTTCCACGACATTATGTCGCCATGTCAAATAGCCTTCAACCAAATTATCATCCTTCATGAGTCGTTCCACATCTCGAGAATCATATTTGTCTGACGGATCTGCAACGCAGAAAGACGACCCACATGTGGAAGTAGGCCGTTTTGTTTACACAAAACACTTTGCCCGACTGCAAGATCTTGGATCCAATCCTGATTTTAACGTAAGATTGCTGGAAGACTTAACGTTACCTGCTTGTTTAAAAGACTATAAACATTAACACATTGTTTATTCAAAAGATGACGTTAAATTAGACAAACACAGTAACAGTGTAACGTTAGTTAACCAAGTTCACAACTATGAAGCATATTATCACCATGTGTAACATTCTGCTGTCATTCAAGGAATTGTATTATCTACCTCATTGTACGCTAAATGTGAAATAAATGTTTTTCACGTTACACTCCTCACACTTGTCATTAGGTAAAGTAGATCTAGCCCAACGTTTGGCTACATTGACCAACAAGCTAACTTAACCTAGCTAGCAAACAAGTTCAGCTGATATTCTTACCTTGACCATATTCATCCTTGAACCGTTGTCTTGTTTCCTCGATCTTGGCTTCAGTATTCTGTTAACAAGAGGGGAGACATTTTTGTATATATCTGCGGAAACCTGGAAGAGTTTGATTTGAGAAGCTAATATTAGCTACCTGCTCTGATTCTGGCTGACCCACTTCCGCCATGTTTGTTGGTTGGACTGACTGTCAGAAGTATCGTTTACGTTTGCCTTGATTTAGTTAAAGCGGTCTATTTGGTAAGTTCCTTATCTTCTCTTGGCGCATTATCTATGTTTAGACCAGAGTAACAACGTGGAACTCTGAATGAGAAGCCAAATACGGTGACAATACCATATAAATTGTATTAAAGTTATTTAAAAAATGTATAGCTGTGTGCGAGCTGAGCTGTTAATTCCCGCACACAACTTGTTTCAACTACTTTTGAAAAAGATATTTGAGTCCCACTATATGTATGTTAGAGAAACAGGATTTTCACCCTCAAAGCACTTTTGGCTCAGCCCACAGCGAAAACGTTCAGCCCACTGACAAATTGTGGCGCGCTGCTTTGAGTGCGGTAAACAGCCCTGTTGCTTGTGGTATAGCAACTTAGCAAGTCAGATCACCGTTTGATCATTTCGTTCTGTAACTGTAGAAATAATATTGGATATGGTGAGTTTTGTAATTTTAAACAGTTTACGACTAACTTTACACATGCATGTCTGACCACACTACATTTGCATTGGCTAACAAGCTAATGTTATTATATTATTGTCCTACCTAGCACGTCACGTAACCACGCGAGAAATTCATTAAGAACTACGGAAACACTGTTGTTATCTGATAACATCAATGAATGTGATTGTTAGCAAATCTCATAAGATAATGTGTCCCTGTAGGACCTATCTATTTCTTGTATCTGCCATTCTTACTCATCCGCATCTCTCTTACAGATGAAGGATCACAAAGGACTATCTATGGAAATTCAGTTTGCTGTTTAAGACTTATTTATGATGACTCAAGGAAAGCACAGCACAAAGCTGATCACCTTAAATGGTGACATACTTTCCTTTCAGTGCAAATACTCACATCATGATGGGGACAGTCGAAGGAGATCAGAGCTCACATGTCGGAGGTTGTCATTCAAAAAGGAAACAAACTGTTTTATGACACAAAATGATGACACCCCCATCTATAAGGACAGCTCTCCCGATGTAGATGTAGTTCTTTGCAGCACAGCTATAGACGTGAGAAGGAAAGTTGTGGTGCCTTGCATTTTGCTAAAACAGTGGAAGAAGAAAGCCTCTTGTTACAGCTATAAACTTATAACATTTACAAGCCCTACTAAAGCAGAGCTCCATGTGAAATTTAACATCATCTATGAGCTGCAAGATGGGCTGACAATATTTCAGGGCCCCTCTATTCTATGGAGACATGAGAATACCATATATTTTGCATCAGCACAGACCAGCGAAGTGCGGAGTATTCCAATCCAGATGTCTCTTGTTTTTTTGGGAGAGTTCTGTGGTAAGGTTATTGTGTTAGGCTCTCCAATATGTCTGAAAGAAGAAGCAAATTGCCCAATCGGTCTCCATAAAGATAGCACAATAGTTGCCTATTCAGTTGAAGATGGAAAGATGTTTAATGGAACGTGCATTATTCCAAACGCATACAGCTCAGTTGTACAGTGTGCTCTGGTGCTTTCTGCAGAGGAAGTCGATGGACATATGAAGGTGAACATGGTGGCAGCAACAAACAAAAAACAGTTGGTCTGTTTTGAGAATGGAAATCTCAGAGATGTCTGCCAGTTGCCTTTTGAAGGACCAGAATGTGTCAAAGTTGCTAACACTGGGAACAGTGGGCTTCTATTTGTTGTCTCTTTCAACCAAGGAAATGTGTGTGCTGTGTGGAATGACACATTTCAGGTAATTCTGAACCATCAGAACAACATTTTAATATTGTTGTGTTGTCTTATTCCATGTGCTTGTTGTTGTCAAGTCACTGGTGAAGTTTGAGGGGACCAGTAGTTCTTGTTTAGAGCAGTGTGTAAAATTACGGTGCATTCCTTTTGGTAATACTGTATTGGGAGAATGGACTTGAAAATGTGTCTGTTTGTGTGTGTGTGTGTGTGTGTGTGCTCAGCACCTTTTAGTAGACATTTGGCATTTGTTTTGGATGCATTCTTATATACTTGGACATAGATTTATAGTATTATGAACACGCCTAGTAAGTGGACCCTGTATTCAGGGAATAGCCTAGCTTGTCATGCTTATCTGCATGACCAAAAAGCCCCCCAAAAAGAACACACTACAATACTATCCACCCACTAAAGACTAAGAAGTGGAGATAACAATTGTTGTCATGTTATTCTCTCATGATTTTTAGCACCAGTTATGGATTCCAGATAATGTTTTCTTGTGGATTGTTCCCCTCAGGTTGCTGCCTGCTGGTCTGACATTAGTTCAGTCCTCATTGATGACTTTGTTGGCTGTGGAACTGACCAGGTCCTGCTGGTTTTCCAGGACCAAAATCCTCCCGACTCTGTAACAAACTTCATAATGACAGATCTGTGTGGCACAATGTACTCTGTGAGTTTGGCTTGCTCTAAGGTGTCTGATTTTGTATGTTGACCGGCTGAATAGTAATGTGAGTGTATTTTGTCTTTGGCATGGCCATGGTCAGATGAGTGAGGAATCTGAACCCTCAGATGCAGCTCAAGGAAATTACCTTTGCACCATACAGGCATTAGAGTCTAGACTACAGGTGAGATTTATCAGTTCATACATATTTTAAGGTGACCTTAAAGTGAGTGTATACCTGTTCCCTACTCTATTCTTCTTTGATCTTTAGAGTGGCCTAACTTTACTCCAAGACTATCAGAGAGATGTGGATGTCAAAGACAGGGTACTTCTGCAGTCCACCAACGCCCTGGCAGATTTGGTCTTGGCAAGGGAGCACATTATATCAAAGACAGAACAGGTTTGGCCTATCTTCGGGGGCGCTGAGCTTTCATGTCTTACGGTTCAATTTATTTCACTGCCTGCTATTTTTTCTTTGTTTCACCCTAGGCAGCATTACAATTCTGCTCAGTGAAATAGTGGTCTGGCTGAGCCATTCAGCTTTTACATACAGTACTGTATGTGCTGTGATAGGTTAAGTCTGCCATAATATTGCATATGATATAGTGTGTGTGTGTGTGCGTGTGCATGTTTAGGAAGGTTTGGTTTCACTGTGGGAAGATGCTGATGAGGAGGAGGCAGTAGAGAAGGAGACACAGCCTGGGTCAGAGCAGCAGCCTTTTCTGGTGGAGAAGCTCTGGCAGCGGTATATCGAAGACCGCCTGGTTGTGGGAGTGTTACTAACAAAAGAGGATGGCATGTAGGTTTAATTGTCCTCTCTTTCTCTTTTCCTCTCTTACACTCACTTGTTTTCCTTGCTTTGTCTATCTGCTTCTCTCTCTCTCTCTCTCTCTCTCTCTCTCTCTCTCAATCTCTCTCTCTTTCGTTCTTTCTCTCTCTCTCTCTCTCTCTCTCTCTCTCTCTCTCTCTCTCTCTCTCACACACACACTTTCTCTCTCACTCACTCAGTCTCAGACATCTCTCTCACACACACACAAACATACCATGAACATTGTTTTTGTCTCCTGTGTTTACACCCTAATCAGACTAGACTGTTTTCAATCCTTTATGAGCATTGCAGGCCAAATATCAAATTAAGCCTGGGCTAGGAGGTTTATGGAATGTCTCATTACAAATCACTTGGTAGCAATTAACTTGACTCCACTCATTTTCTTTCCGTTTAGCAAACACTGTGAATCATTAGCTTGATCTGTACCAGAACACAGGCCTTGACTTTGTGATAATGATACAGGCTCTGTTAATTGTGTCCAATCATTCGTGGCTCCTAGGAATGTCATCCGCCAGCTGTCTGTTCTCAGTTCTGCTGTCGCCTCCTGCCTGAGTTCAGAAAGCATTCAAGTTCTAGAAAGGTCCCCTGACTTCTGACTGCTTCTGTGAGACCTTTGTATATGATGGGAGGGGGGTGGCTTTGTATGCTCCTTTTTCCTGAGTGTAGAATTGCAACAATGTATGCATTAACTAGCTGCATTTTTGGAATAAATTATTGTACTTCTATTTTTTATAAAATACTTTCCTTTCACCAAACATCAGCATATTGTGTTGCATTATTATCTATCTGTCTATCACCCTTTAAGAGTGTGTAAACAGATAAACAGTGAGGCCAAATTAACCAAACAGTGTTAACAATCCCGTTAGTTAATAGTGGTAAACTTGATCTTAAGATGCAAATATCTCTTATGTAAGTCCACAAACACTTTATCTGGGAGGAAAGCATATAAGCAAAGCCTGTCTCCAAGGCAAAAAAAACAACAACACAAAATCCCCCAAAAAGACTCTACTACCACATACCCACCTCGTTACCATGGCAACAGTGTCTCTCTTTTGAGCGCTTGTATTTTTATTTCACACAATTACAGCCCTGCCTGGCGTTGCCTCTCCAATCATATCAAGAGTTGCCCTGAGCTGTCTTGGACGAGGGTCTTCATGTGACCCAGACTCTCCTCCAACTCTAACACCAGTCTCTAACATCAGTCTCACATTTGTCTTTCAACAAGCTGCTCAACATGAGGCTATCCTGTACACTACTTGTCCTTAATTATTGGCGTGTGTGTTTGTTTGTTATAGAGTCCTAGAGAGAGCTTCTATCTGCCTGTTACTAGAAGGCCAGGTGCCGGCGGTCATCCAGAGCCAGAGTCGTGTCCACTGGCTCCCCACTGACCCCCCTGAGCCTGTGCCCAAGAGAAAGAGGATGGAGCGGGCTGTGGGCAGCAGCTGGAATGGCACCGGGGCCTCACTGAGGCTGGTGCTGACCACTAGCTGTGAGCTGTCCCCACTTCTGACCTGTGCTCCTGTCAAATGCCCCATCATGCTCCATTATGTCCTCAATAAGTCGTCGTCAGCTGGTGTGCAGCCCCAGGCTCCAAAGGCACTCCAGTGTGGATGGGTGTCCATCAGCCTGCCAGATGCGACCCAAGGGCTCCACCATCCCAGCCTGCTCCAAGCTGGAGGCTGCAGAGGTAACAGTACAGCAGGTTGGCAGTTTGAAAACAACATGGTACCGTGAATGCCTGGTTGAGGTATGCTTTAACCAGCATTGTGAAATAGAAATGGACTCCACTGCTAACTATATTAAGGCATCTGACTAGCTGTTAAAGCTGTGGAATTTGCCCAGCTCTGATGCAAAAAGTAAAAAATACTTTTAATCTCCAAATTGTGGTGAAAACTAATTATACAGTACCGTATAAGGGTAGTAGCATTACTACTAAAACAGCAACAGCACTCTATAATGGCTCTTTGTTCTGTTTTCAAAAGAATCTGAGGAAGACCTGTTTAGCCTGTTGGCGTTTTTGGACTCTTGGAGTTTCCTGATTTCCTCCCCGGAGCATTCCCTGTGTGATGTGGGCCAGTGGCTGCAGGAGGAGCTAGGCTGTGAGATGGTGAAGAGAAGTCCGCAGTACCTGCTGGGCAACCCAGCAGGACTGTCCGCCACTCTGATCTTTCACTGGCAAAAGCGGAGCCCCTTCTTGGGAGAGCTGGTCATCTATTGCAGGTGCAGTTTTTTTTTATTATTATTATGGAGAAATCTGGTTAAGTGAGAGTGTAGTGCTGTAATTTTTCTTAGAAAAAAAAATAACCTCTGGTTCTAAAAATATACATCCCAAGATTTCTGTAGATCCTCTTTGATTACGCTGCAGATCTGACGCAATCCCGTCTCTCTCTCTCTCACTCCTTCTCTCTCCCACCAGAGGCCAGTTAGCACTGCTCAGATTCCTGCCCTCTCTGTGTGGCTTCCTGCCAGCATCCTCCCACATCCAGCCCCTGAGGCGGGGCACATCCGAGGCCTGGGCCCAAGATGTGGGCCGTGCGCTAGAGAGAGAGGTGCTGGCCCTCAGGGACGGCCTGTCCTGCCTCCTCGACTCCCCCACCCCAGACTGCCAGGGGAGTGGGGGCAGTGGAGCCCCCCGGGCCGCAGCATCAGTGGCAAAGGTGGATGATCTCCAGAGGCTGCGCGAGGAGTGGCAAAGGGACATCGAGGGGAGCAGGAGGAAGGTGGGCCCCCTGGTGGCAATGGACCGCTATCGCTTGATGAACGAGAGCCTGCTTCAAGTCCAACAGCAGGTGGATATAGGCATTCTCCAGGGAACAGAAAGCAAGTCTGGATTCAGTCACTAGTGTCATTTTCACCCTATCGCTGTCTAATGTTTACCCAGCTGTAATTTCAGTCAGTAGAGTGGGTCCATCGACCACTGGAAATTCTAGAATCATTGAAGAAAGCATCTCTTTGCCCTCTTAAAAGGAGAAATCCAGTGTGAGTTAATCAATAGTCCTGTTATAGGTCACCAAGTGCTGTTGGTGGGAAACAGAACGTGACAGTTTGATGCAAATTGGACCATACTAGTAACTCTAACTGAATGGGACACAATAACATGGGTTCAGATTGTTGAGTTTGTTTTTCTATAGACTTCACTCGGTGATCTGAAGCAACAGGGCCATTGATCGAGTCACACCGGATTTCTTCTTCAATGTAATCTTGTCTGAATGCGGGGAATAGTTGTGCTACTCAAGCTGATGAGGGATTTTTGTGGTGCTGACATTCACTTGGAAGAGCTCCCTGCAGACAGACGCCCCCCCTCCCCCGGGAGCTGCAAGGGGAGGCAGATAAATGCACTGCTGCTATCACCCACCCCACCCAACCCCACCCGACCCCTCTGCTGAACTACTCAAGGGGTTCACACCTCTAACATTTTGGTGACATTCGTCAGAAACACTCTCTTCCTCTCCTCTGCCTTCAGGCATCTGGAGATGGCTTGTGTGTGCGTACGTGCGTTTGTGTGTGTGTGTGTGTGTGTGTGTGTGTGTGTGTGTGTGTGTGTGTAAAGCCCTCTGGGACCACCAGCGTTCTCTTTCGAATGAGAGCTCACTCTTTTGTATCTCCCTTGTATTTTAGAATAAAGCTTTGGTGCCTTACTCACTCACTCTTTCTCTCTCTCTCTGTCTATCTATCTCTTTGGAAGACATTGCTGAGCCACATTTCATTGATTTTCATCAGCAATGTGCTTCTGGCTCAGCACCTGTGGTAGAAAAGGCAATCTGCCTTTGATGGTGGCCATAGCATAGCTAAAGCACATGCCATCAATAATGCTTTTAGCTCGAAGTATTCCATTCTGCTTGTGTTTGCGTGATTAAAAAAAAGTAGTGCAAAGAGAAGTAAGAAGAGGTGTGTGTGTGTGTGTGTGTAGTTTTTCATATGTGATCTTGGCTTTGAGAAGTTTACCCAGGGGGACTTTGTTGACTGAGCCAGGAGCTGCTGGGTCTCCATCTGTCTGTGGCGCTTGGTCCCGTTCAAGATCAGCTCTCTACTCTGTGGCCAGCGCACTCCCGATGCCTCACTCTGGTAATGGGTCCCCTTGCACTCTCTAGCGCTCAGTCAGATGGAAATGGGCCGGGTGATACTCCCTTTCTGACCATGGCTACTTCAGCCAGGCTGTGTTCAAGCACGCTGTGCATGTTCTCTAAACATGCCAATAAATAGACCAGCTGTGTCACTTTGATCCAAGCACCTACCAAACAGTGTGAATTATATTTAGAACCTTATTTTTCATAAGCCAAATATGTGACATACCTCAGGGTGGTTAGCTTGAGTTAATGGGTCAACCTATATGACAATTCTTGCAAAATAAGGTTCAAATGTGTCTCGTCTTTACACACACCACTGTAAGCTTACCAATGTCAGCACTACTTGCTTGTGTCGGTCTATTGATACTGAGTCCTCCATTTCATGATACCTCAGTAAGTACAAAAGGTCTTTTGTAGTCCAACCAAAGTAGCCCTGCATTAAATCCACCCCAGTAGTGTTTTTGGATGGTTCCTGCTTTCCAGATTCCTCCCTTCTCCACTGCATCATGTGCTATCTCTCAAACTGCTAAAAGTGCAGGAATCATCCAAGTGCTTACAGTGATATCAGGGCAATATACTTACTGGCATTTACTTAATATCTCTGCAATCCTGTATCTGCTTCCTCAGAAAAGGTCTTTGAAGGATGAGCAGTAGATGTTTATTTATTTATTTACTCTTTTTGTTCTTAGCTGTTCTTGCATACAGTATATTTACCAGGAGCAGTGGCATCTATGAAGAAAACACATTCAGTATCCTCTGAGGTTCTCTTATTCTGACTGGCATAAATGCTCATAGAGTTGTAGCCTATATGGGGACACTCCCTGTCTCTGTCTCGCAGGCTTTGGAGGCAGCTTAGTGGATGGTCTCTCTCTCCATGGCACTCGAGGTCAAACTAATTTTAAGGACAAGAGTGCCTGCCATAAGCAAAGCAAGAGGAGCTTTGGGCACTGATGCAATTTGAAAATGTGACGCATAATTCTAAATTCATGTAACACTTTTTCTTTATATGCATTACCTACTTCTTTCTGTCTTATTTTTCTTTTTTTAATACTATGTGTTTCTTTGAAATGTTGGAAATGTAAATATCAATTGTAAAGGTTGGTATGGTGCAGTGTTCTATCATAATACATTATATTTATCTCTGAAATGGCTCGTCTGCAGAGATAAGGATGAACTAAACCTTGTTAAAATGATTGTTATGCATTCATGGTGAAAGATGCACCACAATGCCTTTTTTTTATATTATGCTATCCTGACTTGCAGAAAAAAGACAAGTAGCCTACAGGGAAGACAATATACCTTTACTTAATATACTTTTATTGATTAATTACATGACATTGGGAAAAATACAACACATTTTGGCTTTATTATAGGGTAAGTAAACATTATTTTGCTTTAGTTTGGTGGTGTACCCTTAAACAGGTAATGATGTAAGGTATCTGGAAGAGAACTTTCAGCAACGACAAAAAAGTGGGCATCAAAGGGTAAAGAGAGGGAGAAAAAGACACACAACCCACCGTGTGTAATTACTGCTGTTGTGCACTTTGGAGGACTTAGCAGTTCTCTTGTTATTTGTGTGTCGGACAGAATCGCCGTCTCGTCTCACTGAAGCCATTCTGGCATTTTCCATTCAGGTGGTGTCTGTGCAGGTAAACGCTACCTGCTGCTGGATGACTGTTGCCAGCTGTGAAGCCCATTATCCAATATTAGCCATCCCTCCATGTCACCTCACGTCCATGTCACTGGCGCTGACCCCCAGCCGCTCCGTGCGCCAGCAAGTCCTCTGATTCATTGGCCAGGTAAACGGATCAGACAGAAGGCAGTTATAGCGTCTCTCACATTCTTCACTGGCAGTCTGATTGGGCTGCTGATGATGGCTGTGTTTAAAACTAGAGAATCTTTACTATTTATTTATTTTTTAAATATCGGTAACAAAATTCAGCTGCCAAACTCCCATGTCATCAAATTCTTTTTTTTCCGATTGAGTTTACTAATAAATATACATTTACTACTGGGTTATTAAATCAGGGAAGAAAATCAGTGTTGATATTAACATTATATAATCTGGAAATAAAACTATTTATCTCTGAAATGCCCCCTGTGAAGCATACGTGCTATAGAGACCCACATGAACATATACTCTTGTCCCATTAAGGTGGTGACAGTACTGTCACTGTTTGAATGGGATTTATTTTTAAAGCAAAATCTTTCTGATACAGTTGTTCTGTTTGTGTTGTCCACTGCTGTGGACAAGTGGATCATCTAACCAACATAGTGTGGTGGTGTTTCAGCACATGCTAGATAGACACAACAAAAAGAGGATTTACTTTAGTGGCCAAAAATAGTGGATCACCTTCATCAGACCGTCATCATAGTCTCCCCCCCCCCCCCTTCCCCTTTCTCTCTTTCTACACACACACACACAAACACACAAACATCCACACACACACACTGATGGATGATTCACAAACACTCAGATGATCACCATGCTTACCAGGCAGAAATATTGGAAGCTTCAATTAGATAAATCTGAACTAGTAAAAACAAATACAAAGGAAGTGAATGAAAAAATGAATGATAGAATGAACAATAATACAAATAAATAAATATATAAATAAATAAACAAATAAACAGAATTATAATAAATAAAAAAATACATACAAAAATAAACACTTTTGGACAAAGACGTGAAGGAAGCATAACATTTTGTCTTGTTCAAAATAAGGCTTTAGGTTTCTAATAAAAATGACAGCAGTATTTCACTAATGTGAATGAGGAAACTAGGTCTTACCAGTCTGTAAAAACAGTTGTTGTGCAGCTTTGGAAAATGGTGTAATCCCCCACAGTAAGAAACCTCTGGTTAAAAAGCAAACCTTACTGATCTCAGGTTTTCTCAGGCTCATACAAGCTCTTAGAATGCTGGCCCCTTAAATGCAATATAATACAGTGGCGTTGTTCTCACAAGGCATTTGGCCCATGGGTCTCTCGCTGAAACAGCCTCCAGACTGGTGAAAGCTCACCACATCTCATCAGAAACACTGGAGCACTGAGTGGGATCTGTCCGTTCCCTTTGAATGCCATTGCCGCATTTGTTCTCCCGAGAGAGAAACCAGGAGGCTCACTGTCCTCCTGTCCCGCACTCAACTCCTCTACCAGAGACACTGACACCCAGGAGCTGCTACCTCTTGTGGCAGATCCTGCTGGACGGATGCTCTACTTTTTCTGGATGTCCTCGTGTCTGATGATTTTGTAGGTAATCCAGTAAAAGATGTTAAAGATCAGGAAGGCCAAGGGAAAGGCAGCTCGAGACACCGTGTCAATCCTCTTGGCCCTGTCCACAAACTTCTTCTTTATGTTATCCACATCCCGCTGAGTGGGTGGCACCTGCGTTGCGTTGGGTGTTGTATTTTTGATCGGGTTTCCATCCTTCATCGGCAGGCAAGGGCCCATATTGTACCCTGAAAAATTAAAACGGCCTTCTCTCATGTCCTCTTCCTGTAAGGAGAGGATAAAAGTATTTTATATTTGTGATGCTATGCAGGGAAATTAGAGAGTGAGTCCCTTTGCTTATATATACACATAAAACTCATTTCTTATTCAAGCTGTAATCATTCAGAGCATTCATTTTGGCATTTCAATTTTTTAATACCACAGCACACTTCACAAAGTCTTGTAGTAGCCATATTATTTCCTCTTAATAAGTTGCTAGCGGCCAAGTCTTTTATTTTCAATGAACAGGGCCACGCGTCTCAGGTGTGGTGGCCCTCACGCACAGGCACAGGCAGAGGCTGCAGATCCACCGTTGCTTGATGATGATTAGCTTTGGACACACCGCCGCATGGCACTCATTAGCTGAGCTACAGTAACTAGCAGAGGGCCCTCAGATAACAGCATGCATGTGGCAGAGGTGTGTGGCAGAGCTTAATTTGAAGGTCTGCTGTGTGGTGCATGGCACATGGGCCATGTTAGTATGATGATGGCACATTGTATTAAAGGAAGAATAGATTTGTCAGACATTTTGACATAATAAGCATTTACATGGCTCCAAACATTATGCATGATGAAGGTAAGCCTCTCTTGTAACAATAATGCTAAGCCCTTTAGCTCTCTGTACGGTTGACTGACTTCTTGAACAACAACCAAATGATCACCAGCCAAATCCCTCTCTCTAATTTTCCTCTTCTCACATATTTTTGGTAACTGTTGTTACCTTGTTTCTTCTCTGTCTTCGCTTCAAGCGCAGAAACTCCTTCTGTTGCCGGGAGACAAAGTTTACCCCTGCGTACTCCAGCAGGGCTGCAAACACGAACAAGAGACACACAGCCATCCAGATATCTATGGCCTTCACATAAGAAACCTGCGATAGAGACAGATATTTGCATTATTAGCCAGTGGAAACCACAGGCACTGTATTTCATCCTCAGTTGGACATATTTTCTCTCTTTCCCTTCAGGAAAGTGATAATTGTTTTTAGTGGTCTAGAATCTTAAATATTGTCTGGAACACCTGAATCAGTCCACTTTTTTAAATACACTCATCAGTCATAGGTATTAGACGTTATTGAAAATTACAATTTCATTAAAATATCATATTAGTGGGACCATCATGTTCCATATTATTTAAATGGCCATAGAGTTCATTAAAATGCAAATTGTGTCAGATGTGGCTCAATTGTGTCAATTGTGGCTCTTGTACATCAAATTACCTCAAGATGCTTTGCTTGAACAACAATGTTCTCTGTAGAACATGGAGCAATCATATATGCTATTTCTGGAAATGTACCTCTGTCAACCCCAACCGACAGCCTATCCCTCCACAGAAAAAAATAACATTCTCTCTTTATTTCCTGTCTGTGATGTAGGCTATTACAAATGAATAATCTCAATTAGGAATTGTTGGGGTTATGAGTGCCTCCAGTTCACAATAATAATCATCATCATGAGTTCAAGGGTAAACTAATTAGCTAGCCTTGGTACAAGATACAAAGCTGAAGGTAGCGCTGATGCTGTTTATGTCTATATAGCTCAATTGCTGATAAAGGGGGGAGACGAGCCTGCAGCTCTGAGCACTCATCATTTCATCTCACAAAGAGAGCTCCCGCGTCTCGCCAGGCGACAGATCATTTGCATTGTGGGAAGAGAGATGAGGGGAACAGCCTGTCTGTTAAGTACACTTCCTGCATATTGAGCTTTTGTTGTTTGGGAACTTGTGCAGCGAGAGGCCTCTCTCTAAATATTTAACAGTGTGCCTTCCTTTCATGCAGGCTCTGTGTGGCGCTACTGGGTCAGATGGCATCCAAAGAGAGGCAGGCAGGCTTGACTGAGCGCCACTGGATGACTCACTCGACATGTGCTCCTCAAGTCTCCGAGATGTGAGTAACTGTCTCACTAGCCCCATGAATATGAGCCGGTTACGTGTCAGAAGAGGCACAGCACAGAATAGAAAATAACGAAGCGCACTGCATAACTGCGTTCATCAATACTAGACAGAGATGAGCTTCACAAACATGGGGTCCATGATGTCAGTTAATACTGAGTGACCCTTGTTAAAGGACTTTTTTTGGTTATTGGGATGCTTTGAATGGGACAGACTGTCATTATTGAACAATTAGGGGCTGCTACAGATCCTTAGCTGCCCCCTATGAAATCTTCTATAAAATATGTCTGGTGTTTGAATCACTTGCAAAAACAGTGAATGTGAATGTGGTGTGAAGGATTCATGCAAAAGACTGGACCTAGAGCAAAAGACAGGATATGAATCAGAAGGATTAGAAAGTAGATCTTAATTCCCAGTGCAATAAAGCCTTCACCCAGAGACAGATGTGTTGGAAGAGGTTATCTTACTTTTGGCAGGGAAGCCCGTGAACCTGAACTCTGTGTTGTCATGGTGAGCACAGTAGTGATGCCCAGTGCCACTCTGGCCGGAGCAGCGTCCATGTTGATCCAGAAGGACACCCAGGACAGGATGACGATGAGCAAGCTGGGGATGTACATCTGGATCAGGTAGTAGCCCATTTGTCGCTCCAGATGGAAGTTCACCTCAATGCAGGTAAATTTACCTGGGCAGCACAACTGTAACATTAGGCTTAGTACGCAACACTCGAGGAGGAGATCATTTCTAGGTGTTTTGTGATACAGAGCCCACATTAAACCAAGCCTTTTGCACACAATAGAAATGAACTCACCCGTGTTGTAATGCTTGGTGCAGTATCCTAATTCTTTTTCATCTTTCAAGATGAACTGTGGTAGGGTAAGACCCTCTGCCACCTGCACGGGGCTGTCGTCCTTCCATTCGAATATCAGGTCGTTCATGGTGTAGCCAACTGCAAACCATCACATTTAGCAATGGAGACATCATGGGTCTTTGTATTCTAATGACTAAAAATGTATATAAAGTGTGTGTGTGTGTGTGTGTGTACAAATATAAATATATATAAAAAGTGTCAACAAATGGTACTCACAGCTCTCCAGCTGCATTGTACAGGTCTGCACATCCATGGGGAAGTTTTTGAGATCCATTGGACAAGACAGAATTAGAGTCAGTCTGTAAGGAAAGAGAATTCATTACCTGACATCTAAGCAGTGCAATAGTGAATAGAAATAACAAGCTTTAGCTATATGAATGTGGAAAGAAACAAATTACATGCTTGATGCTAATTCCCCTGACTGAAACTGCACAACTAAATATGTCATTTACTCAGACAGGATTATAATGATAATCTGGCCAGTGTTCATCATGGCCACAAGGAGAAGTTACTAATCATTTTCAGTTGCATTAAAATACAACCTGCTAGACCACTATTCCCTTCCAGAGGAGGAAGATCTGTGTCTGTGTCTCAGCCGTGGCAAGCACAGCCCGTTATTGGCGTCATATTTTTCCTTCTGTCTCTGAAGGGTCCTCACACACACACACACACACACACACACACACACACACACACACACGCAGGGCACCCCTCAGCCAGAGCTTATCACACTTTCATTAGTGGCAGTTATTGTGTATGAGATGTTGGACTCGCAGGCCCCGCCGCTCACAAGCTGCTCTTTGATGGAGAAAGAGAGCACCTCACCACGTCTCATCACCTTTTTTTTTACCCGCCACTTGACAGACCACACCTGGGTACACAGCTACTCTCTTTGAGCCAGCCCCGCAGATACAGCGGAGATAAAAGCGCCCCTACCCCCATGTCTGAGCCGCCTTCATTTATTTGTGTCTCCAAGATACTACAGTATAGAAATGAATTTGTGGGGGTGGAAAATGGAAAGGGCCAGATAGCGGAAATGCATTGGATGGTTTTATGCTGTGGCACTCTGGCAAGCGATTGAAAATGGAAAGAATTTATAAAAACTAGGCCAATTCCAATTTCACCATGTCAACAATCTAAGCAGAATAGAAAGGCAATAAAATGCATTTAGACATACAGTGTCAGTACTTGACAGAGCTTGAGGGTTTATGACAGGGAGAACGTCGCTGTGATGGAAGTGCTATGATAGAAGGTAATGCAGAACCGAGAGTCAGGCGTCAAAATAGGGTTGCCTGATTAATCAGCTCCTATGCCCAGAGTATACCACACCAATATAGAACCACTTACTAAGTGTGGCACATTCCTGGAAGTGAACAATCTCTAGGTTCCTCTAGGTTCCTGTGCATTTTGAGTGATTTTAAAGTGAGTTTTGGCAATTGGCTAGAGATAAATTAGCACAACTCTGTGATGCACCACTGCACACTCCAGACAGACATCCATTAGGAGACTCATTCTCAGAAATAATCACCTTGAAAATGCTTAGGGAATCCAGTCAGTGGAAAGCCTGGGTTTATTTGATGTCATCGTTGGTAAACAAACAAAATAATCAATACTAATTGGGAATTATATTCCTGTCACAGTCCACTGCATCCTCATCCTTTTCTTTAACAATAATGCAAACATGCCTCACTCTGGG
Source organism: Limnothrissa miodon (assembly GCA_017657215.1). Classification (NCBI taxonomy): domain Eukaryota; kingdom Metazoa; phylum Chordata; class Actinopteri; order Clupeiformes; family Clupeidae; genus Limnothrissa; species Limnothrissa miodon. Next base: position 787,855 of record JAGFZM010000204.1, read on the forward strand.
AATCTCTAGAAGTTGCTTTGAAATAAACCCTGTCCACACCTGATACTGTAGAGCACGGTTCCGTCTTTGAAGATCCTCAGAAGTTTGTTGTCGGTGGTTACATCATGGAAATTAGCACCCTTCTCATTGGCAAAGAACAGGTCTGGCTTCCAAATAGAGTCCAACATAGAAGGGTCTAGATCCAGGGAGGAGTCAGGGTACTCGCTGTAGGCGAGCCGTGGGTCATTCCAGTTCTGACGCAAGAAGATGTTTACTCTGTAGTCCTGTAGATGGAATGGCATTGAGAAGGTCTTATTAATGATGTTGATGATGGTGTTTCTCTTCGTTAGAAGATTGCTGATCATTTACTGAGGGGCAACAGTAATAACATTTTTGTGTCTGATTCATGAAATGGACGAGGGAAAGCATGGGTTAAAAGAAATATTTCTCCAGATCAAAGCTGTCATTAAAGAAACTCACTTTGACAAATGTAACTACTGCTTTGAAATTACCTGTATAAAGCTGGTTTACATTTATATGGGTGGTTTACATAATGTGTCCTATATCTTTAAATAAGTCTTTGTTCTGATCTTTATCTGTATTATAAAAAACAGATCTGTTTTCACTAAGGCTATACATTCTTGTGTACACAAGAAGTTGCATTCCTCATTTCCATATTGTCCGCATCACACAAGTTTGGTCCGAACAATCACATCACTCTGAGCCTTGTAGTCTCCTAGATGTCCCCTAGCAGTAGCTTTTCAGGCTACTATTGTACTGAGGTAGTTGAGGCAACCACTGATTTCACTATCGGAGCTTGGGAACCAAAGTGCACGTTGGCCATATTGAGGGCACTGTGCCAAACAAAGAAGCCGATTCAGCACAATGTCTTGTGCGTTTGCTAAAAAGAAGTTTAAAAGGTTGAAATGAATTTTAATAATTGACAAAACCTCTGTCAGACCTGACTACAATAAGAAGTGGCCTGCAAGTATGGTGGTGCTTTCCCATCAGCTACTGCGATTGGACACATAAGTGTTATCATGTCATGTTCTCAAGCTCTATAGATTTTGATGTTATTGTCTGTGTCAGGCTGCCAGAAATCAAATCAATTCAAATATTGACAGTAGTTTGAAAGGGTGTTTTCAATACACATGAAATCATTTCTTTTGTGTTTAAACATTGTGCTTTATCTGTACTAGAACACATTTTAGTACCAGTTGATACAGAGAGACAGGTAATTCCAAAGGGTTCATTTTTTTCTTGCCACTGAATTGCTGGAAAATGCTGAATGTTGAAGTTGAGGAGAACATTCCTCTCTCATGATGTCTTCTAACCTCATGATCACACTAGACAATGCTGGGTAAATGGCCAGATGGAAGCACCAGGTATGCTTTACATTGTGATATGCCATAAGTACTAAATCATGCATGATATGAACCATGCCAGATACATTCATTAAGCATTTTCAAATATGTTCTTTTGTAACATCTTAATGCCATTATACGGATGCACATTTGATGGATAAATATATGGGGACGATGATGTATATTTAACATTGTCAACCACTATGTCAGATTAGTTTGTTGTGAGAAGAAAGTAATACATGAATGAAATATTTCAGTCAATATTTCACAAGTCAGATGGATGGAAGGACACACCAATGCAAAGGGATCATAATATTTTACAGAGTAAACCTTCATATAACAGGATTTTATAGATTTATTTAATGGTGTATCTATACGTTTATTGGCAGTTCCATAAAGTGCTGAGCCAGCACTGATCAGCTAGGGCCAATTTATTGTTAGAGTTTATTTCGATTACAAATATCACAAAGGTGAAGACCTATAAATCTCCTCATTTGTATTATTGAAAGTTAATGAATAGTTAATTGAACATTCATTATATCTCTTATGAAACAGCCACACTGAATCCAGTTGCAATTGTTTACCCCTTTAGCAGTTGGCTACAGCGAGACACAGTGCCAATCAATCTGTTTGAATCACAAGCTTAGGGCCATAGTGCCTTCTGGCACTTGATGCAATTAAAACAGATCATTCATTGCCATTCTCTTTGAATTAGTAAAACAAAACTAATTTAACAAATGCTCTTACAATGCACAGGGAATTTCAATTTGATTTGGCCTTAAGTAATGTTGGAGAATTATGCTTTCAAAAGCATCCCGGTCCTGCCAATAGACTTTGAGGATTAAACTCACTCACTTGTAAGAGAAGAAGGAAAATCAAACATTCAAAAAAGCATTCAACGTTTCTAAAAACAAATAGCTTAAAACAACATCCTTCAGTATGCTGAGAAATGCTTTCTGATGACAGATGGAGAAGGAGGCAAGGCTGGACATGGTGCGGCCTCTCGTATTACCAAACTCACCATTGTCGTTTCAGCTATTGAGCCAAAGCTGTTGATAAATATGTTGCAGGTAACATTTACTGGGGGACCTGCAGGTTGGGAGGATAAATCACACAGTGGAATATCTGTCAGTGAGACAGCTAGGGAAAGATGGTAATGTGGACTTACCATAGTGGTCTCTGTGACTGAGCCAAAGCTGTTGATAAAAATATTGCATGTAACATTTACAGGAGGACCTGAAAAATGGAATGAGAGTGAGATGATAAAATAAACGAAAACAGTTTTGCAATTGAAAAATGACATATTTTAAAATAGAGATTCAAATTAATCATTACCATAAAAATCTATTGCTTGCGTAAATGAGACATTGAAGGGTGAAAAGGAAAAAAAAAAACTTTCCTTTTGTGATGTCTTGCCCGAAAGACAAATCAATAACATAATCATGCAAAGCGATCACCAAATTACTAGTACAGTGTGTTAGCTCTCATCAAGTTGACAAATTATTGACAGCTCCATTGCACAGGCATGGCTGGAGGCCCACTATCCATCAAGTGTTTGGGTGATTAGTTCAGTGTAATGTGCATGATTAGATGAACACAGGCAGGCTGAGGAATGCACACCTGAGTCTTTTGTGAGAAAGTGTCAGAGTTTTGTGAAAAAGAGTGGTGAGAATTTTTAGCAAATAAATAGGATGCATTACAAAACAAAACAAAAATCACTATGAGCATTAACAATTACATTCAATAAAGAATATATGCTTACTTATGTATTTTTAAATTGAACAATATTTAGTCACAATACTTTCCAACTTTGCATAAAACCTCAAACCAACAGGCCTCATATAGCTTGAATGGCAAAACATACACTGTAAGTAAATATGTTAATAAAATTAACTCTTTATCTCTGTGTGGCTCATATAAGCATCTATTTACGAACATAATCATAAGCCTCAACCTTATCCTTGAATAAGTTCAGTCTCTCAGAATCATGAGCGACTGAATGTGAAGCTCCCTGGTGCTGTATAGGCCAGCATACTTCTGAATGTCACTTTGCTGTGTTCTCAGTGGGAGTGCACAATGGAGTCAGCGGAGTAAAGACAGGGCCTTAAAGTTGGACACGCTTCTTGTAAGCACTGCTAAATCCTTTCTTACTTGCTCTAATCAGTTTCCTGTGAAGTGTGATGTTTAAGGTCTGCTGAGACCATTTTCGGTGATTAAAGCAGCTGCAATCCTACCAGTGCGGGATTGTCTACTTGTGAGTTCACTGGGCTTCTACTTGCTCTGTCAATATTGTATGTCATACAGTGTTGCTGATATTCCCCTTCGCTAAAGACAAAAATTACATTACAACTACTGATCACATGAGAAGCCCAGTGGAGTTTGGCCAGAGTAATATATATATATATATATATATATATATATATATATGTGTGTGTGTGTGTGTGTGTGTGTGTGTGTATATATATATATATATATATGACCATGAAAAGGGGAGTAAAATTGAGTTAAAAGAAGTAGGCCTATATATTTTTATCATACTTTTTTCTTCCTCCCTTTTATCTCTCAGCATAATTCTAGCATGATTCTATTAATCAACAACTACCTATATTTTAGTCTTAGACTGTGTGCATGATGTTAATACATCAACACGTAAACGGTATGCCTTAAATTAACCGCTTAGCATTTTTATTTTAATATTTCTACAGCAAACATTTTGTAGGAAACTGCTCTTCTGCAAGAAACCTACACTCAAGCATTTAATAGAATCCTTTAAGTCTTATCACTTAGCAGTGTCACACCACCTCTACCAAGCTCTTCTGCTGATAAACAGAGTATAAAAATTTATATCTCCTTTTTCAGAATGTCAGTCTGCACAAAAAGAAATCTGAGATCCTTTCAACTAGCGTTTTTTTTTTTTTTTTCAGATACAGTCTTCATGTCTCTCTCCTTCTCCCACATAAGAAACAGAAGCCATACCCTATCATAGGCAGTGTCAGCACTCAGCAATATTGTTGGTCTGTCTGGCACTTTGTTTCATTTGAAGGAGGCGATGCTCTTGTAGTCCACAGTATCAGTGCTTCTCCAATAGTCTAGTGACTACGACAAAGAGGTCAAGTGTCCATTGCTTGCCTAACGATCAGCTTCCAATGTTGTGAGCCCCAAAGCCTTGCAGCCTGCAGTCTGTGCTCTGAACATTCTTGCCTTGTCTACCTGTGCCTTAACAGGAGTGTAATGCATGGCGCATTTCTTGTGAATTATTAAATGTCAGTGTTGATGTGCAAGTCAGCCGGTTATAAAAATAGTGCTTTTACATAGCCTTATACTTGACATATTAGAACACATATAATGTGTAATATGTCCATCATTGTTGGGGGTAAATCAATGAATGTCAGATGGTATATCATTTGGCAGCTATGTGGTACATTCACACACATTCAGATGGTGAAAACAGAAGGCATGCAAAGTGATTTATCTGAAAGGCCTAGTCCTCCAAGGTCTTCTTTCCCAAATAGTCTGCCACAGTTAACCTGAGGTTATGAGTCTTCAGCATACCTTTAAAATTGGGTCTTATCCTGGCATCATAACCTGATGTTCTACCCATCAGTTTATCCAAGAAGTCAGATGGGGACATAAGTTTAGTTGAGCCTCTTCCTGATGATCTAGAGTCATACTCCTTTGAATCTGCCATCCTATGTAATGAAGAGGATAGGAGAAAGGTTACTATTTTAATAACATATTGCTTTCATTGGTAGGCGACGCCCACAATGATGTGAACAGAGTCGTGATTACTGGTCCCATCTGGATCAGTGCCAAACATCTACTCTTTGCCAATATCATCTATACAAAGATAAATTACAGTCTTAAGCTCTACTAGTGCAACTGTAAAGTGTTGAAGCAGTTGTCATTTCGAATTAACAGCACAGTTCATTGGTGAGGTGACCAAATGCGTTATCCTTAATTTAATTGCAACGAATTAGTGTGTGAAGCAAACCAACAAAGAACAACAAAAAGTGAGTACTTCTGACAAGGCAAAGTTTGTTGCGAATGCCGTGTGATGTTTTTATAGTAAACTAATGCGCACGTTATCATGCAAGATCTCTTACAAGTGAAGTTCACTGTTGTTCCTCAGGTTCTTGCCATATATATAGGCTATATGAAGAAACAGTACTTCACATCTCGACAAAATAATTGAAAGAATAACCTACCACAGCTAATTATTCATAACTTTTACCAGCGTAATTGTAACAACACCTTAGCCTACAGTAGCCTAATTACGCTTGCAGTGCAGTACATACCTGTAGTTGACAGTTCCAAGTAAAGATGCAATTATGGCTGTAAAGATTTTTGTAAAAAGGCGACTCATTCCTCTTGATGTAGATATTAAATCACTTCTTTATTTCTTCCATATGGAAACAATGGTAAATGTAAGGCAGATTTATTTTCTTCCTAAAGCTCAAGATGTTTTTGAGAAGAAAAAAAAATAGATCACAAGTATTCCGATCCACAGAGACATTTTAATTTGGTGGAACACGGATTCCTTGACCCAGCTGAGCTGTGGGCGATGTATGCCATAACATCTGGTCACTTATTTCTACCAAAATAGAAGAATGTCCAAAACGCGTATTTGGCAAGATAACAAAGTAGCATGTAATGCTATTAGGCGTAAAAATCGGTATTCTGTTTTTTTTTTGCTCTCGAGTTCAGAAATTTGTTGTTAAGGCTGATTTGTTTAAAAAGACCGCAAGTGAAAGAAATTCTAACTGGGATCTGGAGCCAAGATGCGCTCGTTTCGGATTCAACACTCGTGAAGCGAAGGCAATAGAATATTTTAGCTTGCCTGAAGGCGTGGGAAACGTCATGCACGGTGAAGGCGGGACCAGATTGACGTATGTAAAGTTAACCATTGGTGTCAAATCTTACGCTGGCACCGGCAAGTCAAACCTTTCTAATAGCGTTCTTTGGAGAGCTCCAGGTCCCAATGCGCGCAAGCGCATCCGTTCCAAAGTGGGATACGTGAATGGATTCTCAATATGAGAGATTAACTATGATGATATTAAATTCAACGGGGCTTAAATGAGACTGTCACCTCACTAAATGTTAGTCAACGTTTTTGAGTTTAACATTGCCTGACAGATAGGCCTAAGTCTATATGCGTAGAGACCAGGGTTAGGCCAGTGGTTAGGCTACTCTTTACACACCTTCAGAAGCTAATAGGGTAACTCAAAATAGCAGTTGATGGTCTATACATTGAAAAATTGACTACTTAGCTCATGCACCGTAATCATGTGAGCCGGGATTACATTTAGACTCTTCATGGTTTTATTGCCCAGTCATAACATCATTTACTAAATAAACACTTGTCTAACAGGGAAATTTTGTACTGTATGTGAATAGTGCAAACAAAGGCACACCAGCATGCCTTTGGGAATGTATTTGGCTCTCCGGTTGCCCTGGAAACGGTCTTCCTGAGTACATGATTGGAAATGCTTAAAGGTTGCAGTGTTGATGCGAGATCAGGGATGCTGTCAGACACGGACGATGTTACCTACCTCCTACATTCATCCCAACCCAGAAGACATAGTCGGTGCGATCCAACCTCCACTCACTGATTAGCCTTTTCGCATGCAATTATAAAGATGTGTACCCATGACCTAAATAATTTCAGTAAATAAAGGAAAATGTAGGGTTTTTTTTATTTTGTAAACATTATTTGAGCTTGAACAAAAAACCTGAAATATATGTACATAGTATTAAACTTGCGTGACTTCTAAGAACAGTGCTGTACAATGTACTGCCGACCTAAACTCTGAGAGGGTCCCCTGCATCAACTAGCCCCCTATTCTGTGTACACGTGCCCGCTAATATGCGCTTCACATCAGATGGACATTCTACGGCCATTCAACTGAGCGGCTCTGGCCCATATACTGAAGGCTACTTTCCAGCAGCAAAGCAACAAGTGAAGTTCTCTTTTATCAACTTAGGCCTATGTTAAAGCATGATAGAGTAGAATAATTATTAGTTTTTATAATTAATAGTTTATAAACAATAGTAGGCCTAAATAATAGTAATAATTTATTTTCACGTTTATTTTTATATATAGGCCTACTGTTAAAAAGCTATTGCCATAACATAATTCTAGATGCAGTGTTTGTCTCTAGACACAAAGAACCATCCCTGCTAATTAAGTTAAAAATCTAAAAACAGTTAAAAATCTGTGATGGTGTTGTGGAGGGGTAAGGGTAGAGAGGCCTTGCATCCTTAGATTCCTGCAAGACAGATAGATTTGGGCTTATACCTTAACATTCGCAAGACTTGGCTTAGGTGGTCATTATCTGGTATGAGTAATGGCATATGAAACAGGGAGTAAGGTAATTGAAGCTAAAAGCTGGCCTTCGGTGTGATGCTGGCATGATATGTCCTTATTACTGTCGATCATGAAAATAGCCGTCTCTGTTGTAGGCCTACTTGCTCTTAAATCCACCCGTTCCTCTAACTATGAGGACTAATGTGACTTGAAGCAAATCAAAACAAAAAGAAAACGGTAATACTTTTGGTGAACCCAGTATTCATAAGGTATTCATAAGGTAAACATATTGATGGGCTATAATGAGTTTAAGCCTAATAATTATTGATCTTTTGATTAATAACTCTTTTCATGCATACTCGTGACTGTACTCATAAAGCATTATAGTTTAAATAATGTATATATCACTAGCTTATCAGCTGTGTGAACAGGATTAATTTGAGGAAAAATAGTCACACAGTGCTTTGCTTCTTTTTTAACCATTTTTAATAGTTAAACAAACATAAGATCAACTGGTTAGAAATTGTGAACTATGAACATAAGTTTCGTTCATTCATGTTGTTGTATGAAATAGTTCATGTGAGGAGTGAATTTGCCCAACACTTTGTCCGAGCAAAATGTTTGCCAAGCCTGCAATCTCTTCTTTGAATCCCCTTGGTGGAGTAATTAGTGTCTGGGGAGTCCTTAAACATTAAGATAAGGATGTGCTGTGTGCTGCTTATGGGCAGGTGGGTGGTCATGGGACAACATTCTGTCATCGTGGGAAATAGCCACTTGATTGGTGTGGCTTTAAACCAACAAGACATTATCTTGGAGCAAAACATACTTGAGGCAGTCACCTGTTGGAAGCCTTAATTCATTTCCCCAGTCCAGAGGAAGCTTTGGTTCTATTGATCCCCTGTCCTGGGTCCCCGGGGACAGAGGAGCAGAGGCTGGATAAACCAGGCTGGAGGAGCTCACCTGGAAACATGTCTGGTTTTTGCAAGGCTGAGCTCCACCGATGCTTGTGTGCAGCGGAGCTGGTCAAATCAAATGTTGTGCAGTATCCATTGCTCCCATCGATCGCCTGCATTTTTATCCCGCTTAATGATTTTCCTCCTACCTCTCTTCATTTCAGGGCTTTTTAATGTGAGGAGGCGGTGGAAGACATTGCCTATTGTGGTCGTCTTCAGCGGATAATAGGAATTGCCCGGGCAACAAAGAAGACATCCCTCTCCAGAGACCATCAGTGAATGAAACAATTGTTATCGATAGCATTACAGCAGGCCAGTTGTTATTACATATTTTGGCTTTGAATCACATATTAGAAGCATGTCAGGTCTCTACTGATTCTGTGTATAATAGCACAAAATAGCATCATGTGATTCCTAGCCATACATATCCGAAGATCCCTCCTTCAGGGATGTCTTCCACTGAGTTTGCCCACATGTGGGATGACAGAGCTGGAAGCGTGTATCCTGTAATGTGAGTAACCCTAGCCAGTGCCTGAGGGAGGGTCGGTAGAAGTCGCCTGTCAATCAAAGTTTCCGGTTCCCACCTCACACCCTGTGCCCTTCTTTTCTCTCCTCATTCTGACTCGCAATACTTTCCCCATAGCTGCTCAGTAACTCCAGTCTAGACAGACACTCAGCATTCATGAGATTCATGCTTTGGAGAGAGGGATGCTCGCCATGGCCTTGTCAGGGTAGCCACTGTGGACACAAATAGCATGGGACAGCCAAAGGGACCATAGGGGAGCACAGAGCCAAGTGGTTACTATTGACATTTGCATCTGGAGGAGTTCAGCCGGGGTTACCGGTGGTTTACAGTGTCTCCTGTGTTTGAACGAATGGACCCCGCACATTATGCTGGCTCCTTTGACTGAGCTGTCTCCTCTCTTTGTGTGTGTGTGAGTCAGGGCGTCTGCTTAGTAATTCAGACGGAGGCTAAAGACTAGTGGGGTCTGTGTCTCTGGCCACTGCAGGCAGACAGCATGGGCTCAGCAAGGAATGTTGCCAAAGTGAAGCTGCTGTCAACATAATGAAAGCGGTGATCTCAGATGGAGCATAATTCTGATCACTTAGCCCCTGTGTACTTTGTCTCTCCTTAGACAAGCCTGCAAGCATGTCATGATTAATAACGATAGTGGCCATCAGAAATCAATTATTGTAATTCATTTAAGAGTCCTCTGTGGTGAAGGCAACATCTGGTTGAAACTGTGATTCAATAGACAATAAGCAGTTTACAGTGGAAAATCCAAACCTGTCTGTCTCATTTTGTGTGATTTGAGAGTGATTCCCAGTGGTGAGCCATGTTGGCTGATGCAACTGATTGTTACATCTGCCTCAGTCTGTCAGAGGAAGCCGGGAAATTCCTCCCTTGATAGTTGCTGTCAGGCTATTTCAAGGAAGAGGGGGAGCTCTCAAACAAACCATCTAGCTCGCTGCAGGGTTTATATTTTTATGCTATAAATATAATCAGGGTTTAAAAATAGCACCTGTCACTCAACAAATATGTAAAAATACATGTATGTTGTGGCGGATAGAATAATTATGCTTCCTCGCCACCCTCCGGCTGATAAAACATGCCTCATGCTGTAGTTCCCTATACAAATTAACAATTGATGGAGAATTTCATCAATATTTTACTAACCTTATGTTGTGAAAAATGTAGTGGTCAGTAAAATATATTTTAGTCTGTAAGTATATGCTACTACACCTTAGGCTACCTGCTATTAGCAGGTAGTTCAAAAAGGTGATTTTATACCCTCTGTATCTTTAAGAAAACAACACGTGTTAACAGGTTGACCACAAAGGTCTGTGGGGTTTTGTAAAAAAAATATTAGCAGGGAGTCAACAGATACATGTACACAGTCATACTCTGAATTATACAGTAGATTAATACTAAGAGAAACTGCTGTCCTACTGCTTGTCGCTCGTGTTCCACAACAATCCACTAAAATATTCACATTTTCATTATTTAAACTGCAGGAGTCCATCAACTTTTTTTTTAAACAGAAGATAATAGATGACTTACATGTAAGAGACTGACAGTGAAATACCAGCATACACACAATTGCAGCTCCTACAACTCCTAGAACAAATAAAAAAAGTCACTACTAATTTCCATCTGGCATTAGTCATGAGTTTGAACTGACGCTCAATTCATCGTCTGCTATCACAGCAGTGCAAGAATGAAAAGAACTTAACTGCTTACAGAAAAAAAAATGACAGATAAGGGTTGCCATGGAAACCCCTCCCAAAACTTTGCTTGGCTGATTGTACTGTACTGATCCATTCACAGAGTCTTCTTGTGGTTTTCTCAGACAGACTAATAGCATGTTGTGTAACAGATTTCTAATAGATTTAGAAAGGAATAGAATTCATTTGCACTCACAACCAACAGTGCAACTTGGGCTATGTGCTGTCTTTTTGACTATGAATATTTATTGGGCTTTACAGCACAGGTGTCTTGTGGGAACTGTATTCTTCCAGGATGATTCTTCTGATCCGCCCTGTGTACATGTGGCAGCAGTGAAACTCAGCCCAAGGGGTACCACTGATGTGTGGGGGTCCAGGTCTGTCAGCACACTGATGCCATCCATCATCTGGTGAGACAAGTATTCTAATTCCTAAGTCCTTCATAAGTCCTTCATGAATCACCCACAGTCACAACTTAAGCACAATTTAGGGCTACAACAGGGGTGAGTTAGAGTTAGTGTTCCCTGACCATGGAACAACCATTGATTTTTAAGTGTAAGATGAAACGGCATGATAGTTCACAATGAAATGGAAGACTGAACTTAAAATAACCTTTTAGAGAATTTTAAAGAAGCATTAGGCTATTATATGAACACACTATTCTTAGAAAAGTGGAGGACTTTTTTTATTTGGGTGTTATGAATTATTACTGTGTTTCTTAAAAGACCTGAACAATACATTTTGTTCACTGCACATTCAAGAAAACAGGGTTCGGTATTTCTGGGCACATCAAAGAGTGACTGCAGCCATAGATGTGTGGGAGAGAGGGAAGAGAGTGGAGATATGGGAGAGGGAGGGAGCAGAGAGCAAGCCAAACAAACGCAAGGGATTGAGCAGGATCCCAGTATTTGTTTCAGTAATAGTAGAATATATGCGATAGTAAGAAAAGGATCTTACAGCTAAGATAGCCTAGAAAACAGCAAACAATGCTAATTTATCAAAAATGAGCTAATTGTCATTTAGCTCTTTTATTAGCTTGCTGTGTTAGATGCTGCAAATAACTGAGCTCAACTAAGATTTACATTTAAGAGACAATAAATGACACCAAGTTGTTTACACATATCTTTGTGTAAGCTTTTTTGCTGAGTGGAGACAACAGTTGTGTACACCGTGTTTTGTTCTTGTATAACCAATTGTTCACGCTTTTTCGTGCCTACTTTCAAAAGCATCTCGTCTACGTACACGTCCATCTATCAAAGTGAGTCTGCTCACCCTAAGGTTAGCCATCTGTGAAGTGTTACCTTAAACAACTGGTAGAAAATTCCAGCAGTTGGAAAGGGCAAGGACCTTCTATGAAATCTAGCAATTATAATGACGACAGTTTTCCCAGTGCAGGTAATGTAGAGAGAGAGAGAGAGAGAGAGAGATGTAATTTGAATAATGGGCCAAAGAAATCCATATTGTCAGGAAAGAAGGGAGAAATAATGGCATTTCAAGCTCTTTTATTTTGACAATTGGTGCTCCACATTAATAGTCTTCTAGCACAAGGTCAGCTTTAATTTCTCATTTGCCTCTATCTAAATTGGCTGTCTCGGCGACACTCAGCTCCTCTAGTTCCCCATGCCTCTTATATTCTCCCTCTTCTGAAAGGGCACTGCTGCTGTCATTTCCCAAAGTATAGGCTACCAATCCATGAAGACATCAAAGCATGACAGTGTTCATTATTTGCCTGCGCACGCTGACATTTTTGGCATGTGCTTTGTTAAATAACATGACACTTCCAGTATATTGTGTAATGAGGGCACACCTGAGTGGCGTCAGTACACGCTGCCATGGTCAAATTTGCCAGCAATGAATTCCCTCCTTTTTCCATACATAGGCCTTGCACCAATATCATTTCCCTGCCGTTTATAGAACACTGTCTGGCTGTAAACAGTGTTTCCATGGCAACATCACCAAGACACACATTGATAAGCGGATTGGTGCTCTGTGCTCGTCTGATGACAAATGGATCCTCAGAGCCGAGAGTGCTCCAGCTGGCCAACACAATTAACTGTGGCCAATGAAGGCAGCAAGCAAGATCTACAAAAGTAAAGGAATGTCTTTCTTGTCTGTGAGGCATGGTGAAGAAGCCTTTATAATAGCTTACAATGTGGATTCTATTCTACAATGTCTACAAACCACCTCTAAATCACAAGAAAATGCTATTTATTTCCAGCAATTTGGTCTTTTTTAATGATTAGAAAAGATGGTGTTTTTTAATGGATGCAAATAAAATAACTAATAATAAAATATCTCAAACACGGTTTTCAGTGAAACCCACAGACCTCAGAGATTCTTAGCTTTTAAGTGGACTTTATTTACCTATTCAACGTTAACTTCAGAAATCATTTATAACCCATTTTGTCCTCTGATATTGGCTATTAGCCAGAACGCTTTGTTGTAGCATACTCTGATCAGTGACAAGTGATCAGTGACAAAGCCAGCAGCTGTCTGTCTTTAGAAGAGCAAGCCATCATCTCTTTGCAGCTTGACATTCGGTGGTTGCCATGCAACCATTTCAATAGATATCCTCAAAACCATATTGTTTTGTTTCTGCAAATATTGTGGGCAAAAGGCATTTGAAAGGTAGACATGAACAACAAAACTGTACAATGTAGCTATATATGTTACATATCCTGAAAACTGAAATCTTTTTAAAGTCAACCAGAGAGCATCTGTTTACTAAACCTCAGGTTAAGTGAACTACTCTGGGGTTATTAATAATGCAATCAGTAATGTTACTGTACAGGGCTAACCAGTAGAGCATTTTGTATACACAATGTCCTCATACCTCCAGTACTCTCCACTCTGTGACTCTCTGAAGGTCGAAGAGGCTTTTCTGGACAGGAGCATGGCTACCTCTGATTTTTACAGTCTCCTAAGGGAGATGCACAGGAAGTAAAGAGCAGTGACCTAAAAAAGAACCTCCTCCTGCTTTTATCCTCTTCAAGGTGGCAGCTAGGAAAAGGTACAGGAACTGTGTTTTGGAGCAGACTTCAAATCGTCCTTTTCCTACAGCAGAACTTTACGTGATGGAAATCATAAATACTTGATGGTATATGGTATTGGTATTATATAACTGCGTTTTTAAAAGCTTGTATTGGAGAGTGTAGCCATGCTGATCAACAGCGTGTGTAAATTTAACCTGTAATCTGTTATTCTGCATGTGTTGCCCCTTCTTCGGGATGAAAGCATTCATCGTTGCCAGTTTGGTAGCCTCATGTGTTTCTGTTTTCTAATTAAACTCAGCCCGTAGAGGAAACGGTGACATACTGTCACCTGGAAACGAGGGAAGTGAATGGCTGACATGTGGCACACAAAGCTCAGACAGCAGGGAGCGCTTCCTCCAGCATCTGCCCCTCAGTGCTACCCCAGAACTGGCTAAACTTTACATGTACCTCAAAAGCAAATCACAGGACACATATAAATGCTATTCACCTAAGCAGTGTAGTCTCATGCAGCATTAAGCACACGGTCACTGTGGAGTCTTCTGTGAACTCCTGACATGACTCAGAGTGATGTGGTTTCCTGTCTGCTACAGCTGTGTGCCCTGCTGTCTGTTGCATGTCTGTGATTGCAGGTGTGAGATTGCTCATTAGAGATGGAGCAGACGGAGCTTCAGAAGCTGATCTCCATCCACAGCGGGCATGGACACTACTGTTCCCAGACAGATGGAGTCAGTGTCACCAGCCGTCTAGTGCACAGCGTATCAAGTCCAAGTCATTCTGACTAGAATGTGCACTGCACTGCCTTGCGCTAGACAAGGCTCATTTTCACTGAGAGGGACTGCAGAGGACACAGGAGTGTGAGATCCTCTCAAGCCAGACATGAGGATGAATCTTTCATAAAGCCTGAAAAGAATGTGAATTTCTTTTCTTGTTTTGACGGCTGAGAGATCTAGGCCATTCCAGTTAACCTATGCCAATCGTTCAATACTGAGCTAAATAAAAATGCCTCTTTTGGCAACTTGTGAAACGCTGTAATTGAATTCGACAGTGACAGACTCAAAAGCATTCTGCAGAGCTAAGACAGTAACCCACATTTTGGGAACATTTCTCAGATCAGCATTAATGAGCATAGGGGGCGCAGAGTTTATAGACAAATTTCATAGCTAAATACATTGTATAAATATATTGTAATCCTATAAAAAGAAATGGTGCAAAGATCCCTCTAAAGGTTTTATTATTTTCTAAGGTACTAATAATCGTAGTATCTTAGAAAGTAATAAAACCTTTAATAAAATCTTAATAAACTAAATAAACAATGCAATTTCATTCAAATATACAGCATAGCAAGCAAATATAGCAAGTGTTTTGTAGGAAAATAAAGCAATGCTAAAGAAATGTATTTTTTCCCAATGACTGTATTAAACATGGTACTAAAGATATATTCTACAGAACAATATTGCCAGTATAATCTTTTACGCTTTTACTTATTGTTTGCTGTTTCTCTTCTTCTCTTCTTTTGTATTATGCCACCTGCCATTTTATACTTTTTTTTTTTAAACATACATAGATTTTGCATCACAGTGCAAGGGAATGGTTAAACTACCAAATTTCAATAACCTTTGACTATCATTTATTTATTAATTCGTTTGCAAGTATTGTGATCTGGTCATTAACGGGTATTGGATTAGATTCATATATTTCTGACTACTAGTCTTTGTAGTCCAAATACGCAATATAGCAACATAGCAACATAGCAAGTTTAATATACATTTTGGTATAGGACTGACCTAAAATTACCTGGTTAAAGGTTCACACATTAGCCTGCTTTGTAGTGTTAGTCTTTGTCGATACCTGAATGTGCCTGAAGACATATTGGATGAGCTGTATATAATATAATAATGTAACAGTATATTCATGGCAAGAACTCAGAGCCATGGTGACATCTGCTGTAGACTCTCCTCTATGTGTGGGATGAGCTTTGTGCAGGGTGGGGGGGGGGGGGGGGGGGGGGGTCAGGAGGGTTGAGCCCTGTCTGAGCAAGTCAGACAGGGGGAGACAGCACGGCCAGGTAAAGCTGGAGCTGGAGGTTAGTGAGTCACAACAAACACGCTTCCTTTATTAACCCTAGTTGACAAACATGCAAAAAGTAGCATTGACTGAGTACAGTGAATATGGATGGATGAATGAATAAATGAATCCATGTAACCAGTCTCACAGTACATTACTAAAACAAATCATATAGTCCCCAATCAATCACAGCAGCCACGTGTGTGTTTTTCCACCGTGGCAACACACAAGACGAGGAAAAAAGAAACATTTTTTTTTTTGTCAAATTTCAAGCCTTTCCTGTCGCTGAATAGGATGAGTGGATTTCTGCATGGCGGAACTGAGGCACTGTGTCCGAATTGTGCTGTCAGTCGCCCAGTCTAGAGGTGAGCACAGACTCACTGGAGGCCAACCCATCTTCCTCGCGAGGAGGGATTGACACATCGAGAGAGCAGCTGCACCGAGGTGATACCATTCACGCAAGTCAAGTCCTCCACAGCCAATCTGCTGGGGATTTCCCTGAGGTGGGCTAAAAAGAGCATGTTTATTAATCTGGCCACAGCCAGAGCAGACAAGCACAAGATAAATGCTGGAACTGAATTGCAACATTTAAAGTAAAAAAAAAAACACTCTGACTTAATGGCAATAAGTGCAAGCGCTTCACATTTCCTCAGGGTCACATGAAATTCAGGATGTGTGGGAGAAAGTATAGGTTTTATTGGAAATCTCATTCCAGTCTGGTAATGATGATCTTGTCTGCTTTATTGGAAAGAAGCTCTTTCCGTGATGTGCAAAATGATCCAGGGCACCTGCACACTGTTTTAAATTAGTAAAATATTTTGCTAAAATACAAACAAAAAAATGTAGTATATAACAATAGACAACATTATCATCAGTCTTTTTCTATGAAAATTAATATTTTGAAAATATACCTTTTGCTTAATTACTAACCCTAATCCTAATAATCAGACAAACAAAAACACACACACACACACATTATGTATGCAACTCAGATCCATTTGTGCTAACACTAGATGGCAGTAATGGCTTGCAAAATTGCATTGTGCACTCACATACCCCAAGCAATATAATATCATCTCATTTATGGTATTTTTTATACTACAGTAGACAGGGTCATGTTTTAAGTAACATAAGCATTCAATGTTGAAAATGCTTAAATTGTTATTATATATTCATCTTTATTTCACAAAAGAAGACAGTCATTTGCCTCAAATGATGTCTAGAACCATGAATGTAGATATTTCTTGTATGGATTCCTGGGGATTGTTTTTCATTATCTACAGTAGCCCTTCTGCTTCTGTCCGTTTCAGTCAGTCGTGTCCCTCATACTACAGTATTAATTATCTGCTCTCTACTCCGGTGCTTGGTGGAGTTACCGTGACCCAGTTAGTGTGGTCCAGTCACATAGCTCATTGGCTTGTCATTCTTATAACCAAGGCTGTCAGATACTATCTGAACGAAAGCACTTGACACGTCTTCCACATATCTGGTACACCAAAGGCATTGGGTGGCATCAGATGGTGTGTTCTCCCCATGGTGTTCTCACACCTCTGTTCTCCCCCCGGTCCACTCTCTGGAGCTCATGCACTCCACTCGCATTTGTCACCGTTCCCCCGCACACATACTGGGCTGGTGTGTAGGCCAGGTGGTCTCTGGCCAGACTCTCTGCCTGTGTCTGTTTCTGTGCCTGTGTGTTTGTGGGCCATCTGAACCAGCCAATACAGGTCAGCTACATGCAGAAGAAAACTTGTGAGACCCCTTGAGTGTGTGTCCTTTTTGCATGGCTCATCAAACAATTGCTGCTGTTGTTGTTGTTAGCTTAGCAGTTGTTGACTTTGATGACAGGAGTTATTGCAATTTTTCATGGTCAGAAAAAAAATGTTTGTGTTGGACTTCTTTCATGACCAGCAGAACAAGCACCCCATATAAGATCTGAATCAATCCACGCTCATCCTTTGACTTCATTAAAATCCTGCTTTAATATTCTCCTCAGTAACTCCGGGCTTTGCAAAGATAAATGCAGATATTGCTTCCTCTCTTGTTCCTGCACCCCTAGCTCTCACCCCCTCTTTCCATGAGGCCATTTGGTGTGTTCCCTCTCCCTGGAGGCATGGCTGTGATAAATTACATGAGCAACGCTACTCTACTCTACTCTGCTCTGCTCCATAAGAAAGGCACTTCCTCTGACCTCCTCACATGGGTTACTGTCTCGGCAATACTCTCTGTGTTGCCCTCCATGCTAAAGAATTTGTTGGCTGTGCAAACTGAAAAGTCTCCCATGCATCGTTCTGCTCTGCTTAATCCATTGCAGTCCTTGTCAATCAGACCCTCAGACCCCTCCTGTCTCTCTTCCTGAAGGAAACCATATTAGCTTCATAATTCAGAATAGAGCAGCTGAACTTACTTTATCTATCTTACATGCAACGCCGTGCTATAATTACATAATGGTGGATGCTATATTTAATGGATTCATGAAAATTAGACACACACTGATCTTCTTTACTGATTGAAATGAACATCAGTTTGATGGATCTTCTTGTTGCCACTAAGCCCATTTAGCTTTTCTTTTCATGTAATATAATTCATCATCATTATCTTTATTTGTAGACTCAAGGTCCATAGACAAACATCTAATGAGATTGACTAAATCACTTTTTTACTACTTCTTTTTACTAGTACTTTCATCCAGTTTCTCTGGTTTGATGTTGTGTATAATAACCACAACAGCAGGACAAATACATTTACAAGAAAGATTGCAGCATATTTTGCTGTCAACACATCCTACTTTACTGTGTTGTGACACTAATTAGGGGACCAATCAGCAAAGCTTTTCAAACACTTGCAAGCTTGTCTAAACTTTGAATAAAATCTTCTTACTAAATAAACTAACTAAAACACATGTTGTGCAAGATAACACAAAACAGTAGGGCATAGTGTCCTCGCCAAAAAAATGGAAGTAGTCATAAAAAGTATAAGTGCAAATGTTGTATGCAAACATAGTGTTTAAGCATGTGTATGGAACAGCAGTAGGTGAAATGGCCTAGCGTCTCCAAAGTTCAGGAGAGTGAGAGAGAAAATATTCTTGTGTCTGGTTATTTTTCTCTGCAGGGAACTGTTAGTCCCGGTGAGGAGCAGGTTGAAGAAAGTGTGTGCTGGATTTGCGGGGTCTTTAATGATTTTTAATGTTCTCTGCCCCCACACTGGTCCTACCAGAAGACAAGTCTAGAGGGATAGAAAGTTTTTTTTAGCTGTCCATATTTTGTGCTGTAGTCTGTATTGGTCCTGTTTTGTCGCTGCCCCAAACCAAACGGTGATGGATGTGCAGAGGATAGATTCAATGACAGCAGTGTTAAAGATGGCCAACAGCTCTTAGACCATGCTTCCACAGTTGCTGTAGGTCGTACATCCTCTGCTGAGTCTTTTTTAAGGAAGGTGTTGAGGTTTTTAGGTTAATTTACCAGCTGTGCAGTCACCTCAGTGATTAAATGGCTCATTATGGACTCAATAAAGGCTCTCTGGGCCACTGCTAGCGTAGATTGCAGAGATATTACACTGAGTTGGAGAAAAGGGATAAAAACAGATGAAACCAAAACAACATTTAGTATCGGCTCATGACTAACTGCAGCACAGGAAAATGATCTTGGCTCGTTCATATTCTTTGAATTCTGTGAATTCACATGGATTATTGAGAATGTATAATGTTGTGGATTTTTTTTTTTTTTATATTAATTGGTGACTGTAGTGGGAGCTCTGGACATTCTGGACATTGGAAAAAAGGCATTCTTGCCTATTATACCTTTAATGCACATCTGAGCAAGTCCAGTTCTTCTTTTGTCTGATTTCACAATAACTGCAAAATCAAATAGATTGGGTCCTCTTAAAGGCACAGAAAGCAGTTTTAGGTGGCTTGTAAACACAAACCGATCACAGGACAAATTCATCCAAATTCACCCTCCTCCACTCTAGAAAGACACAGAAGCTGCAGGGAAGAAGCTGCAAGATTGGGAAATGATTGGGACTCAGACCATGGGTTGAACCAGTCAGATGGAATGATATGTACTACTGCCGCATATGTTATTTTATTCAAAATATGCAACAGTTCTGTATATCTTGTCACCTGTGGCAATGGGGCAAAACACTCCAGCCTATTATTTTTGGTGGCATGTTCCTTTACAATAAACCCAATATATGCTGTATATGTTGGTGTAGTACAGTATACATTCTCTAGAGTTGTCTGTAGTTGTGTAAGTTATACAAAATAAAATCTTTTTTTTCTCTATATATGATTTACAGTAAATGATATAACAGATATTTATGCTTGAGAGTTCCCCCATATAATACTAACTTCAAAACTAGGTCAAAGTTTTCTTTCCATGCTCCCTCACTAATGTTGCATGCACCACACTACACTCTAATGGGATCAGCCCCAGCCTTGAGCAAATGTGTGTCTCTTATATCTCCTGTTTTCTCTTTGTATCTAGACTCTAAGTAGGTGATATTGATAAAAAAGGGAGAAATATCTAAAATACATTGCTCAAAAGCTTAGTTGAAGGGGTGTTTAACTTTGAAACAATGTTTTTGTTGCCTATTCCTAGTAAGAATAAGCCTGCATAATCAGAGTGGAATGTATCAGTATCAATGTATCAGAAAAATGTCTTCTTTTATAAACATAAAAATAATCTTTTATTTTAGTGCACTTGTAACAGACTGTGAGGGAGCCCACTTATGAGCAAGTCTGAATCAGTGAGTCCCTATAATTCACTCTGCACTCTCCTTCCCTGACCTTCACTATAGGTTTATCCTATCTGTGTCTGTCTGACATTCTAGATGTTTGTGTTCACATCTGCCCTTTGTATCTGTTGGTAAAAACCCAAAACATAAGATAACTGTCTGTGTTACACAAATGCACAACCAGTATCTTAGTTGAAACTCTATGTCATTGACAGTATTTCTGTAGAACTCTGAAGATCTCTGTTCCAGCCTCAGTTTGCTTGCAGCCTCCTCACACACTGCAGACTACTTATTGACTGAAAAGAACTCCTGCCACAATGGAAAGTTGGTCTTAGCTGGCTTCTTTTATTTGGAGCACTGATCAGCATGCTAATTAAACTGGCCTTCATTTGGGGTAAACCAAAGCCTCTGCTGAACCTAGTTTAGTTCATATATTTGAATCCATTAAACTTTTTCTTCTCTTTACAATGAAATTCACAAAATTTTACTTTACTAATCTCTCCATCTCTTCCAATGACTTTTAATGTCTTTTTGTCATTTTATTGCAAATCTGAGCAAGTCTAGTTGATTCTAATTGAATTCCTGAAAACAACATTGGTGGTAGCAGGTTACTCCCTGGAAAGCTGCACTAAGTGAAACACTTTTTATATAATGAATATAATAAATATAGTATCCTGCTCTTCATGCTCCTAGGTCACAGATCAAATAAAAGGGAAATGGGAAAAGGGAAAATGGCTGTTAATGGTAATATATTTTTATATACAGTAAAACTGCATTACATTAATCAAGCAGAAGACCATATAAGTAACATGTTTGAACTGGTTTGGGTCCTACTTATTGAAGTCTTTAAGTGGGTGTCTAAATGAAAAGGAGCTATCCATGGCTCATCTCCATAGCTACGTCCTGGCAACACTCAAGTATTCCCCTCCCATAAAGCAGGCTTCTTAGCACCTCGCTCTGAGCTGCCTCTGGTTAAAGACTCTTCACTTTACATTGAAACCATTTCCAAACAGGACTGTTCAGTAACAAAGAGTTTGATTCAGTTAACTTTCACTCCCCAATATATTTGCCTTTAAACCAAATGTGATACAAAACTTGCTCAGTGTGTTCTCTGCTCCATGTTGTCAGTTTCTGAATTCAGAAATATATAACTTAGCTTCACTCCATATCCACAGGAAGGTTTCTTTTCTTGCAGGATAAGTGCAAGTATCTTGCTTTTAAAGCCTATCAAACTTTTGTTTCCTTTGCGGAACGAGGGGCCAAAGCGCCCTATCCTACCAACAGTAATCCCTGGCGGTGACGTCACCCACCCATCTCCAAACGGGACAAGGCGCAGCAATTCAGTGGTCTAGTTTGGCGTTCGCTGTGCATCCCTGGACGCAACATCCCCATAAGCTGAAGTTGTTCACAATCGCCATCCTTGGGAAGTTCAGGAGAAAAGAACAATGGGTAAGTAATTCTGGAAAACTAGCCTAATTTTTCGAGCTGCTGTTCTAAATTGGTTCACTTTTTAAGTCGTTTTTATGTCGTAGAGTTGTTTAGTCTACCGTGCCGGCAATTATTGACAAGAGTGTCAGCTTTTCTAACGATTAAACTGTAGCTACAACGTTAGTGGAATGTAACCTATATTTTTATTTGACCTGGTTTCGCCACGTCAAAGTCGGCATGACAAGTAACTTAGTCTTGGAGATTAGTTAGCCTAAGTCTAAAAGGATTTACCTAGTGTCAGACGGCAATACTGTTCGCTTGCTCACGGGGTCAGTTTGTAGGTTTGAATACGACCAGTCTAGCATGATTATTGTTGAGGCGCGTTTTTATTGTCTCAAACAAAGTTGTGTCGGGATCGGGGCTATTTCAGGTCGAAAGGTTATTTCCTCTCTGTTTTAATTGGTTACTGTCACATCTTTCTATGACCTGTTTTCTCGTGAACGTGTGCACTTTAAGTGCGATCATTATTTCGACTGCATTTTGTTATTGACGGAATAAAGTAATACATACATCTTCGCTGATATTGATATCTGAGTTCGTTTTGAGCTCGGTAAGGTTAGAAATGTCAAATTTGCCTGTGGTGGAGCTCAAGGACTAGTCCTGCGTGAGTGTTACCCATCTGTACTCCAACCCTCAGGGTCCCCGAGAGCAACAAGGGACTGGTGTCACGGATGTTCATCACTTCTTAAACGCTTCCAGCAGACTTAAGGGCTTTGAGGCTGTTTGTTAGAAACTGCTGGCCAGATGTATTAAGCAAGGGTACACATGGAAAGAATCTTTCTGCTGTCTCTTGTACTAGTCCTCTGAGGTCTTGGCCACAGTTGTTTAAATGCTCCCAACAGCAACTGATGGATACCTGTTTCCTGGAGTGGTTGGGGTTGCACAAAACCATCTCGCATTTGCACATTTACATGTCTTTACAGTGTTAAAACTGTGTTTGTCACGATATTATTATTCTTACTGGTATCTATCTTTTTCTATCTATCTAACTTTTTCTTTTTTTTTTTTTACAATATGGGGATTGTGTATTTTGAGAATTATACTGTAGCATATGGCTTCTCTCTGGTGGGACTGTGTAAATGGGAGGTTGCAGCTGACCCAGGACTAGAATACTGTCAGTGTGAGTATGAGTAGAGCATTCATTGATCCTCTGAAGGCCCCCACAGTGCAGGCTTTGTGCTCCTAATTTGGCCCTCACTTCTTTGTGCAACTTCATGCACTATTAATGCAGAAGTGAGTTCAGTCAATTGCAAGCTTTCTGTAAGAAATAATAAAAAAACTATATGGGTTTTTTTGGGTCTCTTTAAATCTGAATTGCAATTGACCACTGTCTATTGTTCATAACCATAGAGACCCATACAGAAAACATGCATAAGGTTCATTACAGGAGCGTGTCATTTTCACTTGAAAATCTTGTCAAACTTCTTGCTGCTTGCCTTGTGCTTCAGTGTGGGCCTTTACTGAAGATATGCTATTCTGTTGTATCATTCTGTAGTTGCAGGATTAAACTTGCAAGTATTTCTATGCAGCTGTGGTTTATGTCTCTGTTTCATGCGAAATAGCATCTCACTATTCTGTTTCAAATTACTGAGAGATTGTTTTGTGTGTGTCACGGGGCAGGGGAACCAAGTTTAGTCAGGATGCCTTGCAGCAGTTTGTGGCTGTGCCTCCCTCATACAAACTGGTGCTGTAGCACAGCAATGTCCAATGACGAACGAAGGATTGTTTTTGGCTGCGCAAATTGATTTGGCCATTTGGACGCAAATTGATTTGACCCATATGAGAATGACCTAGTTGCAGAAACACCTCCAGCCATCACAACTAGAGTTGTGAATGACTGTAAACTCCACAGCCTGACCTGGTGTTTGTAAAGTGTGAGTGCCTGGTTGAGGTTTGGATTTCTGCTCGCTCTGACAGAGGGAACAACCCACCCCCCACCACCCCCACCCCTGTCCACATCAAACATCCAGTTTCTCCCCATTGAAAATGTATGGAGACAGGATTTATGAGGGAACTAGATATAACCATGTACATATCAATGGTATTTACATAACCATGACAAACAAAAGTTTGTGTAAAGTTCTGTGGTTAATAGAAGTTCTCTTTAAGCTTCTTCAACCAAAAAATACACTGAGGAGGTTTTTGTAGATCAAACTGAAATGACTACAAGCTTGCCAACTTTGAGACAATTGAATCATAAGGTCTAGTAGTTGGAGTGTATGGCCGTCTTGTGACTATGAGAATTAGAGTAATCAAATTCTGCAAATTACGGACAGAACTGTGAATAGTTCTGCTATGTTCTCTTTAACTCAGCAGACCTTGATAACCAAGGAGAGAAATTGTTTTTCCTGATGGAAACTTTGGAATCCCTCTCAAAATACTTTTCTCCATGTTTTACAGTCTTTTTTTGTGCAATCGGCTGCTGCTGGAAAGTTTTGTTCATTCTTCCGACTGTTCTATATTGTTTATGACTTTGATGGATCCACAGATTTTTTTTCATCTGGAGGCCTTATGAAACTGTTGAAAGCAGAGAAGTTTAAATTATCTGAGGATTATTTTTGCAATTTGATTATCTTATCTGTGTGAGTCATGGTCATCTGTCACGACAACAACTTTGTGTAAGATGTTTTTCTCATGGCTTTTGAGTGACCTTTAAAGTTATTATGTTTTATTGTTGTAGACTGACATTTTTATTTTTTGTTTATGTAATTCATTTTTTAATGCTCACAATCAGTTGTAAACACAGTGGGCAGTAGATGGTTTGATAGTGTGTCATTGGTGGGACCTTATAGTAAAAAAAAAACCTTGAAAGGAGAGTGTGGATGTGGATGGGACTTTGAAAAATTCCTTGCTGCATAAACAAGTAAGAGAATGGTTCCTGCCCGAAGTGTGTCAGTGGCAAGGGTGGCATGCAAGAGGACACAGCTGTTGGCCACTGAGCTTTGGTCAGCTGAAAGTGAAGAGGATGTGACTGCTTTTGGGGCATTGCATCACATAGTGATTTGATTTAAGAACCAATTATTGCAGCAGTTTCTTGAACATGGGTCATGTTTACTTCCAGACCAAGACACCTCAAAAAAAATCTCATCTTTTGGATGTAAAAAAAAAAAAAAAAAAAAACATTTATATGTTTGTGTACCTGGCAAACCATATTTTTGTTGATTATACGTTTCATTTACTTTCAACTAGTCTTTACTCTATTATTACTCAATGGATACTTTTAGCAATTAAACTGCAGGCCAGATGCATTGTTAGTGGAGCAAGGAAGCTTATAAGCACACACCGTCAGCCATTTACCCTTGTTCTAGTCCCTCTTGTCTTTCCCTCTTTGTCCCCCCTTGCTCATTTAGTCCACTTTACACTGTCTCCTTCTTTCTTACCTCCAGTCTCCCATCTTTCCTTTTTCATTCTTCCTCTCCCTGCTTCAGTCTCCCTTCTTTGCTCTTTCATTCCTCCTCTCTTACCTTCACTCTTCCTTATTTATCTTTCATTCATCCTTTCTTATCTCCAGTCTCCCTCATTTACTCTCTCCTTCTCTCTTTCCTCAACTCTCCTTTTTTTCTCTCTCTTACACCTCTTCTTTTTTCTCCTGCCCCAGCCATGTCCCAGTAGGCTTTCACCTAGGACTCTGTAACAGCCATGTTCATTTGTCGCCCATAATAAGTGCTGCACTAACAAAGAGGGACATTGTTAATTGTGATATGAAATGATAGGAATAGGAGTTCCTTAGTGAGAGTGCCTGCTCAAGCATGGCCAATTCCCCTCACTTTCATTAAAAGGGTCATTGAGAGTGTCAGCCTGGGGAGGCCCGGACAGGGGCTAGCAGATTGGGATGGGAGCGTGTGTCTGTATGTGTGTGTGTGTGTGTGTGTGTGTGTGTGTATTTTAGGGGGTTGGGGTGGTACTGGATGTCGCCCTTGTTAGATTATTGTTACATTGCCTGATGATGGCATGGAGTTGTGCTGATTGACGAGGGAGCTGGCCAATGCTGTGGATGGGTAGATAAACTGAACAATCTTTGGTATTCGGAAAACGATCATCGGAATTCTACATGTAGATCAGACACAGTGTGACATTTAGACATGAGTTTGAACAGTGTCACATCTGGACAAGAGTGTTTTGTTAGGCCGAGAATGTGTTTCTGCAGGAGCAAATTGTGGATTTAACAAACAATTGGAGTAGGACAGTCCACACATATTTGGATTCTCGCTAAGCAGATACCCCATGATCTGTTTCTGACCAAATCAAATTACACTGAGTAACACACATTTTCCATGACACCCAAACTCCATTTACGGCTTAACACGTTCTGAGTAAAATGTGTTGAGGCCTTATCGATGAGAAAAATCAATCTGTTGTTCCAGATTGACTATATTATTTTCTGCTGTGCCTTTTAGCAGGTCATACAGTATGTCAACAACTATCATATATTAGAAGTTCATGAACTTGCTGTATGTTTCAAGGCCATGGGATTTTGTGAGTGTCGGACTACAGGATCGTTTGACACTGATGGCAATGGCAGTACTCTGGGACATGTCCATGCGAAGAGATGACATGATTGTTTGTTGTAAGGCAAGGGCCACACCCCATGCGCCAGGCCAGGATCTTGTCCAAAGGATTAGTGCTCGTCAGCCGGGAGGTGGGGTTGGGAGTGCATCAGGAAGAATGAAGAGCCCTCTTTCATTTTGGTTTGGGCTCTAACTTCATTTCTCTCCGATCCTTTGAGAGCATTCCCATCATCCTGGGTCGTATTCATGTCTGTTTGGAGATGCTCAGGTAACATGTCCTGGTCTCCAATGCAAATTTGGTGGAGCTAATTAAAAATAACAGCACACAATAAATACATGCTCTAGGCATTTGATGTCCGTTGCAACAGTCTGTAAACTTTGTGCCGAAGTTCAAGGAAAGCTCATTGAAATTTCTTGTGGAATTTAGCCTTGAACTGACCATGACCAAATTTGTATCAAAATGTACTCTTTTATTGTTTTTTGTTTTTGGCGAGGTTGACAACAGTTCTTTGCTGTTAATGGCACTTCTGTGGCACTGTGCAGAGTCTAACTCATTAGTCTGCATGCCCAATTTGTTTTTCTCTAAACTGATTGTTATACTCAGATAAAGTTGAAACCATGCTGCCATGCTGCCAAGTGTTTTATCAGTGAGTAATTCAATCGCGGTCCCGAGTGTTTAAGAGAGAGAGGAGATTAATGTAAGTATGGGCTATGTGTGGTGTCTCCCTCTGTCAATGTGTGCCATTGTGATTAGGCCGCCTGTGTGCTGTCAGTGCGTAGGCTTAAAGTTGCTTTAAAAGGCTTCAGTAGGACGCAGCTCTTGGCAACTTGTCTATGAAGCACATTCAACACTTCACAGATAGCTCTTTGTGCCCGGGTCATCTGTAGTTGCTGTTGCCACCACTTCTGCTGAGAGAGAAGACAAAAGCATCTGAGCTTCCCCAGAGGGACGCAGCAAGAGTCTTGAGTGCAGAAACATTCTGACTGCAGCCCCCCCCCCCTCCCCCAAAGCTTATTCAGATTGTGGTTTGAGGGGATGTTGGAGATCGTGTTAAACATTATTTTTGTGTGAGGCTACACGTTTCATCATGGACAAAGAAATTTGAAAATCTTAGATTAGTTATCTGCATAGCATACACATACTTTTAAGAACAAAAAAAATGAATCCCTATTCATTTAAGTTTTTGTCATTATTGAAAACTTTCAAACCAATTTGTTTACTCAACACCTGCCAACACTCTCCCAGCTGCTTTTTTGCATATCAATATATCTTTCTTCATCTTTAAACTGCACATAACATCTTGAAGCAGTTTGCGCCTGTCTCGGGAATTGTGCCTTGCGTAACTCATCTTCACTCTGGTCATGGTGATCCAAATGCATGTGACTGTGGAATTTGTTTTCCAAGGGCATTGACCATGTTGGTCACAGTGCGAAGAAACCTCATCCCTGATGGGATGGTGTTTTGGCTGTTGTTTGATGATGACTCCCTCTTGTACTCTTCACTCTTTATATCATCAGCTTTGTCTCACGTAAGTGACAGTGTAATAGGCATAATGGAGAAGGAGACCAACAGATGAGAATTTCTGGAATAGTTGTGCTAGTGTGTGCACGGATGGAGCGACAGCTGCAGGAAACCCAATAGTCAGTGTGTCGGGGGAGAGAATGTGGACTTCCTGGGAAAGGACTCTCTGGACTCAGACAAAAAGAGCACATTTCCCATTGCTCTGTGTGTAATTGCCTAATCTGCAGGGCTGCCAACTTTTGAAAAAACCTTGGAGTGAAATTTTTTACCTCATGACACAGTTCTTAACCAAATAGTCTAAAAAGTAGTCTGTTAAAACTACTGCTACTCTAACTTAGACTACTTAACATAGTTGAGAGTGTACAACGTAAAATTAAGTTTAGCTAAGACATTCCTGCAGCTTATCCTGCTTACATGACAATTTGCCGTTCTTTTACAATACAATACAATCCGTTCTTTAATAGGCTAAATAATAAGCCTACATCTCGTTCAGAAGTCTTTAACATCTAACAATAACATTAACGTTAGAACAACAAGCTACCAAATATAAACAAAACACATAGGCTGAAATCAATTCAGAAACCCTATTTTAAGTTTGGAAGTATAATTACGCAACACACTGGCCTGTATGTTCCTGTTTGAGAGATCTTCAACAACTTGCACCTTAGATTTTTTAATAGGCACAGGCTCTTCCACCTTGTCAAACTGGCACATCCATGGAGGTAATATGGGGCACATCTATCCCGCCTATGACATCAGCTTCAACTTGCGAGGTTCGCCACATAGGCTACGTTAGGGGAGCACTCTGCAGGCTATAAGAAACACCGCTGCCTGTTCGGCCGTGTGTAATTGATCGATCGCACAGGTAGAGTTTGAGCTGATGAAGATCAGATAGATAAAATGGATTTTCAGCGTGTGACATCGGAGGAATGGCGTGTGAGCGTGTGAAGACAGTCAAATGAGTGTGTCTCACGCTCAATGCGTGTGAGTTGGCAGCCTTGCCTCTGTGCTGACCATTTAAAAGTAGAGATTGTGGGAAAACGTTCCTCGATATACTGCAGGGTAGCATAACGGAACACGTGAATCATCCATATCCCAGCTGACAGCGCTATGAAAATGATTTTACTCCATCTGTTGCCCTCATTTACAGTGCTGTGTAGACATATTGCATGTATAGTGTGCTTGCCATGTGTTTTAGTGGAAGCCACGCTAAACAGCTGTTAATCAGCTATAGCAAGCATGTTGGAATCTCAAGACAAATAACACATCCACAAGTCCTGGAATGTCTAAAAGAAAATAATCGAGAGAATCCACACAGGCAAGGAGAGATGTCAAATGCTTCATTTGGCCAAAACAACTTAAAGGGATAGTTCGGTTTTTAACACATTGAGCCCCTTTCACAGGTTGTCTAAAATGAAATAAAGTGGTTGACACCAAAATCTTGATGATTGCTCCTGTCTCGGCTATTTGGGAAATATAGAATCGCCTCTGCCTGCCTTTAAAATGGCTAGCAATGGGCATGTGTTGTTTCTATCCTTAAAACACTGGTTTTAAAAAAGTGCTACTCATGGAGTGATTAGTGGCGTTTGCTGATGTTCCAACCCAAGTATCGTAGCAAAATACAGTTTCTGTCATGTTTTATTTGCCATTTTGTAAGTCCCATAGGGATCTATTTGCTCCTTCATATAAACAAAGTGCCAAATAAAACATGACGGAAGCTTTATTTCGCTACGATACATGTTTTGGAACATCATTGAGCACCACTAACCACTTGGTGAGTAGCACTTTTTTAAAAACAGTGTTTTAAGGATGGAAACAACACATGCCCATTGCTAGTCATTTTGAAGGCAGCCAGAGGCGATTCTACATTTCCCAAATAGCCGAGACAGAAGCAATTGTCAAAATTTCGATGTCAACCACTTTATTGCATTTTAGACAACCTGTGAAAGGGGCTTAATGTGTTAAAAACCGAACTATCCCTTTAATTCACACTTGAGTGTGCTGTGCTACTCTCCAAACTGCTGGAAGGTCTCATAAATCACTGCAACAACTGACCTGTCCTCAGAAAAAACAAGTCCGTAAAAAAACAACTGAAGAACAAGCGCAAAAAAAAAGATGGAATTGAGATCAGACCAATTCTGTGTTTTGTTGAACCACCCTGTGTGTGAATCATGACTCTCCCTCCACAGGGTAAGCCAGAGAGTGATTCAGATTTTCCCTCCAACAATTCATTAACTGAATCAGATTTTACTGTCAAGCTGAAACTTTTCGCTCCAACCCTGAACTGCAATTCTGCTCATAAACTGACCTGAGATCTTTTCTATATGTATATGGCATGGCTGCCTTGAAAGCCAGAGACATGCTGATAAATGCATCACTTCAGATGTTGGGCATTTACCCTTCTCTAAGAATCTTGTCCCTAATTCAGGATGAGATGGAAGTGTGTCTAATTGGAACTGTCATTGCTTCAGGACAAATGTGATCACTGGCAACCCTGAAAATTGAGCTACGTTTAGCACTTTGCTTGGAAATAACTGTTCTATTGGCAGACATGATTTTCAGTAGCAACTTAGAGATCAGTAGGCTTTGAATCTTTTTGTACCATTTTAAAGTGCACACATTTAGCTACCTTGTGTCACCTTATGCTAACATTCTAATATAGCATGCATGTCAATAATGGCTTTGAACATTTTGCCACTGGCACTCCAATCTTTTAGAGTCTAAGAATTTAAGTTGGCCCAAAACTTTGATTTCTGCATGCTTAGGCTCTAGATGTCAATCTGCATAGGAGGTTGGTATTAGTAGTTAGCTGCTGCGTTGTCATGGTGCTGAGGATGAATTGCCCCATCTCTTTGTCTGGTGCCTGTGGAGAGCTCTCAACATGCTCGAAGAAGTGAGTGAGGCTCCAGTGCGCCAGACTTCTGCTGAGGTGCAGACAGACGGCCACAGGCAGACTGAAGTTGGGGGTCAGGGGTGAGAGGTTGGCAGTAGCAGCAGGCAAACTAAAGTTGGGGGGTCAGGGGTGAGAAGTTGGCAGCAGCGGCAGCAGCAGCAGCAGAGGCCAGAGAACAAAAGAGCTGCTGCTGAGTGGGCTCAAAGAGAGATCGCACTGCAGCTGGAGCGTGTGAACCTGTGGGCATGGGAAACTAACAGAGGATGGAGTCCTGAGCCACCATCACCACCACCTCTTTGTGCTCCACTTGCCCCGTCGGTGCAGTCGTCTTCCTTCCACTCATGTGGGGACAGAAGCAAAATTTGGGGATCAGGAGATAGACAACCTACTGCATGTCTCCTGGGACACAACAAATCACTCAAACAGATCTGCTACCATCACCCCACAAGGGCATCGGAACCCTATATGGCACATGGCAGTAATGACATTTTTATGAATTTCCTTTCATGTATTTCCATCTATTTATTCTCACACCTGTGTCAGATGAGGAAAAAGCAAATGTTCATTCACTATTTTTGGAGAACTTTTCCATAGCATTCCATTAAGTCTTTAATTTCATGTTCACCCATGGGTGGGTGCAACCAACATCAACATTCCCAACTGTGGGTGTCAACTGTGGTTATCCCATGAACTCACCACTCTTTCTGTGTTCATCCATAGGCACACAATGCTGGAGTTAGCTATTCAATTCCCTCTCATTTAGAATGAATTGAATGGGGCAGCTGTTAGTGGTCATGCATATTCATGCCTGGAACACAGTTGGGTTCTCAAGTTTGATGTTATTCACATGGCTGAACAACGGTGTCAGGTTTGTGAATGAATTTGCCAAGACAAACTTACATTACAAGTGAAGTCGAGTGGAAGCATGATGGGTCCCACATATCTCTTTTAGAGCTTATTGGTGCTTAGATGATGTAGAATAAGCCTTTAGTAAAGTTTAACCTTGAGGAATAGTAAAAAAGAAACAAGTCCTAGCCAACTCAAGCTGCATTGGTGGCTTATTCTACATCATGTTAGCAATTGATAAGCTCGATAGATGTTTTCACTAGACTTAGCTTGTACATTTTAATAACCACTATGTTAATTTATCTTGGCAAATTCATACACAAACTTGACACCAATGTTCAACCATGTGAATAACATCAACTCACATAGCCGTATGGTACACTGCTTCTGCTCATGACAGTCTTCATCTCCATTCATATCTACAGTAAGTTCAGGCATCAGTGGGTGAGCACCTGCGTGGAGGATCAGACCTGATGATCTGGGATGTTTTAATATGCCTCTACTGTGAAGATAAGTGTTTGTGTGAAACTGGCCCCAGTCCTGTTCCTTTTTTAAATTTCTGATTGGATTTACATCTACTGTTGAAGATTTCCCTCTGGTTCTGAATGCTTGAGTGAAATCAATCTAGAATGAAGTGTTTATATGAATGTCTAGGCAGTGCAAGACACATCTAACAAATCTTTTAAATTGTACACCCTTTTATGGAAACAACTGTCTACATGACAGATTTTAAATAGGAAAAATATATTGTAGAGTTTATTGGACAAGCAAGACTCCCTTTGCTGTAGCCCCCTGTGGAGTGGAAAATCTCTCACCAGCTCTTGTTTGAAGCCAAATGTTCCTCCAGCTGGAAGTGAACACAGTGTATCTCTGGGCCAAATCTTGCACAGATTCCAGCTTGAGTCTGGGCCGAATCTGGGGCGGATCCCATCTGCTCCCATTTTGCTCCATAGAGTATACTCACGTGAGCAATATGCCTGTGGTTTTGTCCAAGCTTTATGTGACTGTTGTATAAGAGCAGGTTTTATCGGGTAGAATGAAGAAAATAAAAATAGTCCAATCATCTGAATTCCTCTCATGCCTCAGTAAACTGATGGCACAGACATGTTCATCCAAGTTGGGGAAAGTTTCCCATTCTTTTCCGTTGAGAGCTATTTGATCAATGTGGCTCACCACAAGGAGACGAAAACCCCCAGTGCCAGACCATAGAGGAGTTAAATGCCCTCCCTGCCTCCACTTTTACAAACCATATTCTAAACATTGCAGTCAAGAATTTCAGTGAAGAAACCAGAATGTTCCATGAAACCTCAAAGCAGAAAGAGCTGGAACTGAGATCATAGGGCTTCAAACACAAGCTTGTGGTAATTGACAATTAGCCTATAGTTTGCAAAAGAATAGTGGACCCTGTAGAGTTATTCTTAAATGACTTGACCCTCATTACTTGGGTCATAACACTGCCTGTTTCATCCTCCATTTCTGCTGAGCTTCATCAGATCTGATACAGACTATAGTGGTAATTTTCATGGTGAAACAGAAAACCCAGTAATACAAAGCATCTGGGGTTCAGTCCTCTCCTCCTCCTCCTCCTCCTCCTCCTCCTTCTCCTCCTTCTTGGCCTTCTCATATTCTGCCCCATCCCAGCTAGGAGCTCAGTCCCATGCAGAGGTGCCAAGGTCTGGGAGTGTGAACTCACACAAGTGCCTGGAGCAGAACCGACAGTGGGCTCAGCCAGAGCGCTGTCTTTTTCCTCCAGACCCGTAACAACACACACCAATGCAAACATGCAATTACCGATGTGCTGAGTCAGAGGCGCTGGAGATTACGTGGTCTAACACCAGCAATTATGCACCACCGAGGGCTGATCTTAAATCTGAACAAAGCCTGCATGGAGCTGTTTAAAGAATGATGTGCCTCCGAAATCGAACCAGAAAACAAAAAGGATTATTTTCAGTGAAATTCAGTATTTGCTACTTAGCCTTATTCATAGGAGGTTGCAATGATTTATTTTACTGGCTGCTTAACCATGATTGTATTAGCCGTATGTCTCTACTTTTAAGAAATACAGATTTGTGGTGTGTCCAGTAAGATAATGTACAGGATGACCTTCGAGATTTGTGCTCTTTTGGCCTCTGTACTTTAGTACTTTACAGTATTTACAGGCTTTCCACTACAAAATATGCCTGAGTAGAATGTAGAAGGCCACATAAGGGGGAATATGAGGTTGGGTCCAATCAGATAAATAACTACTCTCTCTGCATTTGAGCATTCTGTATTTAAGGACAGTGCAAATATCCCCAAGCATAATTGTTTGTTGTTGTTATTGGGCAGAGACAGGCCAGGCTCGATGCTGACCCCATTCTTCTCCAGGAGCAGGATCTGTAATTGAACAATCTCTTTTGGTTCCTCCTCTCTTGTACGGGATTACTGTCTAATGAATGAGTTTGGCTGTTCTGTAATGGCCTTCCAGTCTGATTGTCAAAACTATCCTTCAGGACAAAAATGTCCTTCAGGAAATCAGTTACTAGTAGGGGCTCTTTGTCTGCCAGACGTACACTCTTCTTTGGTTCACTTCAAAGAATTACTGGCTGACTGACTCCTGTTGAAGTTTAGAAGCAGATGACTTGCAGTTTTTCTGACAATGTCAGCTAAAGCAAACAGTCTTGCTGCTTACAGAAAATGAAAGGTAGTTCTAGGTTGAAATATCATCTTTGTAAAGTAATGTCTTGTTTTCTGAAAAGTTTAAAAACTTGATAGGTCCACGTCTGATGAACTTGAAAGGCCAAATCAGTGTTTTTCTCTAGAGTATTGGATAAACGATTTGGAACCTTGTACATCAACATGTGCTTTTGAGAACTAGGTCAGAGGACATATGGACCTACTGGCCCGCTGTATACAGTAAATCAATAAAATATCAATGGTACTTTGAGAAATGTACTGTAATGTATAGTATAAACTGGGTCAACCCATTAGTATACTATAGTAGCAATGTACTCTATAGTAGCAATGTACTTAATTTGTATAATCTCATGCAGCGAATTTTGCCCTTAGGTTAATGCACATATTAGGTGAATAAATGTTTTAAAAAGTGTCTAAAACACTTTAACATTACACAACTTTCAGGCTGGATCAACTTTGTTCAGTAAGTGCTTGCAGCATAATGAAATCCCCTGGCTTTCTCTTTAGCCAGAACATTAGAAACACAATGTCTTTCAGGTTCACTTCCAGGACTGTAATGAGAGATCTTAAGAAATGCATGAATTTACTAAACCTTCGATGAACTTTCTATCAGTGGCAGAAGCCTTGTGCTGGTTTTGTAAACCTCTTTTTTTGCTTCTCCTCAATGCCATCTACCTCCCTCAGGTCTGATGGGAATCTGGATCTTGTTCTCCCATTCCCTTGCTCTCTCATGTTTTTAAGTGACTGGAAGGGCCTGTGGAGGCCAGTGGAGTGCCCCTGCCAGTGATTGGTGCATGGGCTATAGGCTAAGTGATGCCCATGAGAACAGCCTCATCTCTATAGGCTAGACAGGCCACAGGTCTTCACGGGTGAATGAACACTCCCAGCCTATTGAGCCTGTGTGTCCCAGCATAATGACCCCCCACACCCCTACCTTAGTGCCACTCCCTGCATTCTACTAAGCTTCATCATCATTCCCACTGGAGTCCTGACAAGGGGGCTGGATCCCCTGCACTTGTGGGAAACACTGCTAGGGGACCTGGTGGCAACTTCTCTGCTCTCCTCTTCTCAAGGGCCTTTGGAAGTGACTGAGAGCCTGAGGCTTGAGACACTTAGAAATGTGTTTAAGGGAAGGGTTTGGGATGCAAACTGGTAAATAAAAGGGGGGAAACATAAGAACTAGCCATTTTGGGGATGACTCTGACAGGAGCTGCTCTCACCATTAATGTCAGGGTCTAGTGACCCTTTTTTCACTGGCTAGCAACCTTGAATGATAAATAGCATAGACCCTTTGTAGGAGACGGGTCAATGTTAAAAATTGACTTGAAAGAATTCTAGAGAACATGAAATATGTCTGCATTTGCCTTTAACTCTTCTGTTGCCATAAATCCTTCGTCTCTTAAAAAAAGGAGGACAAGTATGAAGTCTTTAAAGTGCAATTGCCCTTCTGAACAGACAATAAGTCAGTGTGTGCCCCTGAAGGATTATGGAGTTAGCACCATGGACATGTTTTAGCTTGAATCCTTACAATCTATTCAACAGAATAAGGTCTCAGTGCTAATTACTGTACTGACTGTTTATCAGACACTCACCATGAATTGAGTTGAGAACAATGAGTTATTGGTACTTTTTACTATTCATGTGATTGCTCAATCAAATACTTATAAAAACTACAAAAAAAGTAGGATGGGGCTTGTAGTCCATGTGCGTGTGGTGTGGTGTGCAGACGTATGTGTGTGAGGATGGCTGAAGCCCCCCCCAGCAGTTTTGGCCCTGCTAGTGGTTTCATATCCATGATACCCCCCTACCCCATTGCTTCCCACTGAAACCCATACTCTCAGAATACTTCAACAGTCTGTTTTTTACCATCTTCCATTTTTTCATTTTTTCTGTTCTCTTTCTTACTTCTCTTTTTTCACTTTTTACTTCTCTTTTTTTCTTTGTCTTCTGTTTTAGTCTCTCCCTTCTTTGCACTCTCAAACAAAACACACGCAAATTCACAAGCAGACACTCAGACAGACACACGCAGAGAATCACCTCAGGCACACACACACACACACACACACACACACGTTTGTTTCTGTTTCTTCTTCCTCCTTGTCTGGTTCTTTCCTACTTCTCCTCATCTCTCTGTCTGTCTGTCTGTCTCTCTCTCTCTCTCTCTCTCTCTCTCT
>JAGFZM010000204.1:843444-877114 GCA_017657215.1 Limnothrissa miodon
AAGAGGAGGCATCTGTTAAATCATTCATTTATCATTAGCGTGTGTGTTGGGGGGGGGGGCAGGAGCTAGGAATGTTTGGGCATCTCAGGTCCAGTAGGTCCTGGAGAAAGGGAGAGGGAGAGAGCTAAAGAGCTAGAGAGAGAGAGAAAGAGAAAGAGAAAGAGAAAGAGAGAGAAAGAGAGGGGGGGATCTTTGTGCTGGGCCCTCTGTGCTCTTCTGCTTAATGAAGGACGCTGCCAGTGTTGATGTGCCTACTGATCCCCTCCGGCTCTCCGCGGACAGGAAGAGCATTGTGC
The DNA here is from genome assembly GCA_017657215.1 of Limnothrissa miodon. NCBI lineage: Eukaryota > Metazoa > Chordata > Actinopteri > Clupeiformes > Clupeidae > Limnothrissa > Limnothrissa miodon. Next base: position 843,741 of record JAGFZM010000204.1, read on the forward strand.
CCCTCGGAGGGGAGGGTGGCCTTGGCTCAGGGCCCTCCGCAGAGAAGGGGCCTCTGTGTTTCTCTCCGGCACCCCTCGGGCCCCGGACCCCCACTCCTCCCGTTGTCGCTCTAGCCCCCTTTCCCAGGACTAGTGCTGGACTGAAAACACGGCCAAGAAGCCCGGCATTGACAGGCACTGTGCATCCCAAAAGAACAGTTCCTTTTGTTTCCTTTACTTTTTCAAAGAGTGGGGGGGGGGGGGGGGGGGAGTTGTGCCCTGTCCCAGTTTGCCCCTCATGGGCTCCAATCTGTGCAAGCAACTGTGAAAGGCTTCACATGGAGGCATAGAAAAACAACAAACAAACAAAATACTTAAGAGAGACTCCAGCTGTGTAAGTTTCAACTGGAAAGTTCCAGAAACATTGCAAATAAGGCAAATAAGAAAGAAATAAAAAAAAAGAAAGGAAGAAAGAAAGAAGGAAAGAAAGCTGTAAATCCCAGCTTTAAGGAGATTTCCCATTTGAACTTGTCTCCTGTCTCCGCTCATGTCTCGTGCAGTAATCCTGACTATACGCTCAATCCCCACGCATCCCAGCACACTCTGGCACACACTGATTACTTTCTCCAGACAGTTGTGGCGGCTCCTGACTTTAACAGCACCTGTGCCAGGGGACACAGAACGCCTGAGACTCTGAATGTTGGCCAGGGAGCAGGAGGTGGCGATGGGACTGATGATGGAGATGATGATGTTGTCAGTGGTGCAGACACCTGTCTTACCTTGGCGCAGGTGGCGGTTGTCCTCGTGCCCCTCCTCCACCTGCTGCTGGAGCAGACGCACCTGGGCCTGCAGCTCCACCCTCTCCCTCCTTAGCGTGGGGTAATCGCTCATGCTGTCCAGCCGCTCTCTCAGGACGCCATTCTGCTGGATCAGCAGAGAACCCTGGGACTGGGATGTCTCCAACTCCATCTGCCATCACACACACGCACATCAGTCACAGAGCAAAACAGAGTGTCATGAAAATTACAATCTTATATTAGATAACGGTCGTCTGAAACAATAGCAATCACTTGATCAATGACGAAAACACAGAATCAGTGGTTCTTGACCTGTTCACCTTGAACCTGTCATCATTCAAGTAACTGGTTCAATTCAGGACTCTCAGCATTTCAATACCCAAGCCTTTTGGAACATGATTCCTCATTTTTACAGACTTCTTACCTTAAGGCGTTTCACCTCTGCAAGAGCTTGATTGTGCTCTTGAAGTTTGGCATCAATCACAGACGCCTCCTTCTGAATTCGTGCAGTCTCCTCTGTTGGAACAAAACCACGCACAGATGCAAATCACAAAACTGTCAAAACTAAACAGACTGATGCATACATATGCCACAATCTTTATACTCAACAGGTGTGTCGCAGTCTGGATACAGATTTAAATCTGGACTAGGGGTGTTTAAACCTCTTGGTTTAGTTGAGTTTACTTAATTACATTTAATACAATGCTAAATTTGTATATACAGTAGGCAGCTACTGGACATCAACCATTCATCACCACACTGAATACCTTTTAGTCCCTGCATTTACCAAAACTACACTGACTATTGCAGTGTTATGCATACTGAATAACAAGGCCTAGGGATTACGGCACAATATTTTCAAATTATGCAAACTGTGCATTATGCAATATAAGATATGATGTATATATTGTAATTGGCCCTTGCATATAGTCTAGCAAGTTGCACAAAAGTTAGGCAAACATTTAGTAAGCAACCGTTAATTAAAACCACATTTAATGGAATTCTTATTTTTGTATTATGTAAACAATTGTCATATGACCTGTTTGTGTCCAGACTTATGAATCAGAGAGTCTTTGATGTGCATATTTGAGTACTTCAGCTCTAACCTTTATTTTTCTTCTCATCTGCAGAGAGCTGTCCGGTCCTTTTCACATAATCTGCCTTCAGCTCGGCCTGGTATCTGAGATGACAAAAAAAAAACAATCCCTATATGCTCCAAAAACAACACAAACACAAAAGGCAGCCGTGATCAACCACAGTCAAACACTCAAACACACACCCACACACACAAAACTCTTACATGTGTGTGGTGATTCCATGAATGTTTTATGAGAAGTGACTTTGGTGCGAGTGACACACTCATGAAATCAAGAGTGCACTGAGGGACAAGCACCACGCTAGCCGCCCTAAACACCTCCCCGCATGAGTGTGCAGAATAGTGGCTGGCCTCAGCTGCCTGCCTTCTTTATGTGTGAGTGTGTGTATGGTGTTCACCTCAGTCTACACCCCTGCTCACCTAATGCTTACTGACAGCTGCCTACACTTGCCAGCTTTACGGCCTATAAATAAATCCAGAGTGGCTGGAGAGGTGGGGAGTGGACAAGCCTGTTACAATAGCATAATCACAACATTAACTACACTACACCCATGTGTCCTCGAGGAATAACAGCAGGGCTTCAACACCACCCACCTATCAAAAATAAACAAACATAAAAAAGCTGTGTCCACAAAAAAAAAAAAAAATCACATATTAAAAAAAATAAATCACATATTAAACATCACAGTAAGAGAATGTACAGATACACTAAAGGCAAATACTTAAACCAATACACCATGGCAGGTGGCCTCAATCAGTCAGTGACCCAACAATGACACCTACTGGGCTAATGCAGAACTTACAATTGACAAAGTAATGGGTTTCTAAGTTGTAGACACGGTAAGAAAATGTTTACACACCTGGCAAGTTCATTCTTCAACTGCTGGTCGTAAGTATCCTCCATGGTCTTTACCGACAGTTCTCTTCTCCTCAGCAGGTCATCTGTTACCTTCATTTTATCCTCCTGTAGCTTGCAGGTCCTGGAGAAGGACAACAAGCAAGTTGCAACCCAAACAGCAAACCCTCCTGTTGGCATTTTTAATCCGCCTACTAAGTACAGTGGGATCGAACCTACTTTTCAAAGGCTTCGGTTCTTTGCCTCAACTCAGTTTCTCTGTTCCGCACAGCTTCAATCTCCTTCAGTAGGGCCTGCCTCTGCATGTAGATTTCCTTCTCTTCAATCTGCAATGAGACTGAGTTATCTGAACAACTTCATTTTGTTCAATTCTTCAGGCTGATTATCAGTTGGAACAACAGACTGCAAAACATATCAATCAGAGAATCTAATATGTGGTTAACAGTATAATCGTACCTGTTGTTGCTTCTGCAGTCGCTCGATGGCATTTTTTTCTCTCTGAATCAGTGCGTCATTCTTCATTTCATATGTTTTCTCAATATCTCTCCTAAACTCCAGAATCTCTTTCTGAGCTTTTTCCTTCTCTTCCATCTTCACTTTAGCTATTTCCAAATCCTTGAAATGTTGAAGCTAAAAACAGTTAAGATTTAGAAGTGCTCATTGATATTGCTGGATATTATGTTATTTGTGCATTTGCAACACACAGAGCAGCCAGGTCAAACAGGCATAAGGCACACAGGTGCTGCGATATCCTATACCTTTGTGTTGATTTCAGCCTGAGCTTGCTCCTCAATCTCCTTTCTGTATTCTGCAAGTCTAGCCTCGAATGTATGCCACTTGTCTCCTCGAGAACGAAGGACCTCATATTCTTCATCGATCATCTGCATCTTTTCAACTGCAAACACATGGGCCAGGCAATTATACATGTGGGCTCAAAATGAACTCATATTTGTATGAAAGGGTCACCTCTGTGAAGTAAAATCAGCATCATGTACAGCACTGATACTTTCTTGCACTATGGTCACCATAGTATCCCTCTGCACATTTCCACATCACTACTTCTACAATTTCTTACAGTGTTAAACACCTTAAGAACTTTTTATCATATAATTTTAATAGTGTATAAGTACGTGTATGTAGATTATGTGTATGCAATTTTATAGATGCAAGGAGCTTCTTCAATTTTCTATGTGGTGAGCAAAATATTATCTTATCTAATCTAATGTCAACTTACCAAGGGATTCTTTAAATGCTTCAGAGTTGGTTTGTGTGCTAGCAACACTGATATCCTTGTGCATATGGTGGTCTATCAACTCTGTCAAGAGGCGAATTAGAAAGCCTGCAGAAAAGCATAACTTATTGTGACAAAAAAATATAGAGAATACAGAACATTGACAACATTTTTAGAGGTATGGAGTGGATTGTAAGAATATATAAATGTTACCTTTCTGACTCGCGCTCTGAATGTTTGATGTCTGTAAGCAATCCGAACACACAAAAACATTGTGTTACTAACAAAACAAGACCTACACCTTTTGTTGTAATTGTCGATTTACAGAAATGTATGAGTGTTTACCAAGGACTTGAACAGAGATGAACGGGGACTGATTTTCATCAACTGAAGAATATCTCTGATTGAAAAACACTGAAAATGAAAAAATTGAAAACAAGATTGACAGGGTGAATGCAAATCTAAAACAACCACAGCTCTGTTGTTCTTACAAAAAGATCAAAGTCAATGAGTGTTGTCACCCAGTGACTTTCTAAAAGAACAAGGCTACAGGTGGATTTGCCCCTTACCTTTTCTGTGCTCATGCCAGATTCGGGATAAAATACAGATAAGGTGTATTCATAGCCAGAACTCTGTAAGTGCTCTATGATCAGGCTGTTAGAGACAGTCTCTAGGACAGAAGCACCCTTTTCAGGGACTGATTTTGACAAGCTCTCTGTAGGTAAAGATGGGTGTTTTAACTCCTGAATAAGATGATTTCGAAGCTGGGTCTGTAAAGGTTAAAACAAACATCAGATTAGGCCAATGTTCAGATCAAGCTGTCAAGACCACTAGACAATGCAATATATTTAGTTGACAAATGGCATGAAACTTAAAGGCCACCATAATACTGTGGGCCATATAATGTACATGAAGTGGTGGGCTCAATCAAACATGTAAGTACTCTGCAATGGCGGCCTATATAAAAAAACTAGTTTTACAAGGAGCGGGCAGTTAACCGTCACAAACATTAAAAAATACCTTCAAAGTGTCAAGAACTCCTCGCTTTTTGAATGTCTGATAAAGCCTCTTCCTCATTTCATCTGGTGAGAGGGCCTCCACTTTAGCTCCTGACATCCTAATGAACTAGTAACGTTAACGTTATATTAGCTAGCGAATAGTAACACAGTTGCAGTTGTGGTCACTTGGTCACCTCAGTCCCCTAATAACCTCACCAGCACGTTGTCTTGAGAAAGTTCTATTAAACAAAATATTATAGACACAAAAGGAGAAGTTTTACGCCTTAGAAACCAATCTGGCATCTGCTGTTTACAAGCCTAAACTAAAGGAGGAGCGAATAACGTACAACCAACCATTTCAAACGACTGCATTACCCACTTGCATTACTGTGTTTTGTCTCACTTCCGGATTCTTGGCACAACATTAAAATTACTAAAATAAATATAGATAACCATTTTATGAACATTGGCCAGCACATAAAACGATATATCTATAATATAGCGACTTTAATAATAATAAAAACTTTTAATTTGATTAATTGTTTCCCCATCGCTACATACGTGATCTGACGTCATTTTCTTGCGACACGCAGCGAAGCCCTTTTTGCAGACGCCAAGTATTTGAGTATTTTGATGTTATGAGAGTTTCCCGTTGATTCTTGCAGGTAAATATAATTTCAACTGTGTTTTAGGATATGAAACGTAAAGACTGTTGCTGAATCAATAGCCTCGCCAATCTCAGGGTGTCGTTATAGCCCCTCAAACAGAAACAGAATAGCCAACAATTTATCTTTAATACTAACGTTAGTTGCCTTTCTTTCTTTGCTAACTAACATCTTTTTGCTTTTACAGCATTGAAAGAAACCATGTCTGGAAGTTTTTATTTCGTTATGGTTGGGCATCATGATAATCCTGTCTTTGAGATGGAGTTTCTTCCTCCTGGTAAATCGGAGTCAAAGGTTTGTTGGTTTCGTTGTTAATACTGTTCATTTTATGGCTATGTTACTTTATCATGCACTAAGTCATTTTGTTTACATGTAGGATGACCATCGTCATCTGAACCAGTTTATCGCACATGCAGCACTCGATCTGGTTGACGAAAACATGTGGCTGTCTAATAATATGTACCTCAAAACCGTAGATAAATTCAATGAATGGTTCGTCTCTGCTTTTGTCACAGCTGGTCATATCCTTTACTTTTCTCTGTTACTGTTTCTCTGTACTTGACTCGGTGTATTCTTCCTGAAATCAGCCATTACGTCTATAGGCACTCGAATGGACCGAATAAAAGGCTATCAGTGGGGATGACATCCAGTCCATGAAATGGGCAAACATACCCAAAGTACACTCAACAAAAATATAAACGCAACACCTTATTTTCTGCTCCGATTTTTCATGAGATGGACTTCCAGATACACAATATTACAATTTCTCTCAAACATTGTTCACAAATCAGTTTAAATGTGTGATAGTGAGCACTTCTGCTTTGCTGAGATAATCCATCCCACCTCACACGTGTGCCTCATCAAGATGGTGATCTGACATCATGAGTAGTGTACAGGTGTACCTTATACTGCCCACAATAAAAGGCCACCCTGGCTGTAAACTAATGGTGTTGAGTTTTGTAGCCTTATGCTCTTTAATGGCAATAACCATCATACACTCAGTAACGTTACAGTCTCACTAAATAATTTACTGTTTTTGTTTTTAATTCAAATGTCACAATTTATGCCTTAACTCACTTGCCTACATATGAGATTCATCATGCTTCATGACGTGCGGCAAGAGGATGGAATTAAAAACTTCTTTAATGATGTTTATGACCTATACATTAAGGTTGGTTACTTGTTTATTCAAGCCAAAGTATTGTTGTTGTTTTTTTTTTTTAGTGATTTTAATCATCTTCATTTGTTTAATTTACAGTTTGCAATGAATCCATTTTATGAAGTTAATGCACCAATACGCTCAACAGCCTTCGACAGAAAGGTGCAGTTTCTTGGCAAGAAGCACCTCCTCAGCTGATTCAAGGGCTGGAATTTATATTCAAGTGATTTATTCTGGGTTGTAAAACTTTAGAAGGACATTTTTTCTCCTGTACCTTTAGTGTATGTATTTTTGTAATGTTTCTCTGGTGTCTGGTGTTTCTTTTACATATTTTACTCTGTCCCAAATCAGTAATAAATTATTAACAATCTGTATCAGTTATCAGTATTGAGTTGGTCTCTTGCTCTCTACTAACTTGACTTCTTTAAAAGCTATTGGTAAAATATAAATGATTTCAAAACCCATCAAGATAACAGTAGCAATTATATTTTTTCAGTCTGTTGTTATCAACATATAGCCTAACTGTAGAAATTATTTTGATAACTTTGAAATAGAAAATCGCAGAAAATCTCTTACTCGTCCCCTCAATTTTTAGTTCAAGCGTTTAATCATTATGTGCTAGATATTTTTTTCCATTTTATAATTTGCTGTTTTTTCACTGTTGCTATTTGATTTGAATAGAAACATAGTTACAACATTTGACCCAAGTCAGCATTTACCTACGAAAAAAAATCTTCTCTGCCTTATGTTTGTTATGGCATTGTTTTATAATATATCCATCAGAAAGGCTCCCCATAATATGTATATACTTAACATTTCTAGTGGGATTAGAGGTTATTGTGTTAATTGTGTCACATTAGAATACCTATATTATGGTATATCATCATAGGGTACTGAGTCGTTGCTTACTGCACTTTTATGGTTCACACTTTCAATCATTACATGGCAGATTTGAAACAATAAAGACATAATTTTCTCACTGCATGTATTTGCTACCTGCATCCTTCTGTAATCAACACCTGGTACAATATTTCACAAAGCAACCTACCGTCCTCTTACTATTTCAAGATTTACTACGCCGCCATTGTACATCAGCTACCATCAGCTGATCCTGTGGTAATTTGTGGTGTTTGACATGTTACCACATGATGGCTGACTTGAAAAGTACATGTCAAAAAAAAAATGATACTTTAGGTTCTGGTCCATTTAAACCGGGACTAAGCAACATTCTATTTTTCTCTCTCACGAGCTCCCTCTAAAGACCGCTGTATTGCATTGTATTGCACTGCATTCTATTGGAGGCGGACCGCGCTGCTGAACATTGCAAGTGCTGTATCTACCGCTATTGGCCACGGTGGCGCATTCTACACCGTTCGTTCGCCGTGTAATGACTAATTTTAGCATCCTAAACAGTATGAAACGGATTAATTAAATGAAAAATGTTGCATAGTGGGCCTTTAAATGTATAATAATGAACAAATTTTGATGGTAAAAAATCACAAGGACTAAAGAGAAGTGTTACCACAGTTAATTTAAAGTAACAGGTTGTATTTTACAGGAAATTATTTACTCTGTCTCGCATGTAATACCTGACAAAAGTATTGTTAGACGTTAGTAAACATTTTTCTGAAGTGTAGGCCTGCACAATTAATTAAAGGAAATGCTTTGTTTAAACATTTTCAAGTATTGACAATATGTTTCCAAAGTTGATGAATAATTGTGTTAAATAACTGATAGAATAGTGTCTAAACTCATTCACTTATCACTTCAATTTTTCTTTACTATTCTACAGGTTTCTACAACTCATACTTTAGTAGATGCTGACAAAAAAGTTCTGGAATTCCTTCACAGGGCAGTATGGGTGTGTGAGGGCTTTGTTATGAGAGACACTCCTGTCTAATGTGGTGTGTGGGATGTTGAAGGCTGTGGTGCTGAAGAAGTGCTCTCTTGTGCTCTTATGAAAGGACAGTCAGTTTTATTTCAGTGAACGATCCCTTGTGACCCAATTCAACCAGTGTTCATCACTAAACTGTATCAGGGTATGGTACTGCCTAGAACCACAAAACTGGTCAAGATTCCTGAAAAATAAATAAGTGAAAACTTTTGTCATACTTTCTTTAATCTCTGCCTCTACAAGGACAGTAGTACTAGAGACCGATCAAATACCTTGCAATCCTATTTTACAAACTGACAATGTTACATGTTTTGGCACTTTTGTCCCACAAGTTTACATTTCAGCTACAGTGTAAAATACCATCACCAGTTTTTGTTTTAGTTGGAAGAATTACTTATTAAAATATATTTATCATCATCTCATTGTTACAATATTAGAATATAGTGCTTTGTTCCTCATAATACCTCAATGCTAACCATTTATTTCCTCCAGGCTCTGAATGAAATATGTTACACTAATCTGTGGTCTACCCTTCATATTAGCTTCGACAAATTGATCATAGGCTCCTCCAGCCCCAAACTTCAATACCTATATGGAATGTAACCAAAAGAAACCATCCAGTGCTATTAGTGTGTTTGTCCATGTGCAATAACCATTTTATATTATATGTGAATAGGGAGAGGGATCCTCAGGATTTTATCAGTTCTTTTGTCATGTATTAGTTCTTACACAGTTAACAACAGGCAGCACCAGAGCGGGGTTTCCTGTGTAGGTTGACAGTGTCTGTTGGCATGAGATGCTCTGATCGTTCCTCCATGGCCAGTACCCGTCTGACAGCCTCCTCAAAGGCCACAGCCACATTAGTGGCGTCTTTAGCGCTGGTTTCATAGTACAAATAGTTGCCATTCTCCTGGCACCACTGCTGTGCTTCCTCACTGGACACCTGGCGCTCTGTAACATCCAGCTTGTTCCCCAGCACAACAAATGGAAAACTCTCTGGCTCCTTAACATCTGCATAGTATATAAACTCTTTCTTCCAGTTGCCCAGGTTATGAAAGCTCTGGCTGTCATCCACACTGAAGGTAAGCAGGCAGCAGTCAGAGCCCCGGTAAAATGGAGTCCTGAGGCTGCGAAAACGCTCCTGGCCTGCAGTGTCCCATATCTGCATAGTCACCAAGTGACCATCCACTTCCAGGTCCTTGTTGAGGAATTCAACACCGATGGTATGGAAGAGGTGGGTGTCAAATTTATTGGTCACATAACGGTTCATTAGGGATGACTTCCCAACACCACCATCTCCCAGCAGAATGACTTTCAGCAGGGATGATTTGGATGCCATGGCTCAGATCAGGGTTCTTCTATCAGTCTAACCTGAAATAATATGAGGATTTCATACAAAAACTACAAAAAAAAAAAAAAAAAAAGGTTCTTTTGATTAGGGAGTAAGTACTGACCTCTGACATGTGACAGTTGTGAAATGTTTAAGTTAAGTGAGATTTCTGCAGAAACAAATTATTTATTTTAAATAACCTATGTAATACATATTTTTATGTGCTGAAAAAGACTGACAAAATCTGAAAAATCCAAAATCTGGCAGACTGAAAACTCACCGATGCGTTGACCAGTTTTAGTACTTCTGCCTCTCAGATGGTCAGGATCATGTGCTACAGTTGGTCCCTGTGGTCACATGAATATGTGGCGGATGCCGTGGGTCATTTTAGCAAAGGACATGTATACGCCGACCTGTGCTTGGCCACCTGTGACAAACCAACAAATTTAACGTCATGAATCAAATGCTATGTGAAGCAGCGTGTGTATTTGGTACTTTTATGACTATTGCACACATAACATTCGACTTCTCCTAATGGACTGACAGAGCTTGCCTAGCCAGTTAATGATGATGTCTAAAGTTAACATTTCATTATGTAAGTTGTATGTCAAGTTGAACATTTTATTTATGTAGCAAGGTATCTTAGCTTGAACGAAATGACAACAGTACATAGTATGACAAGCTAGCCCAATGGTTATAGCGTTGACAGTGGTGATTTGACAGATAACGTTAGGCTAAAATAACAACTTGAATAAATCCAGTGTACCAGAAACTCAGAGTAAACACTTCTTCTGTAACAATACTATCGCCGTTTTGGCATCGTATTCTTGAAACCGTCACAACATGAGTGACTTTTGCGGGTTTCATATCTATTTGGGCCGCTGGAGAAATATAACGTTAAACTGGAGTAACGTTAAACGGAAGTAACGTTAACGTTAGCTAGCTAATAGCTTACAAGCAAACCTTAGCTTTGCAACAAGAAGCAAAACGATGACAGCAAGGGCCCAAAGACCTATGCGGCAATTAAACATCTTAAAACGTTGACGATATTCTTTGAGACACTTATATTTTATTTTCACAGATTTCCAGTTGACCCCATGGGCCATTAGCCGTGATTCAGTAGCAAAGGTTAGCTTTTCTGCTAACGTCACCAACTTCTATCTAGCTAGATTGTCATCAGTCATGAGATCTTTCGTAGACAGCGTTACAAAATAATTAACATTTCTTTTCATGCGTGGACTTACTGTTTAAAAAGACGTCTCAACATCGGAGTGCTCACCAACGTTTGTCATTCAGTGTTAGCTGCAGCTGCCAATGATAAGGCTGCCTGGAAAACCCAGTCGTCTGCTACTGACTTCGTTGGCTCATATGACCCAACACAACACACCTTGCTGTAGGCCTGCTATTCATTCAGCATGAATAGAAATAGAGCTAAACTCAGTAACAGTATTAATTAATGGTCTATAATCACGTAGGTTTCTATTTGCAAACACCAGTAGACTAATATGCTTCAAATTGATCGACAGGAAAGTAGGTCACATTCCTTTTAAAAGGTGTTTCCACATAAGCTGATGGTGCTTTAACTTGATAGCCCTGGGTTATCAATTCACAGGGTGACCAGGATCCTCACTGCCTGTAAAACCTGCAACAGTGCACAGGTCTGCTTGAAAGATCCTAAATCAAAACACAGAAATCTTTTGACCAAACCTATCGCTATCTCAAGTGAAATGCAATGGATTATTTATCCATCATATTGCTAAATGACGCCTTATGGAAAAATGCATCTGAATACTTTGGCACAAATTTATTTTCACACACCATGAGCAAAAGTTTGACTGCAGCTTAGGCCTAGTAATTCTTGCCTATTTTTAGTCAATAAAAAAAAACACAAATGTTTTGTTTTTATCTGCATGGTTTAATTTAATTATCTAGCAATAATAATGATGATGATGATAATAATAATAATAATAATAATAATAATAATAATAATAATAACAAAAACAATCAAGGACACTGTAGTAAAATAATAAAGGGGCTAGCATAAAAGCAGACAATAGCCTACACAATCTACAAAAAGTCACCCAGAGCATTAGGCATTATTTTGTCTTATTTAATTAACTTTGATTTTAGACACCATTAAATATGGCCTATGGTGTTTCAACATGGTTAACAGGACCTGACCAGTTGGGTGTCTGCTGCTTCTGTTGACATCAACATTTTTAACCAGCAAATTATCCTGCTGTCATTACTGCTGCTTCTTGCCTATCAAATAATTTCAAATACAAAAACACAAGTTAAAAAAGTATCACTTTAATGGCATAGGTATGAAAGCGAAATGTACAGCATTTAAATGGATTTGCAATACTTAATTAAGAAACAGTGAGTGGAGACTCCTCATAAACCTTCAATCAATGTCAAAATATGTCTGGTTCTACTTGTTAAAGGCTACTAAATTTCTCTACAGTCTGTAGTGGTAGTGGTGTGTGTGTGTGTGTGTGTGTGTGTGTGTGTGTGTGTCAGTGTGCGTGTGCGTGCATGTGAATAAAATCCTGCATCATTTTCATGAACCTGAGTATTTCTGTCCTTTGTCTGGTTATTACCCTAAATTTAATACCTAGATTAGATTTAACCCTAAACATGTTTTTCCTCTCATAACAAACATGTTCTCCTCTTAGTTTGAGCCTAAATAACAGCCTAAGTCTAACTAACACCATGGGGGCTAAAGTTGGTCTGATGAGAACTACTAGCTTTTCACCAAGAGGATGTATTTTGCAGTGGAATAACTTCTTTTGACTAAGGGATGTACAGATTTAAAAGAGGGCAGCATCCTCCTCCTGACAAGACCCAGAGGTGAGTACAACATTGTCCAGCCCAATCTCTCCCTCAGCACCTCTGCCACGTTCTGCCTCAAAGATCACCTGCAAGGGAAAAAGAATCTTCAGGAGGAGGCCTAAGATAAAGCGTCACTGTTTACTCCAAATTTACTTTGTAAATGTACTTGTTCACTGTTCACTACAAATTTACTTTGTAAAAGTAAATGTACTTTGGAATTAACTTTGTAAATTTGTCTCCACATGAATTTAACATAATAAACAAATAGTTTCAGAGTATGTATTTTTGTTATTGATTTCACAAACTAAAATAATAAATGCCCTAAATTTTGTTCATTGTAATCACGGTATCTCTCTAATTTTGACATGTACAGATAAATGATGAATGATTGTTATTTTTTACAGATTAATTGAGAGAATATAGGATTATTAATCTACACAATAATAACTGTCAGGAAAGTCTATTGTGTAAAAATGTTAACATGTATCAGATCTGCAGTCTTGCACGTGAAGTACAGGCCTACTATACATTAACAATTTATTCTAAAATACTTTATGTAAATAAAGCCCATTTACTGCCTGAGTGTTCACACAACTGTTTTTGTGTTAAACTAAATCGAAGGCTGAGGCTCACAAACTTTCTTACCGCTTCAGGTGCTTCATTGTCCCATGTGATGGTAAGGAGCTCTGTCTGCCACTCCTGTAGGCGGACACGTCTCTTCTCCCACAGATGGCCAAGGCTGTTGTCCAGCAGCACCCTCAGAGCACCCACCTGCCTCCCCACCAGCCGGTAATTGAAGGTCAGACAGAAGCTCTTGGCCCTTCTGGCCCGGTCATTTAGCAGGAGCTTGAGCCGAGCCACGTCATTTGTCTCTCCCAAAGAGCCGCTTACAGCCATGTAATATTCTAGCCCTGGAGAGTAAAAAAAATCTAAAGCTGATAAAGCAACATTTTAAAAATATTCAATAAATTGAACAGTCAAGCTTTATGTGAGTTAAACTACAATTTGTATAAGTTATTGTGGCATGTGACCTTACCGTTGTCATGGTAGGAAACTCCCCAGTCCATATCATCTTCCTGGTCTTGCATCCACTCGCATGCTCCTTGATCAAAGTTGCAGTCTGTGATGAACTCTTGTAGGCAGAAAGATAAGCAGAAAGTCAAGCTGTTACTGTTTTATCAATAGAAAATGAAAGTCTGTGTTAGACCCATGAAAAACCAGCTTTACCATCTTGAGTTGGATCTATCTGTATCTCCTTAACCTCTGTTGGTGGACCGAAAACAGACTTAAGGTCCTCAGCAGCTGAAAAAAAGTCAAATATTATTTGTAATGATTAGTTTTCATGTTAAATATTTTGTGTTTATACTCATTATTATGGTGCAGTTGTAGTCAGTTTTTCACTTCTATTTCTGCACCTCTGAATTTATTTATTTAAATTTATTTGCTGTAGACTACGGTGGCCGACAGGTGCAAACGATGTGCAACTTCTGAAAACGCATGCAAATCAACAAAACACGTGCAAATAGACAAAACACAAATGCAAATCAACAAAACATCTGCAAATAGACAAAACACAAACGACTTAGGAAAACATCTTCATCTTAATTTGACAACACGTGAACATCATTTAGAACACCTCTGAACAGATGGTGTAAAAGAACAACAGGGGTTGAGAGATAGCTAGCGGTAGTGATCTGAAATGTAAGGATTTGGGTTTATTTCAAAATTTTAATGGCATTTTAATTGTGATCACACCTCACATCACCACCAATTTTCACCATCGGTTCAGAGGTGTTTTGTTGATTTGCATGTGTTTTCATAAGTTGCACGTCATTTGCACCTGTCAGCCACCGTAGTAGAACCATGAAAAGAAAAACAAATACCACACATTTGTTGAAGACATAACTGCATAATGAAGCGATGCAAAGTATTCTGACCGTATTTTGTTTTGCAGTTTTGGCCACCTGGCTGCAATACCTGTTATCCTATTCACCCCTATATATTCCTTACAAAACACTGAGCTGACGGATAATGTCATTAGTGTGGAAAACAGTAATATTACCCTGAATTCTGAAGCCAGAGGAATTTGTGTCCTCGGCAAGATTCTTTTGCAAGGTATTTCTTTCACATAAAATGTAGCTATATGCATCTGCGTGTGCTCACCTGCCTACCTGTCACATCTCTTTTAAAGGCACAGAGGATACTGCAGTTGAACCCATCAGATACTCCCTAGCAAACTCTACAACCCAGGCTAGACAACCAGATGTAGAGAGACTTTGCTAATTAGACCCAAGCATGTAGAAAGCTAGTGTTTGGGGAGATTTCTGCTCTGATGACAGAGTATTCCTCGGAGTCAGGCATGTTTGCTCAACAGCTGGTTTGCAGGATAATAATAAGAGGCCCCTAGTGTTTGCCCCTCTCTTTGCCCTGAGGACAGGCCACCGAAAGACTAGTGTCTTAGGGTTCACACACACACACACACACACACACACACACATACACACACACACAGCCAACCAGTGCTTGTGAATTCCTCCCTGGAGGTGATGTATGTCTCAGAGCCTGTCTTCTCTTGCTCACCGAGATCAGATTGTGGTTTCAACTTGTCTCCAGACAAGATTGAGATCAGCAGCAAAGACCCTGGATTTTTACCATCTCACTCAGTGTTCATTAATGCTGGTGCAGTCGGTGTGTACACCCAACATCTAGCGTTGTTACTCTGCAAGTTAACCTGGGATACCTTTGTGCTTTGGGGCCTGTGTTATGATGACATTTGTTCTCCTGGCTCATATTTACTTCAGAGTGTAGACTGGTTTGTTGACTAGGATGTTGAAACTACACATAAACAGATATTAGGTTACGCTGTTGTCTCCCATACTGACTAAAACATTAGTTTTGTGGTTGAGACATGGTAGGGCAAGGTAGGAATGGTTTTCTGCGTAATATATGAAAAATATCACGAAATGCTTGTGTGTCATATGAAATCACCCCCCACCGCCACTTGTTTATATATTCAGTCTTCCGTAAGGTTTAATGTATTATCGGAACCTCTAAATTTATGGGTACATTCACACAAAAGGTTGTGTCATATGTCTTGAGTGATCTGGGGACTCTATGGGAATTCTATGCATCCATCTAAAGTGTCTTACCTGAGGGTGATTACTTCACAGCTGTTGGAGGCTTTTTCACCATTTGAAATTAGGGACTTGTTCTCACTCGAATTGAGGCTGACAGATTTTACCCAAGATATTTTATGAAATTATTTGCCTTTTTTTTTGAAGAGGCCTTTTAAATAGAGCATGAACCAACAAGTCCTCTGCCCTCTTGGTCCAGGAACCAGAGTTCACAAACTTCATATTGTTCAGTGGTAATCCTAGTTAATACCTTCTGGCAGCTCAGTGCAACATGAGCCTAGCACTGTCTTAAACTACTAAAGCACAAGCCAAACGGAAACAAGCAGAAAGCAAAACTCCACTTT
The DNA here is from genome assembly GCA_017657215.1 of Limnothrissa miodon. Lineage (NCBI taxonomy): Eukaryota > Metazoa > Chordata > Actinopteri > Clupeiformes > Clupeidae > Limnothrissa > Limnothrissa miodon. The sequence goes on from JAGFZM010000204.1 coordinate 860,056, forward strand.
CAGTTACTGTGACGGTAAACCTGCCAATGTTTAACTACAAACTGCTTTCATTTGTGAGCAATTTTAATAGCATGCATTCCACTGGGTTGTCTATGATATCACAGTAAGGGGGCTGCGCAGCTGTTTGCATATAGCAAGCAACTATAGAATGGAATATAGTGGTAACTAATTACTGAAATGGTTGAATGATTCTGCACAGCTGGGCAGACATACAGTTTTACCTAACCATATGGGGGAGTGTTGTGTTGCCTTTACACTAATTAGGGTCCAATCTCAAAGATTCCGCTGGCACAGACAAGTGGGCATGTTAAAGGTGTGGTGTGTAAACAGCTCCATTTAGACTTTCATTTACGATTTTCAAAAACTTTTTGCACACCTCGCTGGTAGGTGCATAGGAAATGACCAGATCAGGTCACAGAACAGGAACATAGAACGAATCCCGCACACTGACCATTTCACATATAGTTTATTTATTTTCAACGTTTCAGTCTTAGACCTTCATCAGGTAAATTTTAAAATTTACCCGATGAAGGTCTAAGACCGAAACGTTGAAAATAAACAAACTATATGCGAAATGGTCAGTGTGCGAGACTTTCATTTACAAAACAGATAATGTTACTGAACACAGTGAGTCTAATTTTGCACATAGAAATGGGGAGTGAATAAGTTTACACAAGACACATGCTCAGTTTGCTTGGGATTTTCCCCGGTTATAGGGTTTAGTGTGTATATGAAGTGCAAACTCACTAAAAACATCCCCTCGAGTAAGTTCCTCATTGGCCACAAAATTCTCCTCGGGGCTATCTCCCCTCTCGGGCTCCTCTTCTTCATACTCCTCTTGAGGAAGGCTCCCCAAATCATCTGCATTGCCTATGTAGACTTCTCCATCATAGTCAAAAGGCTGGAGACGGGGGATATCTGTGATGCCAGGCTCAGGAATCACATTCTTCTGCTCAATATCAGGCCTGCGAGGCTTCAATGGGTCTGGGATTGCTAGAGAGACAGGATAAAGGGGGTATCTGTCAAAGGCATTTTCTTTTTTTTTTCACTCAGTCAGGGTGTTTTTTCCTTTCTCTCAATTCCTTAGATGAGAAAAACAAACCTGCGTAGCATCCAAAGCTGCTTTTGGGGGACAGTTTATGCTATATTATTAGGTGTTTCTAATTTCAGCAGTTCAAACACCTCATAAGTTTGCAAACAGATGAGGTTTCTAATTCATGCATGGTTGCAATGGCCATACCAACATGGTAGAAAACATTTGCCCTAGTGGTTGCATTTATCAGCCATGCGATGATCTCATGCTGGCTGCAGCCTTGCAAAAGTGTGCCGATAGCCAGTCTTAAACTGTGTAGAGGACAGGGATGGCATGAACAAATAGAAGGTGCAGAATCATGACAGGCAGAAAGCGTGAGAGAGGCAGAGAGTGACAGCACAGGTTTGTGGAGGTATGAAGCTGGCAGCCTTGCTTTGATTCCCATACAATCTCACCATTGAGGAACTCATCGGCACTGCCCTTGTCTCCGTCCCACGCACTCTGATAAAACGGTTTGACTATAAAACATAAAGGCATCTTCATTGGCAAGTTTCCCTACCCATGATGCACCTGAATAAAAGCATGAGCCCTCTCCTGGGTGTGCCATGGCCACCTTTGCTCTGGAGGATATCCTGTCTGGCTCAGGGAGTTCATAGCCTCCCCCTTTGCCAGACACTTCCTATGCTCGACATCACAAGGCTCTGGCTATTTACACAGGTGGGATTTCAATCTTAGCCTCTCCTCGGCTAACATCTGTAGAGTTCAGTGCAGTCTGAAAACAGGAAACTGCCTTTGGCTGGACATATATTTGTTGACTTTTTTCAGCCTTTTTATTTTGTGAAGAGCACACGTGAAATGGCGCGGTGCTCAAGACCAACTGAAAGCGTGTCAGAGAGACAGAAGCATAGGATCCCATGTAATCAGGGTGCTATGATGTACATCTTAACATCATCATCGTTTAAAAAACATAAAAAAAACGGGTCTTACCTGTGCAGTCAAAGCCACTGCCTCGGAAGCCTTTCTTGCATTTGCATTTGTATGATCCTTGTGTGTTGAGACATTCAGCATGGTGGCTGCACTTATGACTCCCAGAAAGACACTCATCAACATCTGAAATTTAGCAAGAAGTCCAATCATGAGCCTTGCCTTGGTGATTTCAATGATGATCAAAGCCTAGCTGTAGCTTATGTATATACTCACCTACGCAGTCATATTTGCCATCCACATATTTCAGGTCAAAACCATTCTGGCATTTGCAATAGTAGCTGCCAAATGTGTTGACACATTGTCGGTTGAACGGACAAAGATTCTGCCCTGTCACACACTCGTCAATGTCTAGAAAAGGGACAGAGCAGAGAACAGAGTTCTTTCATATAAAAATCATTTTTACCCTGGGAAAACAATGATGGTGTGTAGGTGTAGTTATGATATGTATCTTTTATTGCAATTCACTGAAATAGTGTGGTTATACAACTACTTTTCTTTTTGCCGGTCAATAATAACAGTACATTATTTTAGTCCAGGTTGGGACTTTTATGTGGAAGGCCTGGAGCCAGACCCTTTGCGAGCCCATATAATAAGCCACTTTTAAAGGTTTTTATTGACAGCTGACCTTTTTATATGGTATCAAAGCCCGTGGTCAGCTGTACTAAAGAACAGTTAAAGTCAGTCTGGATTGACTAGATTGATGATGCTTCATGTCAAAGACCAGCCTCCGTAAGCCACTCACCCACACAGGACCTCTGGTCTGGCCCCAGCTGGAGGCCAATGGAGGGACAGAGGCAGCGTGTCTCCCCCTCAACCTCCTCGCAGCCATACTGACAGTTGGCCAGAGCGCAGGTCCTTGAGTCTGCACAGTATGACCACAAAGGGAAAGGGAAGTCAAGGGAGAGCTTTATCATGTTTACCACCCAAACCATTTCCAAAAGCACTCAAGCAGCACAAGGCTTGAGCTTAGTAAAAGGAGTTAACTCACTGGCGCAGGAGCCGTCTGGCAACAGGGTGTAGCCATTGAGGCAGTAGCACATGTAACTGCCATGAGTGTTCATGCAGCGGTGTTCACAAGGTCGTGGCTTTAAGCCACATTCATTCAGATCTGAAAAGGGAACAATTCAGACAGACAGGGCAAGTGGACAATGTTTCATGAATAAGACTGAGGTCAGAGAGCCCAGAGGTCTTAATCAACCCTCCCATTAAACTCACTAACCTTGACTGCAGCTCTTTCCTGTGTACCCAGGAAGGCATTTGCATTTGTTGGGGCCGACGCATTCCCCATGCTCACAGCCATATTCACACTGGGCTGGTAAAGTATTCAGAGAGAGAGAAAGAGAGAGATGTTTGAAAATGCAGTTGTGGTTTAGAGGGATTTTTCTTTTTCTTGGAGGCAATTTTCTTCATTCCATTCTTACCACAATCAATGTAAAGTAAGAGCTGCACATTACAGTGGCATCTATGATTTTTAAGTGATCATTAAGTATCATGAAGTGATAAAGTATGAATTGAACTAACAGAAAAAGCAATACATGATTGAAACTTTTAATTTCCATCATATCAGTTTAGGTTTGGCAATGGTTGTATTGAAACACAACCATGGTCTGTGACTCTTCAAATAAATACTTACCTTCACATTGACCTTTGTTGTTTTTCTTCCAGCCATAGCAGCACTCTAGTCTTCTACCGTACCGACACACACCAGGATGACTGCCTGAGAGTTGCCGTCTTTGCCTTGGTATCAAGGGAGGAACTATTAGTCATATCATCTGAGGAAATTTTTTACTGCATGTTCTTTTTGACATAACCTCTGATGGCACAGTTCTCTTCAGTGTACTTGGATTGTTGTTGTGTAAATTGCTCTACTGTGGAAAACAAACCGATAATAAGAAACAAGCCCCCACTCATGCAGAGAGGATATGTCAAGACATCCTCTCTCTCTCTCTCTCTCTCTCTCTCTCTCTCTCTCTTGCCCCAGACAGGCAAGAGTGTTAAATAGACACCTTTAACAGAAGCGTGTGCTTCCACTTTTACCACATTTCCACTGTAATTGAAGCCCTGACTCGGGAACAGATGCACGTGACCAGAATGAAAATACCACCTCTAAAAGAGGAGCAAGGCAGCATGAAACCAAAGATATATTAGTGTCTTCATCTAAAAAATAATTGCGTCCCCATCTATTCTAGTGTCTCCATCTAAGATGGCATATCAATGCTTTCTTCAAATAGGAGCCGTTACCCTTGGCAGTATAGATGTCACACAATACCAATCTCTCCATATCAGCATTGCTTTAAATATGGGTCCGATGCACTCCTACAAGTCCTATCTCCTCTATACGGCTCAGTCCAATGGCCCAGATGTTTGACATTCTGGAGGCTTCCTAAAAGCAGCCTGGGCTCCAGAGGGACGGGGGGAATCTGAGACCTGATGGATATCAACCAGAATAGCCCACCAGAGAAGGGCTGCATTTGCAACAGGTGTCCCCCTCCCAGTCCAGTTTTAGTGGTCAGAATGTCAAGCCATGCATAGCCAACAGTATAGGTGCTGTTTGTGTAGACCGAGTCCATGTCCATACGTACCACTGAAAGTAATTATTTTCTTTTTCTGTATCAACTAGGGTTTAAACTGTTCATGCATATAAACCACTATGTAGATTGAGGGATGTTATGTTATCTCCAATGGCTCCACTTTTGCTTAGAAATGAATGAGCTGTGTTCTTTAATGCATGACACGGGAGACTTCAGTTTTCTGGGCCCCATGTGAAAACTGCAGCATGGCTAAATTAGGCTGAACAATGCTGTGCAACAATGCACTTTTTTAAGCTTCAGGACAATGCAATAGTTTGCTATATTCAGTGTAAAGACTGTCACTCACCTGAAGAGGTTGGCACTAGAAACAGAGACATAGACCAGCAGCAGCAGTAGCAGCAGCCCACTGATCCAGGTGAGAGACCGCATGTCTATGCGTGAGCGCAGCCCTTTTTTCACGTCCTGCTCTCCTTCTCCCTTCACACTCCCTGGCCCCAGCGTCTTTTATACTCGTCCCTTTGTTCTTCTGCTCCCAGAGGCACCACACTCCATTTACCTAAGCAAGACGTCCAGACAAGCGTCTCAATGAAGCCGCACTCTCTGGAGCCCACACACTCTCTTGGCTTTGTTCATCCGCTTTCCACACCGTCCTCTCCTTCGCTTCTTCTTCTCTCTCTCACTCTCTCTCACACTCACTCCTGCATCCACACATATGCCTACATCCACACATAAACACTCTCTGCCTTGCTTTGTGAACTCAGCCCCATATGCCGTGTGTCTCCTTCTCTCTCTGTCTCCTAGTTGAAATTCCAGAGGTGGGCTGTCATTACAATGAGTGACACAGGGGTGGGAACTCAGGGGTTGGGGTTTGTGTGTGTGTGTGTGTGTGTGTAGAGTAGCTTTGAGTTGGGGGTTGAGTGGACTGGGATGTTAGGGTTCCTCTGAAACTTTATCCAGGATGGTGATTATAATGAAATAAGTCTCCAGTTCTCTCTCAGTGGGGAAAAGAGAAAGTCAACCCCACCGGGATCACCTCAGCTGCTCCCTAAAGCAGCGTGGCAGCCAAGGAGAAAGACATATGGTGGCTGTGGCAGAGGTCTGGGCCTCTCAGTCAGGGGGGCACAGCATTTTGATTATGCTATGCATTTCCACTGTCTGGTATTTTGCATACATTTAGCCCCTAAATACATGCCTTTTGAGCTCATTAGCTGGATGTTTAGGTAAGAGTGTGGCCCAACTCGCATGCAGGCTGGACAGATCCAGCTGTGTTAGTCTTTGATGTGTTTGCTTATGGTTCACAATACCAACGTGTTGCTTGAAAAGATGCTAATTCTAAGTTCAAGAGGAGATAATGTCTGCTATAAAAGTGTTTTATGAGTTTGTGAGGTTTTAATGTTATAGCGACCATCTGGTCAAAGAGAAGTACCCTGACACCCTCCAGCCCTGTGGGAATGTGGCTGTTTTGGGTAAACCTTACATGTTGAGAATAAACCCCCCTACCTTTTCTTTCTCATTCCTACTTTTACTTCTCCTGTCCCCCTCTGTCGACTCTGTGTAGCCAAATACTAGGTTATTTCCTTTGAATATGACTTCGTGTCAGAAAACTTTTTTTTTCTGGTAAGCAAACTGCAACCCATATGTTTTATGGTCATGAAAGAAGGGGGAACAAAGGGAATGTTTTTAATATGATGGAAAGAAATCTGTACCAGACCTGGCTGATTCTCCTTCCAGGAGCGGATGTCGGGACATGCCACACTGGAGTCTGCTGGAGCTGCTGGTGGGGTGGGAAAGAGGTCCTGAAAGAGTTATGGAGAGCAGGAATGTAGGCAGAGGGGGGGGGGGGGGGGGGGGGGGGGGGGGGGGGGAGTTCCATAAGGTTCCTGCTACCATCATTAAAGAGCAGGGAGAGGAGCGTAAAGCCCTCCGGCTCACCAAAAACCTCCAACACCACCTCTAGTCTAGACCACTCCCAGGAGCTGCCTGGAACCTAGTTATCCCATATCCTGCACTTAAAATTCAGCACTTAAGATTCCCCAGAAAGTGAATATTTCCTATTGTACATGCAGTGTGTGTATGTGTGTGTGTGTGTGTGAGAGAGAGAGAGAGAGAGAGAGATAGGGAGATCAGCTGCTAAAATAGGGGACACAACACTTCTGAAACTGATCAAGCCTTAAAGGTCCAATGTGTAGAAATGTCGCAAACCTACTATTTAGCCTTGCGCCACGCAGTTCAAAGTATGTATTACAGCTACGGCGTGCTACTAATCCTGCTAATGTATTTCAAGATGGCGAATGCCTATAGCGACGCCAGCCATTCAAGCCTAGTAAATCGACCATTTAGAATACTTGAAGTTAATGGTGGTGGTAAATATTTATGAAAAAGCACATCTTTGTGAAGGGGTAACATAGACTTAGATAAGAACAACTAAAAATGCTACACATTGTACCTTTAAAGGAGAAATCCGGTGTTATTTGGACCTGTACTGGAAGATGTTATCGAGTACAAACATATATCCAATGCCCACCTCCGTTCACCCCCAGCATTCCGCATTAAGCCGGTTTTAGCCGAAAGTACCTGTTTACTTTTAAGTTTACTGTTAAGTTATCATTGTCTCGTTTTAAATGCCAGGGCCCTCAGAAGTCTACCAATGAAGTGTGGAGTTACTTTGAACCTTGTTAATTGTGTAAAAAAAAAGCGATTTATCTGCATAGGCTAAGCTGTGCCCCTATAGCTAGCGCTTCGGCTAAAAACGGTTTAATGTGGAATGCTGGGGGTGAATGGAGGTGGGCATTGGATATATGTTTGTACTCGGTAACATCTTCCAGTACAGTCCGGGTCCAAGTCACACCGGATTTCTCCTTTAAGACTGGTACCCCATGACTGTGGTGCAACGTGCATTTTAGTACAATAACCAAACAATACATTGTTACAAGTTACGGGATGCATCTGACTTAACTGATATTTCCATTAGTGAGGCCATGAAAGTGTAATAAAATGACAAACACTTTTAAGTGAAGTTTTTGAAACCTTAGTGGCAGTCATATGGGAGACATTTACAGTGCATGATGTATACAGTATGGGCGTAAAGTGCTGACTCTAAGCACTTAATTGAAGGTCTCCATTTTCAAAGTAAACAAAAAGTTTAGGAATTACTGCTTTTTAACATGTGCCACCTTTTTAAAAAGTATTTGGACCCTTGACTCATAGACATTTCCTTCACTATTTCATTCGTTGGAGCTCACAATAGCAAGATTTCACTGTGAACATGTGGTAAAAAAAAAGCTCTTAGGCAGCAAAAAAAAGAAAGATACAGTCAAAATGTTACATTTTTTCTGAGAAAGAAATTCAACGAAAGAAGTGGAATATCGTTAAAAAGCTAAATATTTTTGGTTTACAGAATTAAGATCAGAAATGGCTCACCAAAAAGCCTAATTTTGCTATAATATAATTTGTGTGCAAATCTGTCTAAATGACTGTCGAAAATCTCTTTTTATATCTTTATTCATGGTGAAACATTTTTTCTCACAAAATACTTGGTATGTTTGAAATAACAATTGACTTCTTTCCTATTACTTTGGCCCTTATAAATAGGCTATTTGCACTGTTTAAATTGAATGCATTCTGCAGACATGAAAGACAAAAATCATTAGCATAAATATGCAGCATGATGTTCAACATTTAATATTTTGTTATGTTATTTAGCCTAATGATTTTTACAAGAAAGGTCATGTTGATCTGTATGTGTGGAATCTTTATTGCCTTTATGTGCCAAGGAAATGCTGTCCATATAAACAGTTTTTTCAGACTTCAAACATGCAAAAAATGTGAGTTTGAGTGAATACTTCTCTGAGACAGTGTATTTCTGCCATGACAGCTCCTCCTTTTGTTATCAACACCGCACCATTAGCTGCTGAAAAGGAAAGTGGCCTGCTTCCTTCTGCTTGGAGCAGACTATAGCGTCCTGGCCCAGGTGTTAGGTTTGAGGTTGCACTTTGAAACCCTCTCATCTCTCACCAGCCATCTTCACTCTGGAATTTTTGGCAGCAGACACTATATGACTGAATGATCATCCACAGCAGTAAAGAAGCGGAGCTATCACCTGCCACATGATACATTTTGTCTATGTTGCTATGGAAGTCTTGTTACTTTTGTTAAATAATGTAAAGTTTCATGTTCTGTTTATTTATTTATCTATTGCTTCTTTTCACCTTATCATGTTTTTGGACTCTTCATGCCTGGATCTTATTTTGGGTTGGGTTGTCCACCAAATGGTTTTGTTTAACACTGCATGTTTTCCATTTCTTCTGCTCTCTGGTGTTTGGCTCGTAGACACCATTGTACTATATTATTTAGTAAAATTACATAGTGGGGTTGCTGACTTTTCTACCACAATCTATGGTTCACCTCTGATTTCCAATGGGCTGAACCAGCAGAAATAAAGATTAAAAAGGCAAAGCAAGGCAAATTTATATAGCTCATGTCACTCACAGTTTCAATGTGCTGTACAAAAAGTACACTGTAAACCCACAATTTTCTGAATGAAAGTATTTTCGTTATCATTATTAATGTTAATTTGTTTTAGTGGATATCCAACCCATTTCTAAAAATAATTAGTTAACTGTACGCAGAGAAGTATGTGTTTTGGGTAACGTGTGGGAGTGGCTAGGTACTGTTATACCTTCAGAAAGTTTGTTCCTGAACTGACGAAAGTTGCTTTCATTTTCACCTCAGGTTTTACAAGCAATTTCTTTCTTTCTTGTGCCCTGAGAGACCTGGTATATTGCAGAAACATGTCAGTTTGGTAGGTCCTGTTCTATGTGATTTAAACACAAGCAGTAATGCTTTAAAATCAATTCTGTTACTTACAGGAAGCCAATGCAAGAAAATTGGAGTAACATGGTTCCTTTAGTACTTGTAAGAATCTTAGCTGCTGCAGTTTTGATCAGCTGGCAATCTTTAATGGTCTTTTTAGGCAAGCTGTTTTAAAATCCCTCTTAGTTTAGCAAAGTTTCGTAGGTTATGCATTTGTGATTGCATGGTGATTACTTCCATGTAACTGACTGCTGTCAATGCCAGATTTTTAAAGCAACACGCCACCGTATTTCAATAATAAAATATGTTCTTCCCCTAACTTAGATGAGTTGATACATACCTGTTTTGTCTCTGTGCGTGCATACAATCACTCTGGCGCGCGATGCTACTTTGTTGGCATTTAGCTTAACCCAGTGCTTTCAGTTCATCCAAACAGCCTTGGAGTTAGAAACAACCAAACACATCCACGGGTACCGGGTACCCGAATAGTTATCTAGGCGGTTGTGGTGACATAAAATGAAACGAAGCAATTTTCTAAGCAGATAACAACGAGAACTATGCATGGCGGAGAAACACTTGGGAGCCCTTTGCCGTTAGCGCAGTAACATCCTTGAGGGAAACGAGTTTTCAGCAGTGAGGATATTACTGCGCTGACAGCAAAGGGCTCCCAAGTGTTACATAGTTTTCTTTGTTATCTGCTTAGAAAATTGCTTTGTTTTATTTTCTGTCACCACAACCGCCTTAGATAACTATTCGGGTACCCGCCTGTAAATAGGAAAGACTTGGATGTGTTTGGTCTTTTCTAACTCCAAGGCAGTTTGGATGAACTGAAAGGCCTGGGCTAAGCTAAATGCTAACAAAGTAGCATCGCGCCCCAAAGCGATTGCGTGCACGCGCAGAAACGAGACGGGTATCTATCAACTCATCTAAGTTCGGGGAAGAACATATTTCAATATTGAAAATTGGTGGCGTGTTGCTTTAACAGTCTTTTGCTTTTAGCCCCTTAGTTTCAAAGATAGAGGTAATCATTCAGAGGCAGTCTTTCCTCCTTTTTTTCCCAAAAAGTTCAGCTTTGAAATCCATGGATATCCATTGATTTTGGACTCACCTGTGATCTGCCCCTAGGTGAACTAGCCCAATTCAGTAAAACAGAGAAACATGGAGGGTCTCTCCATAAACAGGCTCTGATGGTGCTCTCTCAATAAAGGGTGCTACCCAGAGTTGTCTCCAGACGCCATCTTGAGGCAAATGCAAAATTCAATGTAAATTTCGTAGCTTAGAGTTCGTAGAGCTCAATTTGTGCATCTCCAGACAGTGACAGACAGTGTCCTATGACACGGTTGTTAAGTCACACCCAATCGAGCAGACCTGGGCAGGCAGTAGGCTAATGTCAAGTCATGTCACCTGCAAGAGACCCTGTCTGGGCCACCAGTCCTTTTCTTCTCACCCACATCAGAGAGATCTTAAAAAAGCACCTGCACTATATTTCTGTAGAAACGCATTGGTTAGTGTGAGAGATGGCAATTCCCCAGCCGTTAGGTGTGGGAAATGAGCTGACCTTGTTCCCCCTCCCCACTGCATCGTTACATCAGTCCATGAGGCAACACACTGAAATAAATGAGGCTGGGCTCCCTCTGTAGCAAGCCCATGGTGACAGTGTGACAATTTCCCAAACAAGCCTCACTTCTCTTGCTCTGGTCATTAAAATGCAATTAGAAGACTGATTAACCTTAGCAAAGGTCATCTGAGGTTTCTGGATAAAAACTGTGAAAAAGTGTTAATGGCATGTCAACTTTAAAAAGGATAAACCTCTCGCCCCTGCCTCTGAGTGAGATATACTGGTAATTACATTATTCTACCACATGGGGGAGTCTTGGTTGCTTCACCATGAGCAGAGCAGATTAGTCTAATCTGAATGGACATCAGCATGTTTACTCAGTGAAGCAGTGACATCAATGCATACTAACCGTGAAACATTATTAAGAGTAAAATTGCAGATTGTCAGTAGTATAACAGGCTGGAGATTACAGGTTACAAATACACTTAGTGTTAGTGAACTTCTGTCATTATGAATATGTACATGTATTCATTTTATGGTGTATTTAGATTTTGCGAGTCTTTGTACCTGTAGGTGATGGTGTGTCATGTGCATGACTAGTCCACTCCCTGGCAGACAGGCTGAAATCTCAGCAGCAGTGGAATTTTACCAGAGTAGGACGATCTCTGTCACAAGGGGTCTCTCTCAGCCCAGCAATCTGCCTGAAAAGAGGAAGTGGCGTTTTCTTGCATCCTGAAGGAGCCCATGGCTCAGCCCACGTGAAAAGGAGGGGACTTTTCTTCTCCCATTTTGTGTTTTGTTCGAAAAGAGACAATGTAAACGTGCCTTTATCTAGACGACTGATGAAACTAGGAATCATTTCTAGAAATGTTTAACCAAAAAACTCCACAACTGGATGCCTTTCACTTGTAACTTTATACTTTTAACAACTGTTATGCTGTGTTATGGCTTTGCATTTTTTTTTTAACAAACTAGCCATTTGCTTTGTATTTTTCTTAGATGCTGATTTGGCATTAAGCATGCTCTCATTTTCCTGTCCTCCCCTGGTGGGTGGCAAGTTCACTCCAGTCGACACTAATGAGAGTCTGTCTTTCATTATGATCATGCAGCTAAACTCGGCATGCTAAAGTCTGTGGGTGAAGCTAGTTAACTGCAAGCAGCCGTATGTTCCATTTCCCTAAATGGAGACCTAGTTATCTATGATGTTTAAGTCACATCATTCAAGCAGGTATCTGGTTGTATCTTTGACTATAAAAGGAGCGAGGAGAGTGTCGACTAGTCAAGCTTAGAGTGTCACAACCACATCCTGTCTCGAGTGGGAGGTGTGCAGTTTTCAAAGATCAACTGTTGTGACTGGCATTACTGCCTAACAGCATCAAAACACTTTCTGCAAAATTCTGCATTGATTTTGCTGAAATCATACACATTTTAATATACATGAATTAGTACATTGCATGAATTACTGTTGAAGAGATATGACATGACATGGAGTACTAGAAATTGATATTATATGAGTTAATCTGTTAAAAGGGTTTTTCCTCAATGTGACAATACATTCTCATGCACAAAGAGTTGAATGAGATGAGTGCTGGCATTGTCAGCTCCACTGGTGCTTTGATGCCTCACTGTACAACAGCTCTCCTGCGTATGTGCTCTCTCAAACAACGAGTCATTTGACACATCAGTGCCATGCAATGCCCGCACTGCAGGAAGTGGGTAGTTCTGATAAGAGTATACGGTCAGGGCATAACCCTGATATCCACATGGACATTCATGCCTCTTTTTCAGGAAAGGTACTATGTTACATGTAATGTAATACGCAATATGTTTAAGTTACCCTATCTGAAATGTAATAGTAGTGTTACTATATTTGATTACTTTTCTACAACTGTCACCATTTTGAGTGTTCGACACTGACCACTAAATTCATTCGAAACTCTCAATACTGAAGTGTCAGACACCTCAACTTCCTCACTTTATTTTGAGATCATGCTGATCTTTGAATAGCCCACTGAATCAAATATTTGACATTCAACATTTGGTGAACATCACTGAACTAGCAGTTATCTATTCTGTCTCACTACTGTAGTCTGAGATTGTGCATAATGTGCACCTGTTTACTACACCATTTGTTTTTATTTCCAGTAATGGGCTGGGCTTACATTGTAGTTTCTGTCTGACCCTGCAGGCCTACCCTTGCAACTGCCGCTCAGACTTCTTGTAAGCTGTAGACCTATTAGCACACAGGGGGGTGTGGCCAATTATGACACTATTGGAGGACCACCAATTGACCGATACCAAGGCCCGCCTCCTTACAATGTGTTTCATTGCTGGGTAACCTAATTGCACACCTAGGTCCAGGAACAACTAAAATCTAGACATCCAGCCACTTCCTTATCACCAGTATTTGAGCTGGCTACTGTCAAAGAAAAAGGGTCCCCTTCCCTCAATGGTGACATCAGATGTAGGCTAATGCTGCTTTGCCTTTGGGTTATGTACTGTACACTCAAAGCACATGACACTTGCTTTCCAAGATCGCTTCAATTTAAATTACAGCCCCTTATTAAAGGTGCTCTAAGCGATGTGACACGTTTTTAGGACTAAAACATGTGTTGTTACATACAGCAAACATCTCCTCATAATCTGCTAGCTGCCTGTCCCCTGAACACACTGTAAAAAAACGCGGTCTCTGTAGACAGCCCTGGCTCCACAAACGGCAACAAAACACAGTGGGCAAACCTAGCATAACAACGAAAACGAAACATAACAGTGTTCCAGCCAATAAACGACATGGTTCATGATCTTTCGGGAGGCATGGGAGGGAGGGGGAGGAGTGAGCTATAACTTATAACGCTTGAACCCTCTCTGGAGCTATTCTCCGTTTTGTTTGACAATACTTCGAACGTCAACAAGAAGTGACGTGAAACAGCATCGCTTAGAGTGCCTTTAAGTCAGGATGTGAGAGTATTACAAGTCAGGATCATTTTCACGCTATGAATGTAAAAGGCTTACCATAACTTAGCTGTTTTAACTGTTGTCAAACCTCCACCAAGCTAGCTATAGCATTCTACCATTGAGGTCTGGATTTATGCTAAGCTGCATGACTGCACTTATCAGTTAGTTAGATTTCAACCTTTATTTTTCCACTTTTATTAAAAGGACGTGACAGCTAGAATGTTCAGAGGTTGTGCCACACTTGCTTTGAGCAATGGACTGCCAAGAGAACGTTTAAACCCAACGTTCAAACCCAATAACATTTTGTGACATCAGAGAGACTGGGTTTCACACACTTCTGTTTTCTAAAGGGTATTCAGATTCTCAATAACTAAACAAAGTGAGTTTTTTGCTGCGCACAAAAAAAATCACACTAACAGGCCATGAACTGCTGTTTCTAAAAATATTGTCATTACGTTGGCTGTTTTAACAGTTTCAGCTGTCATTCAGAGCAAAATGTGACATAATCAATCTGTAAAAAATTGGCTGGGATTTAAAAAAAGAATGAATATGTTTTTTGTTTGATACATAGTTAAACATTTGACCCTCTAAACTTCCTTGATGTGTAGCTTCACTTGAAACTGAAAAATTCAGTCACTTGATCATTGTTTAAGGCAGCAGGTATTATATGATCTGGACAAAGATGCAACACTTGTGTCCCTAGTCACTGGATGAGTGACTGATGCTCTTATGATATAGGTGACAGTTAGAGGGCTACTGGTGAGGACAGAGGGGATCTGTCATAGACTGGGCACCTGCCAGGCTCCATCTCATGCATAATGGATCAGGCCGTTGTCTTGAGTGGGGAGGCTGTATGAAGATGTTGCCTCTCTCTTCCCGGAGGCCCACGCGCTCTGGATGGCTATTACTTATTCATCTGCTTGGGCTGTACAGCTGAGCTTATTGTGGGTCATCAAGCCTGCCTGCCTGCCTGCCACAGACAGAGCAGCTGGCACCAGATACTCTCCCATGTCTGAGTGAGCCACGGTCAAAATGACTGGGGCATCACTGGAGCATATGGCAGCAAATGCCTTGGCCCTGTTACTGATTTTATGCTGTTGCACTGAGCACTTTGGTCAGGAAGAAAAAAAGAACCTGCTAGTCATTGTGGAGCTTATGCAGCATAGGATAAGTATTGAGCAGCTTATGCTTATGTATATCCTAATAGGTGCTCTATCTGAAAGAGAAGAACATGTGCAGATCAATGCAGTGGTATAGTACACATGAGAAAATCAGCTTCCTCTTCACAGCATGACTTCCTCAACAGGCAGCCAATCCAGACAAGGCAGCTCAGACCTTTGCAGTTAGTAAAAGGGCAGACACGGTTGAAGAGCACGGTTGCGCTCAAGTCGGACACATCTGCTTCCACATGTCTGCCCGCCACGCTCTCTGATCCGAGAGGAAACATCATTAGAGATGGTATTGTTGTTTTGAAGGGTATAACCCAGCAATTATCCTTGACCACACCAACGCTGCTCTGCAGCGAGGCTTATAATTGATCTCACCAGACAGTCCCACTATAGTCTGCTCTCATGCTCCCTGAGAAATGGGCTTCTTTACTTTAGTCCCATCAACAACTTTTCACGCTATGCCTTAGATACATGAAGGTTAGGCTGCACTATATCATTTTTCAGTGTTCTTGGCTCACAGTTTTGTCATCGCACGGTAGATGCTTTGATGATCGTGGATGTTGTATGGGTGGGGATCTATCTGGTTGGATCTATCTGCCTCAATCATGGAGAAATTGAGAGACCTCTATTTTTAGGTCAAAGAATGGTCGTTATCATCCCTCTCCATGCTGCCAAGATCACTTCCTGTTCCCCCACATGACCACTAGTATTGACTGAGTGTGTCTGCACGTAACAAAGTAATTGACAAAAATCAAAACCACTGAAATGTGTTGTTATTAATATCTTAACTTGTCTTAATATCTCTGTTGTTTGCTTTAGCCAACATAGGGTGTTTTGCTTGTTGTTACTCTTCTCTAAGATGCCAGCATCGAAATGTAAGGTTATCTTAACGCTGGCATCCAGCATTAAGAACTTACGAGTGGCATGCAGGACTTATCCATGTTCTTTACATCAAAGGGAGATGGGTTATGTAAGTCAGTAATGCTAGACTGTTGAAATACAATGCAACACATGCGATCACTGAATAGACTGACATGGATTTATGCAGCAGTTTGTGTATCTGTTCCCTTTCATGTCCATTGGTGGTAAGTACTCCAGCGATGGCTACCTGACTGATCTGCTGACTGTGTCTGACCCTAAAGGTCAAAGTAGAGCCGTCTCCTTGACCTCTCCCACAGGGTGCTGTATGAGCTAGAAGCCAATGACTGTACACCTACACACGATAAAAAGACAACTCTGACACCACCTAAAGTTCAAAAAATATCTCTGAAATAGCACTGAAGATATTATGACTGAGATGATGGAAACTTCCTCTAAGTAAAGCATGGTTTATTGTGCATTTAGTTCTGTGTTCTCAGAACTGATCATCGGACTGAAAACAAGCGGTTCCCTCTCTGATAGAAGCTCACCAGCTCATATCCTCTTTAAACTTCTTGAAAGATAAGACATGTATCTTACCCTTATTAAAACCGCAGTGCTGCTAATTCAACACATCTCTAAAATATAATAATAATAATAATAATAATAACTTCATCACATTTACAAATTGTACGCTGATCATGGGTCAATTTTTTTGCCTCTAGCCATATGATTGTAATAAAAGCTAATGGTTGCAGCTGTACTAGAAGCTAAGTTATGTTCCCATTTCACTATGTACCCTCTACCCGCTAAGTATTACATAGGATGTGCCATTAAACCACAAGACTTATATTATGTACAGTTCCCAAGCTTAAAAAAACAATGCAAAGGATGGTAAATAGCCCCCACACTCTGGGAACAGCTTGTTTGTAGTAGAAGAGGCCAGCTTCCCCTCTGTCGGTCAGCTTTGCAAATATAGGAAGTGACCACCTGCAACAGGAACAGAAAAACATACACAAAGATCAGTAGATAGAAGCTACAGCACCAAAAACAAAAAGTACATTTAAAAACAGGTTACAAAAACATAGGTTGAACAAACACACATTGTATCTCTCTCTCTCTCTCTCTCTCTCTCTCTCTCTCTCTCTCTCTCTCT
>JAGFZM010000204.1:877124-893078 GCA_017657215.1 Limnothrissa miodon
CTCTCTCTCTCTCTCTCTCTCTCTCTCTCTCTCTCTCTCTCTCTCTCATTCCTACGCACATATACACTCTCATTCTCACTCTCATACGTACTCATACAAAAAGTGTTGATACACACAACACCAAAGAGAATATCCAAGTGCATTTTATGACATCTGAGTTGGCTGGAATGGTGCATACTTAGAATGTTTTCATCAGGCAGGTTAGATCTGCTGGGGGCTTCTGTGTGTCTCTCTCTGTAAAGCCACGCTGGACTCTGTCTTGAGAGGATAAACATCTCATTACTGGCTGGCTTTATTTCTCATGAATGCTGAATTAGTGTTTGTTTTACTATATTACCCTGCCGCGGCTCACAGCAGGGAGCACAAACAAAGGAACGTTTGTTGACCTGACCTATAGTGGCACCTGAGTGCTGCCTCAGGAGAGACAGCCTGTGCAGACTGCAGTTTAACCCCCTTGGCTGCCCTCTCTGCTGTTCCCAGTATATCTGTGCGCATCTGAAGTGTGTGCCGTTTAGGCCCCATATTCCTCTGTGCTAGCGTTAGCACCAGTGTTAAAAAGGGAAATCAGGCAGATCTTTGAGCCAGTGATTAGTCAGAGCCTGTCTTTGCACGTACCTTCTGCTCAGAGCCATGACTGAAAGCCACTTCCTCTCTACACAGCACTCGCACCACAAACCACCCAGAAGTGTTACCCCATGACATCCCAAGCCTGCCCCGCGCTCATTTTGAAATAAAGAGAATGGACACAGTAATTAATGTCACAAAGGCTGAGGGTGGTAGATTCGAATATCACACTGAAGTTACATCACAGGTGACTGGCATGCATGATTGCAGAAGTGAGATTGGGGGGCCGGGTGGGGGAGGCATCTGGGAGAGGATGATGATGTCTGTGTCTGTATATGTGAACATGTTAAATGTTATTTTTAATAATGCACATTGGAGTTTGGGGAAACGCAATTTCAATCCCCTGTGTAATTGCTGTTACATGGTTGATTGACAATAAAGTTCACTTTGACTTTGACTTTGTTTGATCTGTTCTGGTCAAAAATGGCTGCTTGGTGTAGACTGTGGATACTTTTATTCAGTGTGATAGCATTTATTAATATAAATCCCATAAGTGATCTGCTTCAAGTAGTGTGTGTGGAAAGGAAATGTACAGGTGATGTCCAGTGACACATAAAAATGTAAATATGTTTGAGTGTAGTCCCTATGTCGTTTACACTATTGCTGCAGCTTGTGTGGGCCCCCACGGAGTGCCTGTATGGTTTCTCTCAGCACCTACTGGCCTAATCCACCCACACATTCAAGACAATTGAGTCTGAGGTTAAAAATACTTAAAGAAAAACTTGTTTACAGTTATTTTTTAAAGTAGGAAAAAAGTTTATCACTCGACAGCACATTTCCTGCCTCATAAATCGTTGACGTTCTAGCTTGCCAAACACAAAGATTACTGAACGGTCAAAAGTGCTGTGTAATTCAGAGGCAAACCATTAGGATATGCTTAACACATGCTCATATTTAGCAGGAAGGCAGCCGTCACATTTCCTCAAAGTGCTCCCAGCTCCATTCCAATGTGACCCTTTCAGTGTGACTTAGGTCACTGGTATCAACAAACATCCAAACATTTTTGGCAAGAGTGGCTCAAGTGAGTGGTTACATTGTCCTTCCCTTGATAGGCCTCTGGCCTCCAAGCGTTCACATTGTGTCCCTAAAGGGGTCATGTTATCTGATGCAGTCATTTTAGAGTCATGGGGCAGTAGTTTTCATTTCTGAGCAAAGTGGCTGAACAATGCCCTCCTCAGCAGCCCGAGTGCTCTTTGGATGGACAATCGTATACTAGTTCACCTTTGACCTCCTGCATTACTTACTGTACTTACTTCAAACAAACAAACAAACAAACAAACAAAAATAAATCCATGTATAGTTCTAAGTAAAGATACTGTAGACTTCTTTTTTTGTGCTTGTGTGAGGTGAAACCACAGTTTCCTGTGAGCCTGTTAGCACACTTAGCATAGTGCTATATCCTATCATGGGAGAGCAATTGTAGACCTGGTGTCCTTAAGTAACCCAAAGAGACCCCCCCCCCCCCCCCTCTCTCTCTCTCTCTCTCTCTCTCTCTCTCTCTCTCTCTCTCTCTCTCTCATATGGTAGTATGTTATTGCATTGTGAGCACCATTTCCTCCTGCTTCCTGAGACACAAACCATTTAACAAAGTGACCATATCATTGTGGAGAGGAATTGCCCAGTTAGGGTCACATTTTATTTTTGGCATAGCACAGTAAGGGTCACATGTAATTTTTTGGCATAGCCCAGTAAGGGTCACATTTTTTATATGAATTTAATCTATAAATATCTAGCCCTAGTAGGTTATGTGTGAGCTGATAATGTGTGTGTACAGTATGTGTGTGTGTTGGGGACGAGTGGTTGGGTTGAATATAGGCACCCCTGCCAGGCCCACATCTGGAGTGCTCTACTCTGTGGGGGGGCTCTCCTCTAAATGAAAGGTCACATGCATATGCCACATTACATTACCTTCTCATCATCACACATTCACACTCATGGTGAATATCTGCCTGCCTCCCTGCCTGACAAGCTCAAGAAAGAACAGCTAGGATTGATCGACAGGGGAATACAGGCGTCGTCTGTATGAGACTGTTTTGAGCTTGTTGACTGCTAGTGACAAGCACTTTTTTTTAAAACGAGCACTTCCTGAGGAAACGCATGCATTCACATGTGATCAAAATGTCATTCTACTTCTCACTGGCTTAAGTGATAATATAGCCAACTTTCATGCACACTCACAGTGTAGCTCAGCCATGACATGACATTCAAATGGTGAAAGCAGGAAACAGCATTGTGGATAAAAGCAGCTTTTATTTTTACTCAGTTATACAGTTATGATGAAAAAACAGATTGTACACTAAGTGAAACTAACAACAAATTTATTTAAAAAGTCTAGTAGCAAAAAACCTTGACCTGGATCGATGAGAATCTTCACAACGATGTATCTTTTTAAGCATCTGTTGAATAAAACTGTATAGTGACATATCTGTTTAAAAAATTGAATACTTGAATTGAAAACCTAATGAATATAGCTGTTAATTTGTTTAGTTATTGTCACACTCTTTGAATAAATGCTGCAATCATTTTAATATATTGCAATAACACTAAGCTAACCTAAATGGGGTGAAATCATTCTGCACCAATCTTGACAGCATGTATCAAAGGGTTAAGTTTGTGTAAAGGGGTTAAATAAACACCAAAGTTACGATCTTGTCTTTGCTAGCTCATCAGAATAGCACAGATTTTTCATCTGTTCCGCTCAACATTTTAAAACAGCCAATCCGTGTGAGTGGAGTGCTGATGTGAGGAGAGGCAAATTCCTTCAAAAGTGCTTGTTTTTTTCCACTGCCAAATATGGTATCGGACTCCCTCAGCACTGAGATAGCTATGTGCTCACATCACTGTGTGTGTTCTACAAAAGGACATTCTCTAGGAAATTGCTGATTTCATACTGAACTCAACAACTGAAACAAAACATTTACAGAAAAAAGATGTTATGGTATCAGTTAGCAATACTTCAGACTCCAATGGTAGTTATAAGTCAACTATATAACATTTCTATTTTAATTCTAAACATGGGGCCCTGTGGAGGCTATTACGCAAAAATAGCTGAAACCTCTGTCCTCACCACTAAAACAAATGAAATGCAGTTGGAATGTTGTGATCCCTGTTGAGTGTATTCCTCTGGGAGAAGAGAGTGGGAGGGCCTTCCTGTTGGAGCAAACAGTGCTCTCCGGATTAGCAAAACGCCTCAACATTCACCAGTAGATTTACAGTCATTTTAATCGGGTGAGAGATTTGATGAACATGTTTCCAGAGACTTGCTCTGCTGTAGTAGTTGTGTAACACAATGTAGAACAATTGGCAAGGACAGGGGCCCAAGGGTTTTTTTTAGAATGAGGACTCTGGTTGGCTTTTAGATATCTATTTATTCTCTGTTTAGCATCCCTCTCTATTCATTGTTCGCCATTTGAGGATTTAATTGTGTTCACTCACTGCACGCTGTGTGTGCAAGGAGCAGTGCAGAGGCCTGTACAAACTGGGCCACTTTGTCATGCATATTAACGGTCACAGACTGCTGCCCCATTGGTCAGTGGATACTTTTTGCTTTTGTTCATATGTGAGCCACAATGGACGGCCACCATTCTGCCACTATGGCTATGATAATGAGGCAGAGGAAGAATGGGCATGTGATTCTGGCTCAACTGAACAGACGTCAGACTCTTCTCAGGGTCCTGAATACCACATCACTGACTTCTACCAACATCATTTGCTCCACTCACCACAATCCCTACAGTTATTAGTCCACATGCACACACCTGTTCAACATTTGTCTTGATTTGAACTGAGCATACAACTTTAGTCGTAAAACTTGCATATAGCTGTTTAGCTGTAGGGCTTATATGAACAGCACTTCCCGAAACAATTATGAAAGACCTATTGGCCCCATCCAAAGCCCTAGTGACCCATTAATAATGAGCCATTTTGGCATGAGCCCTGTTAAACCATGAGAAGTGTAGTTTTTCACTGAGGCACTGCCCCCCACCCTCTTGGCCATAGGATCTTAAAACTGAGTTGTCAGCTCAGCTCCACTCATGATCTCAATGAGCACATCATGCCTCCATGGCAAACTCTCTGAGGGGATCTTCTATGATGGATTAATGAATGAGCTAGCTTTTTTTTTTTTACCATGCACACTTTATATCAGTTTAATTTTCAAGGACTGGCTATTGTACTCTTTGTTATTGTGTCTGACAGATTTCATTGCAGTTCAGTTAGATGAAAACATGGGCAAACATTCTGCTTCATTCATTTAATAACTCACCTATAATCCAAGTATGTGAAAATGAAAAAAATATTATTTAGGTATAAATAGCTATAGGCACAGACTAATCTCTATATCTGTAAATCCATTGCTGGATTGGGTGATTTGTCCTGCATTGCATTAAAATGCAGGACAAAAAAAGAGATGTGATAATCACATCTCTGGAAGCCTTGGGCATTTATTTGTTTTGATTATGTTTATTGTTGAAAAGTATTACAAAAATTATCATGAAAGCTTAAGCAAAATGCACCTCTACCAGGATGACCACGCATTCTCAGCATTTATGACAATGCTCGATTGGATTAGTCTAAGGGCTTATGGAGATAACCAGCCTCAGTTGACCTCTGACCAGCGGGTGTGGCAGCTCAATGTAAATGTGTTTAGGCAATCAGTGACTCAGAGAGTTCCCTGAGGACAGAGGACGGACTGGGGGCCCATTAGTGACAGAGAGTCTGGTCTGAAGAGGCAGCCAGTGTGAGGGATAACCCACATTAGCAGCCAGGCCGGTGTTTCCTGTCAGGAGACTCCGTCGTCTTTAAGTGACCCCAGCAGTGATATGACCTGTGTCACTATACAATGTTGGGTCTTTCAAACCCATTCATATTTCCATGTTTTTTTTTTTCTTAAACTGAGATTTGCCGTCTGCATTTGTGTAAAATTATTGATGTGACCCATAAAAAGATTTGAGTGTGTGTGTGTGTGTGTGTGTGTGTGTATGTGTGTGTTTCCTTCTCTCCTCAGAAATATGACAATCAGTAGCTCATTCTCACTAAATCCCTCTCTTAGCCTGCTGCACGCACTGCTGATGAATAAGTGATACTACTGGCCCCATTGGACCTGGCTCACCATGGGGATTGTTCCACCATTTAAACCTAATCACTTTTTCAGACTGAACAGCCATGACTCTCCCTTGACAATTAATCACAACTCTGAAGTGGTTTCCTGTACACAGAACAACCCAGTACAATCACCTTGGAACTGCTTATCACTAAAGAAGGCAAGGAGAACATTTTTTGTTGGTTCCTGTCCTACTCTCACTCATGGTGGCTCTATTGTATTTTTAACCAAGGAGGCTTGGCTCACACAATCAAATGAAACTGCAAATAGGCATTGTTTTCGCACGAGATGAAAGGCTTTCCCAGGAAACTCGGTCAAGCTTGCCATACTCCCTAAAATACAAACAAACAGTCTCCTCCCTAGAATTTCCAAAAAGCTGTTTGTTTAGACAATTGAATAAGCTCCTTATGACAACCATATGAAAACACCAGATTACTTTAACCATGTCTCTGAGGTGCTTCAGCACTTATTCTGAAACAAGTGATCTATCTAAGAACGTTCACTGTTGCACTATAAAGTTGTGTATGATAAATGGATTGCTTTTTTATATCTACTCCTATTTTTTTATTTTTCTACTCCTACAAGAACTCAACATGCTTTACAATATTTAGCCTCACATTCACACACAGATGGCAGAGGCAGCCACGCAAGGTGCCGACCTACCACCAAGAGAAATTTGGGGTTCAGTATCTTGCTCAAGGACACTTTCATTGGGTCAGGTGGAGTGGGACTCGAACCGGCAACCCTCTAGATTGCACCTCTATCACCTGCACCACCTGTGGGCTAATGTTAACATTTTTCAAATATTTCTGTCTGTCAATATCATGTTCATGTTCCAGCCCTAG
This sequence comes from Limnothrissa miodon, assembly GCA_017657215.1. Taxonomy (NCBI): domain Eukaryota; kingdom Metazoa; phylum Chordata; class Actinopteri; order Clupeiformes; family Clupeidae; genus Limnothrissa; species Limnothrissa miodon. Next base: position 883,695 of record JAGFZM010000204.1, read on the forward strand.
GCCAGGCTTCTTTACCGTCACCATTGCATATTCCGCTCACTCTCATCATGGTGCACTGTATGGACATTCCTCACAAATATACAGTGTCCACATCAACCGTGCAAGCTTGATTGAATGATCTGCCACAGCTGTTTGTGTTATGCAATATGTGACCTTTGGCTGTTCCTAAGATGAAGTGAGCTCTAGGACCTCATTCCCTCACCCCAGTCAGTGTGCCCCCCTCATCATCTTCCAGCTCATGCCACACCCTTCAGCCACCCCTCCTCTGGCCACTGGCCTAACGCTCAGTGCAGGCTAGGGGGGTGGGAGTAAATGGCATGGCTTTTGGAAGATTAATGAATGCTACACAAAGCCACTTAATGGCATGTGAGCCTATGCTCCAGATAGCTGAGAGATCGTCCAAACAGCATTAGCCTTGTGTATTATGTAATTAAAACAAACTATTCAACCTAGTCTTCCTCCCTAGACTTTGGTACTGGTTATTGTCACATGCATCACCTTACTGGTGTAAATAACACAGTGAAATTACGCTTGAGATGGTGAAATTTCAAATAGTGGTCTGAAATTTAGGAAAGCATTAGGCCTACTTTTGAGAAAAACAAAGAAGATAAAGCTAAAGCATTTTAAAAATCTTAAGTCACACATGTTGAAACATGTATACAAGGCAAGGTGTTGCGAACACATAGGAACTGATGCAGATTTGATTAAAAGGTGCCCTGCCAACTGTATGGTATTTTAAGTTGTTCATTGAGGAATCCAAAGTTTGTATGAAACTTTAGTTAGGCTAAAAATGGTCTTTTCAAATAAGCCTAGAGTAAAGCACATTGCTTTTCTTTCTCAAGTAATAGGCTGTGCTGTGATTGGCTGTGACTTAGTATTAGTTTGCTAATGTCACAAAGGAAAAATAAACTAAACATTTTCTAATATAACATTTTTTATAAAGTGGAGGATGGGCTAGCTTACTAAACACGCATCCACCAATTGCTTGCAGATTGGAATCAAACACTTTGCAATAGATAGCTTGTATTGCACACAGAGTTTCACACTAGACGACATTAGGTAACAGCTTATAATAAAATTACTGTTATAACCACATATTAACAAACTTATGAAGCGTTTTGTAAGGAAGTTGACAAGTCTTTTTTTTAAATGTGCTGGACACAGAAATAAGATAACTGCTGACATTGAGGCAAAACATGTTTTAAATTGGGCCATTGCTCTTCTGCTTGTTCTTTTATTTTTATTAACTTATTGTGGATATTCAGTGACTTGGCATAGTTACAGTAGTATTCTGGGCATTAATGAAATACAAGAGAACATATACTGCAGTCAGTGAAGATAGTATTAAATATAAAACAAACTCATACAGACCTATTATATTTCTAAAACAACACGTTAAAACCTGTAATGTAAAACTGTAATTCCTAATGTATGCATCACAACAGTACACACAAACACCGGTGGATCAGTTCAGTAAATTAGTTAGACACTCTTCCATAAAATCCTGTCATGTTTCTTAACAAAAAAAAAAAGGAAACACACCTCATTTTTTTCAAATGGTTTCTGGTTCACTGCATTGTGTGACATGAACAAATAAACTGAAACGTTGCCATTATCACCTTCTCTCACTGGATGATTTCAGTTTGGTAACTGTGCACACCAGGCCCTACAGGAACTTTTTTTTTTATGCAAACATATAAGCTGTAATGGCGTTTGCATTCAGGGGCAGGTTACCATCGGTCATGACCCAAGCGACTTGACCTTAGTCATTTGATCTTTATTTTTGTTTTTGCAGTAATACTTGATTTTAGTGATTTCATTGTGATGTTGTGTTTCCATCTTTTATTATCTTATATAGAATCTTATACAGATTCTGACCAGCAAACACTGAGGTGAATAAGTGGACAGTTTCAGAGACAAGTGTATAAATTAGAAGCTGCTTGAAGAACATGTTTGTTTATTTTTAGTGAATTTAAAACAGTTACCATCCATCCATTTGTGAACGCTGACCTATATGCTGATGAGCGTAACTTCTGGCTTTTCTTTCTCCAGCTTAGTTACTAATAAACAATTGAGCATGGTGGAAGCATTTCCTGATCTGGAGTCAGTGAGAAAGTCTTATGCAGCTTTATCAGAGGCTGTGACTCATAAGTCCACAGAGCTGCTCTCTGCAAGAGCTCTGAGGTCTGGGCCAAGAGGCCTAGCATGCAACAGCAAGTGTAGCTGAAAGCAATCTTTCTTTCACTATGCACACTTTGGCAAAGCTAACAGTTGGCTCTGTTTTACAGTCAACATAGGACGGAATTGCGCAAACTTGATAGGTAGCCTATACTCAGCACATCTTTAATGTCGTAGTAATGATGAAAGGCAAGTAATCAAAAGAAATCTGGATGACTAGTGAGAAGAAAAAACAGTTAGGAAAGGCTGTCTTTCTGGGCTGCAGTCTACATTCTTCACAGGAGGTGTGCAGTGTGCGTCAGTGTATCGTTGTGTGTGTCTGTGTGTGTGTGTGTGTGTGTGTTTGGGGGGGGGGGGGGTTCTGATGCATTAGACTAGGAAGAGCACCTGTCTGCTGCCATGGAAACAAGGAGAAAAAGGAGAGATTTTGGCGGTTCCAAGCATTGCAAACAGTAAGAACACTGAGCAAGTGAGGATTGCACCAGACACAAAGTGAGCCACTGCTATTCTAGTGAGTGCTGTAACTTCCTCTAGTTGCTCCCGTTATAGACGCCTTCTCTCCCCACATCCTGTCTCATCACGGCTTTTGTAGGGGTTAGGGAGATTCATACATGGCGATAAGTTTCACTGAGACAGCTATGCCTGTTACAAATCAAGTAATCCCGCTGTCATCGAGAGTTATGTTTTTTTGAATGGGAACACGTTTAAGTGCCCACATTATTGTAATTTTTTGACCGCCTAATTTTAGTAAATGAGGAGCTTTCAGAGGGGCAAAGCATTATTTAAAGGCACTCTTCTCCCTTCTGTGAATAGGCGTCTGTGTCCTTCCCCAGAGCTGCTGTCCACAGTCGGTCCAACAAGCACCCGTCACAACACTGGCAGATGGCCCTTCGGCGCTCTGGGCCAAATTCATCACAATCACTCCTCAGTGTGCCTGGCATTTGCATCACTTTCAGCACTGCTCTCAGCAGCAGCCTCTGCCTCCCCACACCGACGCAAGCATGACTTTACGCTTCAAACAAAAGCTCGGACCAAGCAGAGTAAAAAAGACTGTCGGGAGGCAAGAGGGCAAGATGAAACGGATGCTGAAACAGCTAGAATCAGCCAATGGCAACTTTAGGAGATAGTAAAATGACATACTATGAAATCATCCCAAGTGATGATTTGGACAATTAGTGGTGAAGCCTTTTGTTGAGGAATAGCTGTGTCTAATAGTTACAGATGAAGTTGAAGAGGGTGAGACGCCCATGAAGGAACATCTGCTGGTGGGAATGAATGAGCAGATTCATGCTGTGCCAAGCTGAACAGCCACATGTCTGATTTAACTTCTAGGACAGGCCGTGAAATCTGTGTTGTGCTCAAGCTGTCATACATGGATTGGCTCAGAGGATGCTGAGCCTAGGACTGGTGCTGGTGGTTTGGACAGAAATAACTAATTGCACCTGTTGTCATGTCTGTCATCATTGTTCTTCTATTATCCAACGAATCCATTATGGCAGTTTGTTAGTGGGCACCATCGCGCTTTTAATTACTAGTGAGTGTCAACATAAACAGTGGCGTCTAGTGGTGTGTGAAACAATGTTCCTGTGCTTGAGTGTGTTAAACATAACACATGCAAATGTCTCATTGTTTTTTTTTGGTTGGAAACTGGAGGAGTTTCAACATGGGGGCAAAGACTGTATTTATGCACTGATGATAACCAGGGTGTTCCGAGTTATTTGTGTAAGTGTGGGGATGTGAGGAAGTCTCCCAAAGGTTGTTAGTGTCTGAGTGTTCCTGCAGCTGTGTCGGCTCTTGCCACTCAAAGAATGGTCCCACATTGGGCATGAAAGGCCCTGGGCTCCTTTGAAGCTCTCTTTGGCTCTGTCTGTGTGATGCGCTCTTTCTTCCTTTCTCAGCTGCCAGGAGCTTTTAGCCGTTATAGCCATTTTGTTGTTGTCTCTAACTCACTTTCTATCAAATTGAATTCATTCTGTTGTCTTACTTTAGACAGATTGCAACGGTTCTGCCACTTGTGAACTTTTAATTCATAAAATAACCACCATGGTGTTTTCAGTTCATGTGTACACTTGAAGCAGCTAACACAAAGGATTAAAGAAAGCCTGCTTCACAGACTGATCCATTTGAGCTCTGCCCTTTACTGCTAAGTGTATTGTTGCTACCCCAGGCCAGCTGTTGTGTTCAGGGCTCTGGTGTGAATGCTGGCTGCACAATTCAGTTACATAATGCGAAACACACACACACACACACACACACACACACACACACACACACACACACACACACACACACACAAACAGATTATACCACTAATACTACTTATCAGATAGATAGATAGATAGATAGATAGATAGATAGATAGAGCTAGATAGATAGATAGATAAAAAGATAGATTGATAGACACACAAACATACATTCACAGAAAATATATGCTTGTCAAGGTGTATTCTAGCCATAGTGAGAACAGGCAAACATGCCTGCCGAAAGAAAGACTGTGCCAATGAACAGTAAAAGTTAGAAACAAAGCCAGGCCTTAATGCAGTGTGTCATCCCCAGGTGCTTTTTCTACACTCCACACATTCTATAATTATTTTGTTGCTGATCACTTATCATTTATGGGAGGTGCTCACATCCTTTAACCACAGCAAGACGTGTGTGTGTGTGTGTGTGTGTTTGTGTGTGTGTGTGTGTGTGTGTGTATGTTTTATTGGGCATATTCCTGTAGATGGCTTTGGCTCAGCCCCTTACTCCTGTTTGACAAAGGCTTCCTTACAGATGTGTTGACTGACTGTCATTCAAAGGCACATCTAGCTGAATCATTGTTTACTCCATGATGTCATCTGGTTACTGTAATTCACCAGTGCCATTCCTGGCATTTGTATCTTCCCCTACTGTACAATATCCTTATTCCGTTTTTTTGTTCACCTGACAAGGTTTCAGGTGGGATATGACAAAAAGATGTTTATGGTACAACATCAGGTCCTGAGTGCTTCTTACCTTCTGACTTAGAGACACCATCTGCAATTAGACTCCTCTGTCTTGAGCTCTAATCCTTGTTTAGTGGCAGAGCTGACCATGGTGTTTGGCTGTGCTGTAGTGTGCCTCAGAAGTGAAGGATGAGGCACTAGTCTTTGTTCATTCAGGCTCATGACCCAGAGGTGCTTTGCCAGTACTTGTCTCCTTTGATTACCGTCAGCTACAGTTTACCTGCCACCCCCCATTTCAGTGCAGTGCAGTGAGGAAATGATGGGAAGGGAGCCATGGTAGTTGCGGACGGGTTAGCATGTTATTGTGTGTCTGGATCAGCTGACTCTTTCAAATAGCCATAGCACAGCTGGGGGTGGCCGGGAGCAGGGCTGACCTCCTGCTCTCGGAGCAATGCTACTTACAAAGGCAGTGGGGTAGTGCAGACAGAAGAGGGAGAAGAAGAGGCATGAATCTCATGATGACTTATCCACGGATGTGCAGCCACTCCCCTGGTGCATTTACTTCCATTAGCCAGAGGCTGCTCAAGAGCCATGGAATAAAATGGCAGGCAGCCATTGGAGACCTGTGCATAAAAACTGTCTGATGTGCACATTTCATCTCAACTGACAGGAGTAATTACAACCTGTCCATATTCAGTGGCACAATTGCTTTGAATGCTCTCTGGGCTGGCATTTAGATATTAAAATCTGTTGGGGTGAATGTCTGGTTGTATACACTGTAAGAGGTGCGTTGCTAGACAAATACATTAGAAGAGTCAGGTGGCTTCTTGAAACAGAGGTCTGTGTGTGTAAGGTCACGGCCAGCAGGAAGGAGGACACCAGAAGAGACAGAGTGGCTCTTGAGCGGATTCATTTGTCATTAACAGTAACCAGCTTAACAACAATCCACTTATCCTGACATGTACCATAAAGTACATCCTCTAGAAATCAATTAAATGCAAAAGTGGTGACTTAACATCTGTAATGTTCATATACTTTACATAATACACCACACCCCAAAACCTTAAGGTAGATCATCCCCCATTACAATTTTCTGTATATTGCTCAGACCTTAATCAAGGGTCAGCCTTACCTACTTCATGCATCTCCCAGAAAATCAGGGAATATTTATTTGTGCCTAGCATTTACAGCAGGCCTACTTGAGCAGCTGTATTGTTTTGCTACAAATGCCATTAAGCCCATGCACTTTCTAGGTCAGTTGGCAAGAGCAGGGTGCCAGGCCAAGCATCAGGCCTGAAGTGCATCAGCTCATCCACTTATACAACAGCACAACAAGACCTATATGCTTCTCCAACCAACTTCCACACAGGGAGCCGCTAAAGCATTTCACAGATCCTTCATGTGTGCCAGCAGGCCAGTTATTCTCAGGGTCACAAACATGAATGGCTCATTACATTAATTTAGACTTCAAGAGCGTTAGATGAGAAATCTTAAATCAAGTTAGTTTCAATTCAAAGGCAAATCAAGAAAAAGTTGACAACTCAAATTTACAGGTTTATTCTTTTTAATTGTATATCAAAACAATTGTGCATTCCAAGATTTAAACTTATACAAAAAGAACAACTAACAAAAACACTGCATGAGCATTTTTTTTTTTTTTTTTTAAATCAGTCACCACCAGTCCCAACACTCCAGTTGTTACAAGTGTGGGTTCTGGGACATGTTAATCACTCTTGCTCCTCCCCTTTAGCCTCTAGAGACTTGAACAAGACAGAGGAACACAGGTGGCACAGCACAGGGGGGTACATTGTGATTGGTGGCACCTCTTCTGTGCAGACTGCCAATCTGAACATTTTCTTTCTTTGCAGTTTAAGGGGCTCAGGGGTCAGGCATGTGGGCTGTACAGTCATCATTGTCCAATCACAATGCAACTTAGTTTTCCAATACAAAGTTTAAAGAGCTAAAAGTGGTGAAAAAGAAGGCAATGCTTGTGGAATGTACAGTGCATAGTGGCAACCAGGAGTTTCATGATGTCGCCTGCTTCTCCTGTTCAATGGCTGTGAAGACAAGAGTTTACCCTGTTAGGACATGCAGACACTTGCAAAATACCAGTTCAACACAAAATACCCAACACAAAATACCTGACAGTTACTATACACAACCTCAATAACATTAAATTCAACTTCTCTTAATTACATGAATGAATCAAAACTATAGCCTATTTACAAGTACTTACTTTCTTTTGATGGCAGTGGGTTCTTCTCTTGAGTTTCAGTCTTCTTCAGCTTGGTCTTGTCGAAGCTGGTGACCTCCTCAAGGTTTGGTTTGTCAGACATGTTGGCAGAGTGTCTGGAGAGAGAACACAAGTGTAGCAGTTGAGAAATTGAGATGCAGGCAACTAGCCAGACGCTGCATTTCCACATACACGTTGGTCAGGGCTCAGAATGTAAGACACATGACTAAAGACCACTTTACTGAATACGACTAGTTTTCACACATCACCAAAACCGCGCCCATTACGAATGAGAGCTAACGTTACAACGTCAAATTACAGTTGTGCATGCAATCTAAGATGCAATTCTTAAAATGCAAAGATACAAAAAGGTCACAGCTCAAACTGTTGAGGAAACTCCGTCTACTACCAGCATCTTTTGCATTCCCCATTCTCTTATGGTATGCAACCACCGCCCTTCCTCGCGTCACCCAAACGGGTTTTGAAGGAGGAAATCAATCATTTGTGCGCACAACATAATAAAAGATGGCAAATAAATCGAAATACACTCGACTGGCGACATCTTGCCACACCACTCAACAAACAGAAAGAACGGTCGTTGTTTAGGCTACATGCTTGGTTGCAAATGAACAAAGAGCAGATGTGTCCCCGGTTAAATCATATCCTCATCTTCCATACTTTTCTCAGCCACCAAGAAAAGTCACATTTGTGAAAACACAAAGGACCATAGACTAGACCAAGGTAAATCATTCATGTTAATAAAATTGTCTTGTCACGTCTGTTTTCACGCGTTTGTAATACCGAACTGTTCCCACGGAATCAAGACACTAGTATTTTAATGTCCAGAGATGAGGTAATAGACGTTTAATGGGGTTACACCAAAGAAGAAACGAGCAGTAAAGTGCATAAAGGCTTACCGGAGTTTGACTGGTGACAGTTAATTTGGCTCCAGATGGTGTGGCGCTGTGTTGCGCATGGGAGCGCAATCAGAGTATATATACTCCGTAATATGCAAATTAAGCAGTGACGCATCTTCAGACTTCTCAAAATTATTTAGGAATTTGGAGATTCAGGCTGCTGATGTAACCTGCGTATATCTCGTAGGCTACTTGTACTTATATCTACAGTATTACGCTTTGTTGTCGACTTAAGGTAAATCATATGATTAGGTTTTTTTATCTTCAATTCGACCGTGTACGCTTTACTAATTCAAAATACATGTTGACACACGAGGCTTCAAAGAGGAAAGCTGTGTGCATGCGACACCGTGTGGACATAATTTGAATACCACCCATATAACAAGCAGCAGAGATGTTTGAGGAGCGCCAGGCGTGAGGATCTGGAAGGAACGCGGAAATTGTAGGGCGATTTATAGATTTATAGATTTGTGGTCTCTAAGCAGGAGTGCAGACTAGGCCTACAAGGCGAACTGCCCGTGAAAAAAACACTACTCTTATAGTTTCCTTACTTACCCAGCGAAGTGGGGAGGCGAACCTCCTCCATCTGGCTCTCACTTCTGGTGTCAAGCTGTACGAACCGAGGTCACAACCTGCTCTGGGGACAGTGGCTGGTTGGTAGTTTGAATGGGGCGGTACACCTGTAAAACTCAAGTGCAAGTGTGCCAAGGCAAGGTGGAGGAGGACAGAAATGCCCAAAGGGCCAGGGCGCGTATAAATACACATCACAAAACAGGCCGTCACAATCCCTCTGATTTTTTTGCGTTTCAAGCAGGTGGTGTCAGTATTGGAATTGTTTACTCACCAATAGGGAACATGAGCTTGATTTAGACCGTCAGAGACAGGATAGAGTTAGCTACTGATGATGTGTTGTTGCAATGGGAATTCTGCTTAGTGAGAAAGAAGAAAGAAGGTTTGGTAGGCTATGTGTACTTGGCTGAGGCACCCATGGTGAGAAGTTGCCAGCTGTGGGATTATGCCTAAATGCCTCTACAGCGCAGAGAGGAGTAGTCTCAGGAGACAAAACATAAGTAACTAATGTAATATATATATATATATATATATATATATATATATATATATATATATA
>JAGFZM010000204.1:893088-996311 GCA_017657215.1 Limnothrissa miodon
ATATATATATATATATATATATATATATATATATATATATATATATACAACAATTACAATTAAATAACAATTGCCCTCACATCACCTACTAGTGCTGGACGGGTTATGGCCAACCTAAAATATTTAGTAAAATTGCAAGGCACTGATGGCTGCACAGATATTGTTGACTGGCCCTCTGTGAAGAGCAGCCCAAGATGTAGCCACACTCTACCAGTCTCCCTGGTGATTTATGGGCATAGGAAATGATCTCTACCAACCAACGAGACAGCCTCTGCTTGGTAAGCCAATGCCTGATATGAAATTATGTGAAATCATCAAAAAATCAGTGGAAGGTGGTATAGACTCTATATGCAATTATTTGGGCATAAACATATCTAGATATAGTAAACACACCGTTTGTTTGAAAACAACATTTTTGTCATCCTTACTGCAAACTTATACAAGTGAGGGGGGCATTACAATATTTTCTGGGAGAAAAGGGGGTCTCGGGCAACAAAAGGTTGGGAACCACCACCGGTATAGAATACACTCTTTCAATGCTTGTTTTGTCTCACAGAAGTAGACCTTGTTACCTCATAGCCCACACTTTTTTTTCTTTACCAGACCTACTATAGTTGCCTTGTTAATGGAGAACAACAGACATCATGTCAGACGAAACATCCAAATGATAATGATGCATTATATATGTACATTTCTTCACTGCTGTAGTATTGCTTTAACTTCTAATGGGCTTCATTTTCTCATCATCCAATTTGAATTTAGAAAATATTTAACTGTGGGCAAGGCAAGGCTGTTTAATTTGTATAGTACATTACTTATAGTACGGCAGCTGCCTTCTTTCTTGACCAGAGCTACTCTTTGGTGTGCTAATGACACATACGGCTAATAAGAATGGGGACTGTGTACTGAATTACTCTGGGTTTTACGGTGACAACTTTTGCTGGTGGTAAATTCTTTATTGTATTTACTTTAGAGTGGGGTGTAAACATGATTGTGGACAAGAAAACACACACTCTCTGATCAATTGAAACTGCACTTTATCTTCTGTCTGTAACAGGTAAGGAGAATCACACGTTGACTTATCTTTTTTTGCAGGAATGCTAAACTGAATCATGCAGTTGCCAAATGGTCTTCATATATATTATTTGGCAATTGTGTAAACCCTGTATTTAAAGTGACTGTATGCAGAAATGTTCAGTGATATTTTCTGAGAGCGAGTGGTGTAATGATATCTATATTGTAGAGTTTCAGGAGAGTTTTGTGTTTTGAGTCTTTTGTGTTTTTTACAGTATACAAATTAGATTTTCTATTTACATGCCAGAATGGCTGTGTGTTAAAAGTATCACCATATGGTAAGATATGTTGGCGTTTTTGCTGCTCTAAGTGCTTTCAGAAATCACCTGGACATTATAGTGTGATGAACACTTTCTGTGCAGCCTTTTCCATTCAACCTTAAATCGTTCCATAAATCAGGACAACATGGAAGCCATTACTTGAAATTTATGTGGGAAGAAAGATGATCAGAGAAGTAAGAACAAAGAATGGAACAATATCTACAGGGTCTACATACTGCAAAAGCTTGGTAGCAGACTGGTGCAACCTGGTCTTTACAGTTATTACCTGGAAGGCATAAAACAAACATTATGGCAGTTTATGAGTAAAACAATTATTTAAAACTTAACAAAACTGAAGACCTTACTTTATAGCTGATACCAATGACAGTAATATAAGGCCAACATGTCTTACTAAATCCTTTTAATGTTCTGAGTCCAAGATGACTGAAAATGGCAAAACAGTTCAAAACCCCAGTAGAGATAATTGCATATGAATACAAATTGGTACTTTCTAGACATAATGTGAAAATATTTCCATTGATATGTAAGAAACAGGGATAAAGAATACAATATTTTGAAGACATACAACTTTTCATACTAACATAATTAACACAGAGATGCAAAAATCTGTCAAGGTCAAAATTAGTCTACGTTCATATCTAAATGTTGGGGTTCATTGTTTTGCTTTTACAAAGTTGGAAATAGGACTGTGGTTCGTTCTGTATAATTATACCTTTTTTAACCAATTCTTTTGTCTTTCTCACAGAAATAGCGAGCATAGACCTTGTTATACATGCAGTCATTGTCCACATGAATGACATTCCTGAGACACTGCCAGAACCAGGGCTCAGCTGAGGGAGTTTTTGGCCATTCTAAGATGCTCCTTCCGCACAGTCTCCTCCGCATACGCAGGAAGTGAGAATTCTGCAGCACAGGCTCCAGCAGCAGAAGCACGATCACATCCTCATTGTCATCCAGCAGCCTCTGGTGTGCCAGGTAAACAGCCATCCGGAAGCTTCCACTCTTCACGTATGACTCAGTCAGCACAAACACAGTCTTGCGGCTTTGATAGATGCTTTGGGTGAGATTGTCCAGAACAGCCACTCCAGGTGTCCAGTCTCGCTCCTCTACACAGATCGGTGACCGTTTGTCCCCTGTCTCCTCTAGTTGGACACAGAGATGTTTGAGCACCCAATCTGAGACTAGAGGGTCCTTGGTATCATACAAAACAAAGGCATCATAGATGCTATTTGATGATTTGAGTGAATGATAGCCCCTGAGTTTTGCTTTCAAGTAGTAAAGAACATAGGTAGCATCCCAGTAAAACAGATGCATAGCAGTTGCAGTGCATACAGTGAAACAAATGAGGAAAGTGGAGAGGAAGAAAAACTTGAAGGATTCACTGCCATTGATGCATTCCTGTAAATCAATGGCATGTATGACTGCGTGGCCTCTTCTTCCTTCTGGCATTTGGCATGTCACACTTGTAGCAAGTCTAGGGATGTCCACATTACTGCGTTGTATCCACAAGATAAATTCTACAGAATCACATGTGCAGTGAAAGGGATTTCCTTGCAGTAGCAAAGTTTTCAAGGTGTCAGTATTTTTAGGAAAGGTGTTGCCACTGAGAACACTGAACTTGTTTTTACTTAGATTGAGTAATGTGAGGCTTTTAGCACCATCTATGAAACCTTCTTTCAGTTTAGATATTCTGTTGTGACTCAAGTCAAGCACTGACAAAGATTTTGTGTTTTCCGAGAGATTTGCTGAGACAATAGATAGCTCATTATGGCTCAGGTCCAACTCCTTTAGGTTCTGCAAATGATTCAACTTACTCCACTGGAAAGAAGTGAGGATATTATGGCTTATAGAAAGTTTTTTGATATAAGGTGGCAAGCTTGCGAAAACCTCAGAAGGAATCTTTTTAATTTCGTTATGTGATATGTCAAGATAAGTCAAATGTTTAAGGTTTGTGAATAGACTGTGGTAAGTAGCATCACCTTTCCCCCACATGTGATTAAGTTTATTGTGATGAAATTGCAACTCATTTAGAGAGTTGCTCTTCATCTGCTTGGTTGTCAAAGTGAAGATGGCATTGTTGCTGAGATTTAGTACCCTCAAAGCTTGGAGATTTTCTAAAAAGTTTAAATTATGAGTCACACCAGCTACTGTGAAATAATGATTGTTGTAGCTGATGTCCAACACCTCCAGGTGCGTCAGCTCAGAGAATGCATAGTCATATGCTAAGTCTATCTTGTTATAGGACAAATCCAGATAAACCAGGTTTGGGAGAGAAGTGAACTCGGTTCCATTAGGTGCTGCGGAAAAGCCATTTCTTGAGAGATTAAGACAAAGGACATTTCCACCAAATTCTTGAAATTGTATTTGAGAAATGAAGAAAAGATTGTTTCTACTGAGATCAAGCACGTGACCCGTATTGAAACATTCAGGCATTATAAGGTCATGCGACAGTTCATAAACAAACTCTTGTTCCTTAATGTAATGAAATGTTCCTGCTGCAGGACCGGTTGATAATCCAGGAGCATTTGATGTGGAATTGTTGTTTACTGGATAGAGCCTGTTTTCTGAGAGATATAAAAGTGTCAGATTGGAAAAGTGTCTGAATGCTTTAAAATTTGAATGTACAATGAAATTTACCCCAATGTTCAATACAGAAAGATTTTTTAAATTTTGCAGAGGTCTAAATGTGTCCTCCCTTATTTCCTGAAACCCATATCCTTCAATATGCAGTGTGTGAAGAGATTCCAGTTTTGAAAAATTGTTTGAGAGAATCAGTGTTTCGGGGTAAAACTGTGATTCAAAGTTGTATGATAAATCTAATTTCTCCAGGTGAGGTAAGTACATCAAAAAACTTCCTTCAGCAATTGCATTTGCCAGAAAGTTGAAAGATAGGAAAAGGTTTGACAGATTAGCCAGGTTTTTAAACCAAGAGCTTTTCATTTTTCGGAGGGAGTTTCCTGCTAGTTGCAACACTTGCAGTTTTGAAAGCCTGTCAAATGCATTTGGATGAATTTCAATTGACCCATTTTTACATGGCACACAAGGATATGGTGCATTTCTGCATCGTGGGCAGTTGCCTTGAATCCTTAACCACTGCAGATTAATCAAGTTACTGAAATCATCTTTGGAAATGGATTCTATTCTGTTGGCGGATAGATCAAGTTCAATGAGAGAATCTGGCAAGTCTTCTGGTACTTTTGTTATATTGTTGTAAGAAAGGATAAGATTTTCTAGCCAGAGCAAGTTTGAGAAGGTTTGTTTTTCAACTTTGAATGTTTTGTTACATTTATTTCCACTGTAGCAGTTTTTCGATAGGATGATTGTTGTCACATTTACTATATCTGAAAAGCTGCTTTTGTTGAGAGAAGTGATTTTGTTTTCATCCAGAACAATATGATTCAATCCTGATGGAAGGTGTATGGGCACCTCATGAAGACCAATACCAGAAAGCCATAATTGTTTTAACTTTGTCAGATTTCTGAAGACACCATCAGTTAGATTTATATGAAAATCCTTGTCTAACCTGTTGAGGTCCAGATGAGTTAGATTGCAAAACCTTCTGAAGCTGTCTGTAGACACTGTGAATATTTTGTTCTGTGCCAAGCTCAATGATGTAACATTGTTGAAGATTCCAACTGGTATGGTCTTCAGGCCTCGACTCATGCAATTAAAAACTGTAGTACCTGCTGTGGCATTAACATCGACATCACAAGGTACTCTTCTGAGTTCCTTTGTAACAAAAACCCCACATGCTGAACTGAGGCTTACAGAAAGAAAAAACAACTTCTCTATTATCCAGAAGCTTTTGACAGCCTGTTGAAAATTAAATATAGGTTATTACAGGGTATAATAGATTATTATTTTAATATTAATATTGCACTAGGTTCCATCATAACACTAAATGTTCACTTCAAACAAATAGTCTACCGTATATTAGTAAAAAAAAAAACTTCACACTATTACACACGGTGTAAGTGGCTATATAATTCAGGAAAAAATGTCAGAAAATATAATATTTTCTAGCCTATTTCCAACTTCTATTTGCCTACTTTATATAGAATGGAAAAAATATATACAAATATAAATTCAACCTTATCCACAGAAAACATCTGAAAATGATTTATCTTATTAATTCTTACTTGCAGTAAAACAAATTACGGTAAAATAAAGTATTCTCACCATTTCAGTGACTATCGTTGAACTGCATCTTTGAAAAAAAGTCACAGGGACTACCAGTAGGACAAATAAAACATGTGTTCTCCTGTCTTCCCTCGGAACTAGAGTCTTTGATACAGCATGACTGTTTAGACAAAAAGGCTTGCTGAGGGAAATTGTTCTGATTTCCTGTTTTACCCTTTGTAATGACACATTACCTAATTATATGTTGTGGTCAATTGTGAATAGAGTGGAGTATGGACATGACTGAAACCATTCAGATATGAAGTCTCACCGAAGAGGAAGCTTTTAAATTTTCTCTTCCCCTTTGAAAATGACCGTTCAGCATTTTAGCTTGCGAAAGTAAAGACAAGGAACAAACCCGTTGGCAGGAACCACAATGGTTGTTTCTTTATTTTGTGTTGCGAGGTGCCAAGGAGGTGGCACAGAAGTAGGTTTTTCACTAGCCTTAATGACATTCTCAGTTCTAGACGGGGGCCAGGGTGGGCCTGTAGAATTGCTCTTGGCCCCTGTTATGGCCCCTGCACCGATCAGCCAATAATTTAAATGATTAATTTCTAACCGCGTCATGCGCTCGTTTGAAAAACGGAACTAACGCGAGTAGCCTACGCAACGTGTTTCTAGACAGACTCATTAACGCTCTACAGATGCTGTTATCTGCAACCTGAAGAGACCAGCAGCGGCGCGAATTGTGAACTTTGCTTCTGATAGATAAGCTGGAGCCCTGAACGGACTAACCTGCAAAACAGAGAAGGTAAGGAAAACGATTCATTTCGTAATGTCATTGTTTGCGCAGATTCGTGTTTTACTGTTATTCATCACTACAATATTTTTATTACGCTTAATCACGCATGTTGCTCATGTTACGCTTGTGAATAAGCAAAGCCAGTGAAGTCAGTATAGGCTTAATTTCAAGATGGCGGCGAACGTAATATTCCATGAAGGTACAGTCTGTACAAACTGTCTTTTTAATAAAGTACCGGTGTACTTTCAAAGTTATCATTGTCTCGTTATAAATGTCAGGACCCTCAGAAGTCTACCAATGAAGTGTGGAGTTACTTTGAACATTTTTAATGGTGTAAAAATAGCGATTTAGCTTCATAGGCACAGTCATGCCCCTATAGCTAGCAGTGTAAGGCTAATGAAAGCTTCGGCTAAAAACGGTTTACTGCGGAATGTGGGGGGTGAACGGAGGTGGGAATTTGATATATGTTTGTACTCGGTAACATCTTCCAGTACAGCCCAGGTCCAAACCACACCGGACTTCTCCTTTAAAGGTTCTTTGAGCAGCAATATGTTTATTTGTGAAATGTATGAAATAACCGAGAGTAGCTTACAGTATTTAGCTTATTTGTGAAATGCAAAATGCCAATGCTTTGCGAGACATAGAGGTTACAATCCTCTCCGTTTTATTTTTAGTAGGCTAGACTATCATCATGATAAAGAGCAGGAAGGACATTATGTCCTTTTTTGCAAAAAAAAAAAAAACAGAGAGAGTGAGGGAGATGAAGAAGAGCATGAGAGCTGAGGAGCAGGAGGAGAGAGAGGAAGTTATGGAGAGAGAGCCAGACATGGAAGTTGGAGAGTTGGAAAGTGAGGCATCTGAAAGGCAGCATGAAAGTGAGGAGGAGGACATTCAGAATCAGATTGAGGGACAGAATGAGGGACAATCCAATGACTCATTGGGATAACCAGATTCACCATGCATGTCAAGTAACGTTAGGCCTACAGCACCATCAGGTTTGTGATGTTTTGAGTGTGCACAGTGTGTTCGTAAGCAGTGTAAGCCTACAATTCATACTCTGTCCATGTTAAGGGTAAACTCTAATTGTAAATAATAATTAATAAGTTAACTAGATACATTAATAAATGAATAATGATACATTTAATGTTGTCGTCAGTTTCACTCTCTTATTAACTGAATTCATCTTTTTCCAGATATCAGCAAGTGCATGGATGACACTCCAGTGCAGCCACATCTCAAGACCTTCCCCACCACACTAATGGGGGACAGGAGGCGCAGCTTTCAAGCCAGCTGGTATGACATTCATCCCTGGATAGAGTATTCTGTGATGAACGACTCAGTCTCCGGTCTACCATTAGTGAGGAGTGTCTGAGCAATCTTGGGGTGCTCAGCATTGAATCCAGAAGGTCCAAGGCTTTGAACCTTGATGCATTTGTAGACTGTTTCTCAAGGAGTCACAATCGCAGAATCTTGTTGTAGTGTTTCAGCCAAGTGCACATTTTGCTTTTGGATTTTGTGATTTTCAGCATGTGAATTTCTTTTTTCTGTCTACTCTTTTTCATTTCTTTATATTTTTCCTACTACAGTGAGATAATGACCATGTAATTTAAAGAGATAATGTAATGTCATGGTGTAAAACATAACTGTAAATATAGAATAAAATGTAAAAAAATAAACTAATGACCCGTTTGGCCGTTATATATGGCTATAAATGTGCCCCCCTTAAAAACACACTGGCCCCACCTCGGCCCCCCTGGTGATTTTGGTCTAGAACCGCCACTGCTCAATGACTTAAGCTACCTTATTGCTTCCAGAACTTCTAAAAGACATAGTCCACAAAGGATTTCTTGAGAGACGGAATCAGTAACAGCACACAGCTAGACTCTGAATGTCTGCAAAAAGTACAGACACTATCCAACCCTCTGGACATCTACACCAGGGAATATGAAAATGATAAGATATCCCAGTCGTCACAATATAATAGCCCCCTTTGGTCTCTGGTATTAAAAATCAATAATGAAAAACTGAAAGAAAAAGCTTCTACATACAATCTAACTGCATCTTCAGCAAGGGCCATTTAATGCCTTGTCTCCACCAATTTACATGGCAGCTTTTTTTTTACTGAAGTTTAAATGCCTATTTATATCCTTTTCTAATTGACAGATATAAATATCCATATTATTGACAGCTAAACTGGAGTCCCTGTTAAGATTCCTTTGCTGATTACAAGTTGCTTAATCCTTCCGCTTAATCCTAATAGCTATGAATCTCATTCACTCAGGACAATATATCTTTAACGAAGTGTACAACTTGATACATGTGTATTATGTGCACTTAAATTTATTGTATATACAAAATTAAGATCTTCAGATTTTTTCCACAGATTTAGAAAAAAGATTTTTTTCCCCAAGAAAATCCAACCTGACAATTCATATTTTCTAAATATTAACTGCCTGTACGTAACCTTATTATTTCTATTTTATTTACAATTGTTAATGCATATCCTCAAAATAATTGCATGCTCAATTCTTAATCTACCCTGACGTAAATATATTTTACAAGGAAATGCTTTAATTCACATTATTATTTATGCTCAGTCTACTAAGGAGTAAAATAGTTGTTCCTTAAGATCATACATGAATTAAAGGGTCTCCTGAAAAAGTTTGCTATAATGTTTCTGACTTTCAGTGACCATGACACTCCTAAGACAATACCAGAAGTACTGCTGTGCTTGTGGATTTGATGGCCACTCCAACACAGACCTCTTATACAATCGCCTTCTTAGTCGAAGGTATTTGGAATTACATGGAATCTTTTCCAAGAAAATTAAAACTATGACATCATTTTTCTCATCCATGAGCCTTTGATGGGCAAGGTAGAAGGCAGTTTTGAAGTCACCACTCTTCATGTAGCTGTTGTTGAGAATGAACACAGTTCGTTTGCTCTGCTGGATGCTCTGAGAGAGGTTGTCAATGAGGGGCCATCCCGGCACCCAGTCTCGCTCCTCCAGGCACAACTGAAGGGCTGGATCCCCCTGCTCCTCCAGGTGAACACGTAGCTCCTGCATCACCCACTCACCCACGGCACTGTCCTTCCTGTCATACACAATGAAAGCATCATAGAAGGTGCTATCTGAAGCCAAGCGCCTATAACCTTTCAGCTTTGCTACCAGAAAATGGTAGATATACCAAACATCCCAGAGGAAGAGATGACTGGAGATGGAGAGAGAAATAAAGGCGAGAGTCAGTGACGTCAACAGGATGTAGAGAATGATGGAGAGAGAGTTCTCTTGGCAGGCTGGAAGGTACAGAGAGATAACTATTTTGCCTTCTTGTTCACCAGGAGCAGCACATTTGACATCCGTGGCCAGCTGTGGAATGTGAACAGAAGTACGGTTTAGCCACATGACAAACCAAATGGCACGGCAGGTGCAGAGGAATTTGTTATTGTGAAGATATAAAATGTCGAGCTTCTTAATTGAATCTTCTGGAAAGCTAGATTGGTCAATGTGTTGGATGTCATTATAACTGAGATCAAGGACTCTAAGCATAGTTATATTAGCCAAAGACATAGGCGTAATTTCTGCAATGTGGTTCTTGCACAGGATTATCTCTTTGAGAGAGACATGATTGGAAAGTGTTTTTGGGACATCAGTTAAAAGGTTGTCACTGAGGTCTAAGACTTCCAGATGCTTAAGATATGCAAGTTCATCCCAGGGAAAAGTTGTTAGTTTGTTTGAATTTATGCGCAATTCAATAAGTTTATCAGGGAGGCCAGTCAAAACATCTTCAGGGATAAAGTTGAGATTGTTTTCTGATATATAAAGTTTCTTCAAGTTGAGTAGATTGCTGAAGTACTTTATATATCTGGTATCCCCATCTCTCCAGAGCATATCAAGGCGGTTACCTTTAAACTCCAAGTGCTCAAGGGAAAAGCTTTCCATTTCGGTGTTGGTGGATGTTGAAATCTGATTGTAGTTCATAAGCAGTTTTTTCAGGTTTTGTAGGTTCTTTGTGAAATTGAGCATATGTGTTAACCCCTCAGCTTCAAAATAGTGGTTGTTGTAACTGATGTCAAGAACAACCAGGTTGGTCAGTTCTTTAAAGGCAGATGAATACATTGTGTCCAGACGGTTGGATGAAAAGTCAAGGTATTCAAGGTTTTTGAGGTGTATAAACTCAGATCCATTTAAACTTTGACTCATGGCATTACCTGAGAGATTGAGACACTTTAACTCAGCAAGGTTTAAAAATTTTGAATGTAGGAAAAATATGTTGTTCCTACTAAGGTCCAAAGTCTTGCCACGTTGAGTACACTCTGTGTTGAGGGGGCTCACCACTCCAAGTTCCTTATCCTTATGCTTGCAGCTGCGTGCAAATTCATCATATCTGAAATAGTGAATCTCCCTCACTACCCTGTTATAATACTGGGCATTGTACAGCAAAGGGTTCTTTGGAGACTGTCCAACTGTGCCAACATATGAAAAAGCATTTTCAGAGGGAGATGATATTTTGTTTTCTGACAAATTTATGATACTAACATGTTTAAGCTTTGCTAGATTGCTAAGATCAGTGATTTTGATGAAATTGAAGCCAAGATCAATCATCCTAAGATTTTTAAGGGATATTAGTGGAGAAATGTCATTTTCTGTTAGCTTCTGGAAGACTAAGCCCCTCATCCGTAGGATCTGAAGGGATTTTAATTCAGAGAAAGATTTACTGAGATTTAAGGAAGCTGGATACTTCTGTAACTCATAATTAAATGACAAATCCAATTCCTCAAGGCTGGGTAGTGACTTAGGAAATAGAGTGACTGATATCTCTTGAGATAAATAGTTGCTTGAAAGGTCCAGTACTTTAAGGTTGTGAAGGCCACGAAACCACTGTTGGTCAACCTTGGTAAGAGAATTACTGTGTAAGCGCAAGATCTGGAGTTTGGTCAAGCTCTGAAAGGCTTTGTCATTTATCTGCAAAGGAGCATTATTGGGACAGGGTGCACATGGAAAAGGGGCGTTGTAACACCTTGGGCAGTTCCCACTCAGGTCAAGAATCTGGAGGTTAGTCAAATTCTGGAGATCTGTCCCAGTTATATTATGAATGTTGTTATTGTACAGATAAAGCTCCTTAAGACTAGAGGGCAGTCTCTGGGGTATGGTGGAGAGATTATTTGCTTTTAGTGATAGCAAAGTAATCCTTTCCATCTCCAAAAAAGCATCCTCTTCAACTTTATACGATTGATTACAAGGATTTCGAAAGTAACAATTCTGGCCCAAATAGAGTGATTCTATATGTGCAAGTTCTGTCAAGTTTTCTTTCAATATTGAGACAATGTTATTTACCTCCAAACTCAACACAACCAGGCCTTTAGGAAGTCGCTTAGGAAAACTGGTTAGCTGGTTGCCATCCAAATAAAGAGACTTTAAGGTCTTCAGGTGTCGGAAACTTCCATCTTCAATAGTCACCCTCTGATTACATACATGGTTCTTTGGACCTACTTTCACTGGCACACAATTGCATCGCATGTCGATCTCAGTGATGTTCTCCAGTCCCTCAAAGGAGCTTGTGTTTATGTGAGGGATGCTGTTGATGGTGAGAGTTAAGTTGGTGGTATTCCTTGGGATGCCAAATGGAACATATTCAAGTCCCACCTGAGTGCAGTTGACACTAACTTCAGTGGCATTTCTTACCACACTGACCTCACATGGCAAACTTTTAGGGTACCAGACAGCAGTCACCATAACAGGCAGGACGAACAAAGAAAATGTGAAGGCTTTTACCTGGAAAAAAATAGAAACCAGAGTAAATTTATAATTCAGTAAACTACAATATTTTGTCAAAACATGTCTATATGTCCTGCGTAGTGAATCTGGAAGCAGAATACAGTGAAGGGTATAGGTTACCGCATTGTCCGCACTATAAGATGCACCGGATTATAAGGCTCACCTTCAATGAATGGCTTATTTTAAAACTTTTTTTCATATATAAGGTGCAATGCATTATAAGGCGCATAGAATAGAAGCTACAGTAGTGACTGGGGTTGCATTATGCATCCACTAGATGCCATTTTTGTCATAGGAATTAGATAAATTTATAAAGGAGCGTGTGGTCAGCAAGGAAAGAATTTATGTCTGTTTAATTTGATCAGAATGAAGTGAATGTTAGCATGTCTTCCTAATCAGACAGCTGACAGCTAATTGGTAGCTCAATATTGATCCATATATAAGGCGCAATGTCTGCTTTTGAGAAAATCGAAGGCTTTTAGGTGCGCATTATAGTGCGGAAAATATGGTATGTATTTGTAATTATCTACATGGAGAAATGCCGTGACATGGAAATACAGTAGATTGTGGGGAAATAACTTTTAACACCTGTGCTCAACTGTGTGAAATCTATCTAGAAATCTTACCAGTCTAAATGGAATGATGGGATACAATGCAAGTGATTGTGCCCTGTTAAAAATGTTACTGATCATTCAGGACATAACTCCTACAGAATTCAGATATTAACATCAGATATTCATTCACAAACAGTACAAGATTCCAATAGTGTCCATTCAGGGTGTTAGAAAATAAATAGCCATAATAATACTGTCTTCAAACCTGTCAAAGATAGTTTCTTCAAGACAATTCATACTGTGTATTAGCAAAGATACTCACCTCCATCTCTGTTTGGTTATCAAGAGGATTTACACACTGATGAAGGGAACCAGAGTGATCTTAAGACATTGTTTTCATTTTTTTCTTGCATGTCAGATGTACCTTCCACACTCCTTTTTACCACACTGGAAGTGAAAGTGAGTATAATTAGATGAAACTTCCCCATTATCAAATAGTTCAGACCCTAAACCTCAGGTCAGGTGTCACCTCAATGAAGAAGTACAGAGTCATTGAAAGACAAGATGTCATACGCAGCATGCACAGATTTTGGCTTTTGTACAAATGACATATCAACTCTCAACCTTTCATGCAGAATTATATGCAAGCTCAATATAGTTTCACTTCTAGATCTTGAACATTCCTCCTGCTTAATTTGTTATCATTATTTGTGAACTTTAGACCAAAAACAAAAATCTTTCGATACCTTGTATCACTCACAATCATTATTTAATATAGACTGACTGTTCGAGGGAATAAACTGTCTTGTCATCAGATCTGTGCAGTGCTGTTGTGAAGTAGGGTGTATTTTTCAGTAAATGAGACTGAAACTCATTCTTGGAGGAAGTTCCTAACCTGTGAAGGTTTCACACCGTGATTGTACATTTGACCCTTTTTTTATAACAGGCCTCAATTGTGTACTCAATTCTACTAAGGCACATTAATGGGCTTTGCAGGTTGATTTATATTGAAATGTATAGTATGACTTTGCCGTGAGTTTTGTTTATCCCGTTAACATGCTTAATTTGTTACAAAATAATTGATCGTACAGATAGAGATTAAATTACATCTTACTTTAATAATACTGGTAAATCACAAAGAAATTTTATTTTATGCAATGAGTTCATAATAAATGCAATATAGACTCCGTAAAATGCCAAAAACATATGTTACATGTGAACATAAGTGATGTGAATGTGTTTTGTTTGTGTCATTCTCTTTATTACCACAAAATAATTCTCAATCCCACTTAAAATTATGACCAGCTCCCTGGCATTGCTGAATAAAACAATTGACTAAAGAGCCCACAAGGATATTGTACCAGTTGGACATTGGCAATACTTCAGATCATTTACTTTAAAATAATCTGGATGAATTAATCTGGATAATTTTGTTTATAAACTTTTATCATAGAATTTATCATTTTACATATTAGACAAAATATACACAAGGCAAAGATAAATCATAGCAGTTCTCAATGGATGGGCCAAATCAACCCATGTCTTCATGTATGGCTTTTTGCAATTGATCATTAAAAAGACAACAGTGTTCTTTTCAAGTGCGCAACTCTGTGAGCAAACAGTGGACAGTGGGATAATGTGTCAGTGTGCTGATGCTTTGGTTTCAGACACAGGGGCGATGGGATGCTACTCCTTGACACATCAGCAGGCCAGGTCAGGTAACCACTTCCACTCTTACACTATTCTTCTGCTTGCCACCAAGGAGGCTCAGCTTCTCCAGGGTGAGCTGCCGTCTTCACTCCCGTCTTCACTGGCACAGCTGACATCTCTTTGTGGAACACAAGCAACAGTTGAGAGAATTGTTACCTCTTCACACAGAAGTGACTAAACTTTAGTCACGTTCACTTCCTCATCCAATGTTATTGTCTTTCAAAATGAATTATTTTTCCCACATTAGCCCTGTGACATCCAAGGGGAGGAACCTCACCCTCTGAGACGGCCCAGCTGCAGCAGGTGGCTTTCACTTCCTCCTCAGCCCGGATCTGTTTCTGTGACATTCTCAGGCACCACACTGATTTCACTATCCCCTAGTGCGTGGCCAGTATGGAACTGGAGCTACCTTTCACATTAACTTACACACTAATGTCTGTGGCACCAGTAAATGGGACTGGGAATGTGGCACCAAAGTGGTTTTGTCAGCTCCAGATTATAGCCCACAGCCATAGAGATCCTTCCTCCTGCTGGAACATCCAGATTATAGTGCGTCTCTGACGGCATCTACATGAATCACCCAACGCTGGGAGAAGGATTCGTTCCAACAGTGTCTGCAATGGGACAAACCGCTCTCTCCCCTACCTCCTATATGCTTTTTCCCCAGAGTACCACTCCCTGAGGCAGTCCTCCTGCTTTTTTCCTGTGTTTGCTCAACCTGAAAGAGGTCCCCAGTGGCTTCCAATGCCAGGGTGATGAGGGGAGAGGAAAGAGGCTTCATGGGGAACATTAAATGGGGTTCAGTTTCGGGGGCATCCACACTCTCCTGCTTTGGCACTTTTATTTTGACAGTGTGCGGTTGTGAGACAGAGGTGGCATGGAACTAGAGTAGATTGAGCTGAGCCAGGTGAACTTGGGTTCCTCTTCTGGCTCCCTAGCCATACTCACTACACTGGAGTGGCAGAGAGAGACAGAGAGAATGGTTAGCTGAAATAATCTAGCAGAAATGATGCAATACCATTTTAATACATGCTACTCTTTTAGTGTGGGGCTGCCCAGTGATACTTATTCATATATCTGCAACAACAAAAACTAAGTAACTGTGTTTCTATTTTACATGATGGATATGGATATCTAAAACGTTTTCATCAGTGTAGTGTGAAAGTGCACTGCACTTGGTCAGATATGTCTGATTCTGAGGCAGCATATCTTGGTAAAGGCTATTTAACATACTGTGCCTTTTCATGGCTTTTAATAGGAGTATGTGGGTGCTATATATAAATCTATATACTATATATACCTTACTATATACCATGCATCCGATATAAGAAATGCTGATCACGTATACCTGTAGTTTCCCTTATTTTGGGCATGCGATGGCAACCATCTCGAATGGTTCCAAATGGTGGCTCGGTGCCAGGTTGTGCATGGACCTTGCGGACCAAGGACGGGTCCATGTTGGCATGTGGGGGCTTGACGTAGCCCTTCTCATCCGGGACGCCATAGCCGAGGCCCTTGAGAGAGGACTCGGAGAGTAGGTGAGTGTTGTCGGCAATGCAGAGTGGCGAGTCCATAGGTGTGACGCAGCTGCTGCTCCCTGTGCTGCAGCCGGCATCGATAGAGGAGCATTGCGAGCTCTGCAGCGAGTGGATGCCTTCGCTCTGGAGCGACGACATGCGCTTAGTCACGTGGAACTCATACAAGCGTGTGATGTCAGGGTCCGTTGGGGCAGCCTTGCCCAGCTGTTGCAGCTGCTGATCCGCAGGGAGTATGTGGGCTTGCTCTTTGGCATAGGTTTCCTTTGCTGGAGACCGTGTGTATTTGCAGAGTACAGCAGGAGTGTTTTCATCCAGTCTCTCTCCCTCGGCCACAGCTTTGTCAGCCCCAGGCAAAGCACTGCGCTCATGAGGGTATTCTGGAGGTGTTCGGACAGCTGGTTTGTTTTCAGCCATCTGATGCCATCTTTGGCTCTTCTCGTGAAAGGGGAGTGACATTCTCTCCGTTTCAAACGGGTGCGAGTCATGTGCGTTAAAATTGCTGTATTTACCTCCCAGGTGAACGTCATCTCTGTTAGAATCAGGCATTTTCATCTGTGTCACATCATCCGTGCCTTCATCAGGCAAACCGCTCTCCACCTCGTTAGGCTTCCTCTGTCTCTCTGTCCCTCTGCAGCTGGGCATCGCTGTATCCATGTGCATTTTGCTGAAGTAGTCGGTCAGCGTTTTGGTCTCCATGGTTTCAGGCTCCATGTCGATAGCGTCCGAGTGGAGGATTTGAGAGGAAGGTACAGCCGTACACTGGTGGTCCTCTTCCTGAGCTTTAGGAGGGCCGCACTGTGCCGAGGCCACACCTTCACCCTCGCATATACTTCGGCGGAAGTCTGTCTTCTCCTCAACCAGTGTCTGGTAGCCCTCAGCTGTAGCAACAAACATTCGCAAAGAGTTCTCTGAGTGTTTTTGAGCTGCGGCCAGCTCCGAGGTCTCTGTCATTTCTGAGGAATTCGTTTCATTTCCAGAATCAGAAGACGACTCGGGACTAAAGGCCCGAGATATTTCTACACCTGTGTGTCACAGAAAGACAAACATTCCATTAATAACAACTTATGAGACACCTCACAGATATTTGAAAAGAGTTTATTTGTACAAAACGGCCGAGGAGTATGAAGTGGAATGCAACAAATGTCCTGATACATAAATAAGAAAACAAACCAAAGACATGAATGAAAAGAAATGACATCTCACATTGAAAAATGAGTCACAATTAAAATAAACAGTGTTCACACAAAATAGAAATGAGGAAAAACATGGTATGATTGTAGACAACGGAGAAAGAGAGTGAGAAATGTATAAACAACAAAAAAAGAAGAATGGATGGCTGGGGCCTGGATGTGCCGTCAATGGATGAATGTTACAATAGTGTAAGAACCTGAGCTATTGTCCGACTGAGGCTGTGACTGCTCCTCAGATGCTGCAAGAGCCTCCAGCGCCTGCAGGGTGGAGACTACAGCATCGTCCAGGGCCTCCTCTGACTCACCCTCACTCTGGGTGGGGATGGCGTCGATCAGGGACACGGGAATGTCGTTGCGCCGTACCTGACTAGACTGTCTGTCGGCAGCTGACTCTCCATGATGCTCGTCCTCGTCAGAGCTGTCCCTGAAGCCCGGGGGAGGAGCGGCGATGGCCATGTTGAGTGACTGGAGCAGCACGTCGGTGTCCTCCTCATCGTTGCCCTCGGGGGGCGGTGGGAGGGAAGTCAGGTCGATGATGTCGTCACTGGACTCCGAGAGCGCCAGGAAAGTGGGCTGCTTGTCCCGCAAGTCTCCCATGACCATGTCCTCCTCGCAGCTGATCTCGTCCTCGTCCTCCGCGTCGTCGGTCGTCTCCGCATAGCAGATGTCATGCAACAATGGCTCTTCGATGCCCTCGGCATTGCCAAAGATCTTGGCGTCGCCGTAGACGGGGTGCTGTGAGTACTGGAATGCCTCTCCATCCAGCACAGGGTCCAGGGCCTTGTAATCGTCCAGCATAGGGTCCAGGGCCTTGTAGTCATCCATGTGCTGCATGTAAAGTGACCTGTGCTTGTCAAACACTTCGGGCCCATCATCCATCAGCCGCTGGTAGCCCAGGTTCTGAGGGTTGACTCGGTCCAGAGGAGGGTCTCCGAAGATGAAGGACACCTTGGCGCTGCGGGGCGAGTCCTGGGGTTTGGGCCGTGGCACGCACAGGTAAGGCTGGGCATGCATGCCTCGGCTCACCTGCTCGGGCCTCTGGCCCATGTGCCCTATGTGCTGGGAGGGCTGCATCTCTGTTATGTAGAGGGGAGCACCGTCACCATCCCGCCTCATGTAGTCTGTGTGCTCTGGCTCTCTAGGCAGCTCTCTTGGGCATGGCTGGTGGTTATGCTCCTCATAGCCTCCACCGGGGGCGCTGTAGTTCCACTCAATAGCTTGGTAGGTGTGTTTACCCTTTGGGTCATGCCCTAATAAGAAAAGATAACAAGAAGGTTTAAAGTTTGTCTGAAAAATGTATTCATGGTTACCATATGCTTTTAGCAATTGAAATTGAAAAATTGTAACATTACAGTCTCTATAATAAAAATATATTTATGTATTTGCTGTGACACATGATACTTGTTACTTTTATTTATTAGCCCAGAATATACCTCCTGTGTTGCTGTTTGCCATATTGAAGATGGAGCGGCGAGAGTCTACCAGGAGCCGGTAATAGCCAGCGGTCAGGCATGCCAGATTCATGGCGTCAGTGGACTCCATTAACAGCGTGATGGGCTGTGAAAAACACATCACAATGAAGCGGCAGTCACTCTCACTAATAAAACACCACAACATGAATGACGCACTGAGAAGACCAAGCAATGTCCAAAGAATCAACAAATTACACTGCTAATAGGATGCAATCCACAGAACTGATGCAGATTCCAAGTCTGTGTTATTCAGTCATAAAATGAAGAGACACAGCAGTCAGCTCACCTTAACATCTAAGACATGCAGCTCGACTCGCACATTTTTCTCATCCTCGGTGTACATCTCGATACGGTTGACGTGGCTGAAGTCTGCCAGCAGGGCCACCAGGTTGGTCTTGGTGTTGATGACGTGACTGATGCCATACCTGGGTCCCACCAGCAGGGTCACCTCAGTGTGTTTCTCACCTTGCTGGAACATAGAAGAGATAATAAGGTTATTTTCTGCCCCACTACACCATATGAGTACAGTTTACCGTATCAAATCCAAATACGGTATATGTGAAAATATTTACCAGTAACGTGGATTTGAAAACACGTCCACCATAAAGTCGGAGTTCACTGAGATATTTCAGGTAATGAACCTTTGCCTGCAATGCAGTCATCTGCAAGATACAATTTAGTTATTGTAGTTGAATATGTTTAATTTTGGTTTCTGTTGAATATGTTTCATTTTGGTTTCTGATGATGACCAGCAGGGGGTAGCATTTGGCTGTTTGTATTAATGCTGTCTGGCTGACTAATGCCACACAACAGCTTCAGGGGCAAAAAACAGAAAAATGCGCAAGTTTAGCAATGACAGGCAAACAATGCTCTGTCCAGTTTTTTTCCCAATCATCATTTCACAGATGCATTTGGTAACTGTAAGCCTCTAAACTAATGCAGGGGAGAGCTATTCTGATTTAGAAACGCATGTTCTTATTTACATTGCTGCTCTCACAGAGCATTGGAGGTTAGTATATGATTTATATGTTAACTACTTAAACAAATGGCTGTTTTAGACATTTACAAGTCAGCTGAATTAGTTAAATAGAGACAGAATATGATTAATTACTGCTACGTGTCTGCGGAGAAACCGAAATGCTCAGTTTCTTCCTTGCCTCCTAATGTGCCTACCAAAGGAAGATGGCTCACTAAAGTCCTGAGACTGAATCAGGGAACAGAAGACAGTGGAAGAGAAGAGAGAGAGAGCGTGCACCTTTTTGCCGGGGGGCACCAGGTTCTGGTTAGTTTTGAGAATGTGTGTAAGGGCTTTTTTGATGTTCTTCTCTTTCATGCTGGACAGTACTGCTGGGGGCAGGAAAAGAGCCAGACCCCATTCCTTCCTGGGAAGCAGAGAAAAATGATTTCTTACTCAAAATGCCGCCTTTTAACCGTGGAGCCCTCATCCATAAACATGGGGCGTTTCGGGTCCTGCTGGGCACATTGGCTGGATTATCCCATGCATTTGCAATATAGCGCATAGATAAACACTTGGCACTGGAGAGGCACATAAAATAGAATCGGGATAATCTGGAACAGATAATCTGCATTGAGAGCTGTCAGTTTTTGTTTTTTTTTCTGTTTTGTGTGGGGGTTAAAAGGAGGAATAGTCATTCCACTCACTCAATGTACTTGAGAGAGACCTTCTGCGTCTGCTTGGTGGTGACAGTCAGGATGTACATCTGCAGGGTGGCCAGGCGAAGGGCGGTGTCGTATTTCAGTTCTGAGCCGAAGCGCTCCAGAATCACATCATTACAGCTCTGGGGTGTGTGTGTGTGCGTGTGTGTGAGAGAGAGAGTGAGAGACAGGAAGGGGGGATGGGAGAGGGAGAGGAGACACACTGAGATCACACAGGCATTCACACTTGTGCCTCACCTCTCCTCGATGAAAGGCACGCTACTACATTTCATTTGCAAATGCACTAGTCACTGGCTGCCACTGTGATAATAAGCTCCATATGGCAGACAACTGTGTTAAAAATGGAATTATTCACCTTGTGCAGCCTTGGGGAGCTGCCATTTTGCAAATGGTAGACATGCTATGTGTTTGCATGGGCCGGGATCCAAAACTGTTTCTGTGGTCTAGCAGAAATGCTGTGGGTAGGTGAAGGAGGAACTGACCTGGACGTAGAGGTATTCAAATGCCACGGCGTCTCTTCTGAGCAGGTCCACGGGATCCTTTGGGACGAAGCTGAGGCGGAAGAAGCACTTCATCTTGTGTGCCCCTGGCCTCTGGGTCACCTGGGTGGAACACAGCATGCAGGATTAATGATACTGATGACAGCCAGTACACCGGTATCCACCACCACATCACCAGCAACTCCGCCTGTACTCACCAAGACACACCAGAATGTGCCCTAACACACCAAGCATCAAACGTAACCTAACCCTAACCCTAACCCTAACAGAAATACAAAGTGCTATAGATAGCACGCGTGGAAGATCTAAAGGGATTGCGAATTCTAATGTCACCTGCGGCTCTGTACCAGCATGCATGCGCATCCCACAGGTTCCAGTGAGGTGTGAGGGCTGTGCTGTGATGTTAGGGTGGAGAAGTGTGTGTGTGTGTGTGCGTGTGTGTGTGTGAGTTATCCCCCACCCTCTTCTTAAAGCAAGCTTGTTTGTCGACAGTAGTTCAGCTCCAGCCGTGCTTACCTGAGTTAGCATCTCCTGCTCGTGCAACAGGGTGAGCTTGCTGCAGGAGCCCCCCTCCCTCTGCTCCAGCACCAGAGAGAAATGCTCAGTGCTTTTAATGGACAGCTTCTCCTGCAGGGTCAAGATGACGTCCTGCCTCAGACACACACACACACACACACACACACACACAGACACACACATGCATTATTAACAGGGGCACGAAGAGAAAACAGGAAAACAAGAGAGAGATAAAGAGAGAGAGGGGGGAAAAAACAAGAGAGAGAGAATACCAATGGGGCTAAGGGATGGTGTGTACTTAGAGCATGGGGGCTAGGGCATGACAGATTATTTTTTTGCAGGTAGTGAAAGATGCACAGAATACACAATAATGAAAAACATTACATTAATAACATTAAAAAATAAGCACTGTAGAAAGATATGATTTACCGCATGGCATCTTACGAATGTTACAGATAAATTAGTATGCTGTGTTCATTATTAGTATATTTATTTTAGAGTAGTAGTACCAGTAGTAGTGACCGTACCTTAATAGAAGTGTTGCTGTCAAATTTGAATGATTTAGTCTGTCCATTTTCCAGATACACTTTCAAAACATTTGGCATGAAAAGTAGGGAGTTGTCCTTCACTGATTCCTGAAATGACATACATCCCAGCACATTAGCCTTAAACGCTATAGAAAGACCTCTGTTATTAAATGCAAATAGTGACTGAGTGAATTTACCTCACATCAGACACATGATTTAACTGAGCAGTAACAGTGTTGATATACACAGGCAAAAGAATTTCATTCATCCCGTATTAGTTCAAACATTTTCTTCCATTTTGTGCCTATCAGTGAACAGTGATGATTCAGACAAGGTCGTTCAGTACTTACTGGGACCTGGCCATTGATGATGACCTCTTCCGCAAATCGCACTTTCACCGGATTGGACTTCAACTTGGCCTTTTTGGCTGCACTGATGAACGCAGACTTGGGGGACTGAAAAGGGCACAAAGAATAGAATCACGCTAGCACGCTAGCACCCTTCCTCTTTCTGCCAAAAGCCTAACCTTTCCCTCCCTGTGCTCCTCTCTCCCCGTCCACCCCTGCCTACACAAGTCCAACTCCCCTGAATGGGAGATTCACAAGAGATGCACAAGATAATTATTAGTCAGACTATAAGATTAGTATCAGTTATTAAACCTCAATAATGTTAGAAATTGATGTATGGTCAAACACTCTTAGATAGATACTGTAAACACTTTCATCCCATCCATTCTTTAAGGATTTAGCATTCAAAATAGAGAACCTTTTAGAATTCTGATGTATTGAATAGTTGTTTATATCAAGGTGTAAATATTAGTCTCTGCTTGATCTATTCAGGCCCACACTCCTGCCAAGCGTAAGGCAGTGAGGGAGGCAGTGTCCACGGTGGTGGAGTCATGTGATGGGAATACTGATGAGCGAGGTTGAGCCAAGGTCTCTTCCCTCTCTCCACTACTCGCCTTTTACTCCAAAAGGGTATGCGTTTGGAGGGAGCGCAGTGTGGCTAGATTAAAGACCTTTGCAGGCAATCAAGTGTGAAACGCATCCGCATCCTCCAAACAGCCAGAAACTATTTGCACCCCTAATTAGGAAGTTGGGGAAGATATTTTTTCAACTGTCATCATTTGAGTGAGGAGCAGCAGGGGGGGCATCACAAAAGAAAAGCAGAACCGCACTGAATGGAACTTGATTAGAAATGTGACTGCAATCAATATAGGCACTTACCGGATATGGCTGAACCACAGTCAGCACAATGGACTCTTTGCAGCTCCTGCAGGAGGGAACACACGTGAGAAGGAACTACACATCCCAGCATCCCCTGAATAAAATATGGCATATGCCACAACGTCTACAGTACATAAGGCTGGGGTGACTCTAACTTTACATTACACATGCTATTAAAATAGGATTTTAGGCTATAAAAAATGCACGAGTGCTTTCAGCATAGACAAGAGTTCCTTATGGGCCCATAGAAATACAACTTTTCATGCTGTCAATATACATGTACTGTATATCTTTATATTAACGTTATATTTAGTTTACATAATAAATGCAGATTTTTCCACTATGTCTTTTTAAAAAAAAATTTAATTTAAGATATATAATGGCAGACTATTTTACATTACAATATCGCATTGGTGTCCTGCAGCAGAACAGTTTAAATTTAGGTAAAAGAACAGAAGTTGGGAGAGGCCATAACTCCTGGGAGCAGTCACTTTAAGCCAACAGCATCCTGCTGCCGTGGCTGAATGCACCCAGGGTCGAGGCAGAGTCATGACAGAATTCGATTTATGAGCACACAGGCACCGCCTGGCCTGCCATCAGCATCTGTCACAGGTCACCTAAGGATTTCACTGTTGGGCACAGGTGCATATCAATCACTGAACTGTAGCTAGCTTTAACTGATAAAACGTCAGAGCAACAAAATGCCATCGCTGAAGGCATAATGGCATTCTCTCTTTGGAATGATGGTGGGAGACCAGCATCAGATTTTCAAACTGGCTCCCCAAAACCAGTCTCAATGGTTTCAGGGCAATATCAGTTGCACATTACCTGACCAGGTCGATGACCCGCTCTCTAGGGGCTGCACTGACTGCCTCGTCGTTTATCATGACGATCTCGTCACCTGGGATGAGCTTGCCCTCTGAAGGACCCCCTGAACAGAAAGCAGAGTTCAGAGCGTGTCGTGCATGTAGTAAAAGCCTGAGATCACATTTTAAATTCATGAAGATCAAATGCACTCCCTGAATGCATTATCAATAATAATCATTTAATACCAGTTTGGTGTGTTGGGAAATTTGGCCACATGTGGATGCACAACCTATGCCAATTGTAATAATATTCAACATTTTAACTTTGGATTAACCGCTGTACATACTATAAACTCATGTGGCAAAACCTCTAGTTACAGACAAATGTTTATCTGGTTTTCACCATCAGAGCAGTTCTCACCCTCTGAGATCTGA
The DNA here is from genome assembly GCA_017657215.1 of Limnothrissa miodon. Taxonomy (NCBI): domain Eukaryota; kingdom Metazoa; phylum Chordata; class Actinopteri; order Clupeiformes; family Clupeidae; genus Limnothrissa; species Limnothrissa miodon. The sequence goes on from JAGFZM010000204.1 coordinate 917,295, forward strand.
GACCATAATGACTTTCTCACAAATTTACACATTGACTTGCTAATTATGCTAAATATGTGGTGTGACTCATGTGTAAGAGGTGTGGTCTACTGCTCACAGCTCCACCCCGATTGGTCTCGAGATATATCTCTTGGGCCCAGTTGTTTCAAATTGTTTAATATGGATCAATGGTTTGCTATGTGTAATCCAGGATTACGTTTGAACAACTGGTCTCTGATCACAAAACCAGATCCCTTTTATCCAGATTACCGTGTTGAACCTGTGCCCTGGTTCATCATGCCAGAACTAAAGAAGTCTTTTGGATGAAAGGTGAAACATCTTCAAGCTCCAAAAACAAGATGCACAGACATACACACACAGACATACATTAAGGTCAGGTTACCTGGGGTGACTGAGCGGACCACTACAGGCTTCTCACTTCCAGCCACAAAGCCGAATCCCAGCACAGGATCCCGCCTCATCTCCACCTTTCGCGGGGCTGGAGGGACCACCCTCTCACCGTCCAGACGCACCTCCTCCAGCGAGCTGCTCTGGGAAATGTGACTGCAAGGGAGGAAAAGGGGAAAGACACTCTCAGTTTTATTCATGCACAAATACGTAACCCCTAAAAAACATCTCTATCACCTTTTCAACTGAAGATCTAAATATTTTATTTATTAAACATTAATTATTTAAACACTGACAGTTGATTGTGACCAAAAATGACTCCTTTGAAAAGGCTTCAGGCTTTGATTAAAACACCATCATCCAGGCTGTCTCATTAATTCTGAACAGAAATCACGTCTCCCAAAAGCCGTGTTAACATAGGCTGCAAGCCTATTATGTCCTTTAACAGGGCTTTTGGGCAGCTTCAAGCACGGAATGGCTATGTGCTGGAGATGCTAACAATGCCATGTCTTTCCTTCCTTTTGCCTTTCTTCTGTTCCACACGCTTCATTGTTCCTGCTGCTCATCTCCTTAGCAGTGCAGCGCAGCGGGTCTCCACACCGTGCCCACATTGTTGGCTAATTAAGGCTGTGGGCAGGGTAGGCACTGTGCAATTCACCATCACTTCTGACACATGCTCTCTTCTGTGGTAAAGAGCTGCAATTAATCTTTCAAGGCATTCAGTGGGAGAAGAGGGTGACTGCAGACTACGGCTGAAGTTCAACCTAGCACACAAACATCTGCTGCACATTACCCGGGAGCGGGAAGGTGTTGCCTTCAGTCCATCACTGGGTGAATTTTAGTATTTTAATTCAATATTCAGTGTTTTTTTAGACATGTTGTGCACCTCTATTGACACCACAAGTCACAACATCCGTTTTGGCGGTGGAACCCTGTGCTATGCCTTTCGCTTAATACCCTGCTTCAAGAGAGGTGGAAAGCATATGGACCCCTGCATCCAGGAAGTGTGCTATCCTCTCCCCAGACTTGGCCACCTGCTAAACATGGCCAGCCTCCCAAAGTGATGACAGCCACTGAGCTAATGGCCCCTAATCATCACCATTAGCTGCTAATGAATCCCCATTTTAAGCAGGGTTCTCTCCTTTCAGACTGCATTGGGTCACCAAAGACATTTAGCACTTTGAGCCTAATCACTAGCTATTGAAAATTCATATGGCATGTGCCACCCACAGCTCTTTGAAAAACAGTGTCACATTAGCACAGTCTGGAACAGATGAATTCAGGGTCTTTAGACAAAATCCAGATTTGATTTGATCAAGAGTTGTCCACTAGTCAAGCCTCGAAGTACACAATGGTATCTGTTTTTTTTTCCTCATTGATCCGGGCTAGATGATCACACAACACATCGGTATATCAATCAATAGGGCCGTCAATAATCACCATAAAGCTTCATGTTTGAGTCCTATCCCATAAATAATATGGCGCTTTGACCAGGCCAGCAGTCCATTGAGGCTGTCTGCTGGAAAGGGGAGAGTGGAGCAGTCCAAAAGGAGGTCATTTTCTCTCATGCAAGCAGTGTGGACTGGAGCTGATGAAAGATTAGATAACCATCATTTTCCATGTGCCCAGCAGGGATGACCGCCTTTACAATCGTTGATTATTGTTATTCCATCTCATCACATGACATATTTGAAAAAAAAAAAGACAAACGTTCAAAATGTACGGGACAGGAGTTAAAGTCAACTCTTTTTGAAGGTGGAGAAGGACCTTTGTGGACATCCCAGCCATTTTTTTAGAGATGAGCTTTATGGGCAGTGAACCAATTTTGAAATCTAGAGTTGTCTTTTTCCACCTATACAGAAAAATATTTTAGATCAACTTCCTGAGAAAAAGCTAGTTTCCCTGCTCCTTAAGTTATTTTTCTGTGTGTGAGTGATAGAGGCATTAAGTATCCTCAGGATATCATCCGAGGCTTTTATCTCAGCCGCCCCCATTCTCTCCACTCGCTGATTGCTTACAGTGATTAAGCCCACTGTTTGATATGCCATTAATGTCTCCCGGCCCAAACCCGCAGTCTGAAGCATATTTCTCAGGTGAGATAGCGGCAAGGTTGAAGAATTCACTCTCCTTGTGCACTTAAGCCTGCAGCCATGCTAGCTGTTACAGTGTAGGCCGCCTCTCTTCACAGTCTCTGTCTCCCTGGATTCATGCACTTCAGACTGCCTTAACCACATTTTAACCTCATTTTCACATCTGCGTCCCACCATTTTGTTCACGGGAAGTCTCTCTTTCTCTCGCTCTCTGTCTCTCTCTCGCACACACACATACACATGCACAAACACACACACACACTACAAAACTGAAATTGACAATATTCTAATACTGTAAAGCCACCATCACTAACCCTACAAAATCACACTAACTAAAGCTTAAATTCATAATGGTGTTGACTTAATGACTCATCAGTCCCAAAGTGCTCTAACTTTGATATGAGCAGACCTCATATGGATCACTGTATAGCAGGCGGTTTCTCGCTCTGCGTTCCTGTGCATCTGTCAAATGTGGTGTTTAGCTCTTATATAAGCCACTGCCAGGGCTGCTGAGGCAACAAGCCATGTGTGGCGAGTCCCCCCTTTTCCACCCAGCACGAGTAATTCAAACGCAGCCCTCTCATGACGGTGCCACTATCACCGAGGCAGGCACTGAACTGCAGCAATATTCGCTATAGCAACAAAACAAAGATTTAGAATGAGAGGCAATGGGGAAAAGGCATGCAGGAAAGAAAAAAAAACAAGCACAAAGGACGTCTCTGTACCGACTGTCATATTTTTAGAATAAGCAAAAATGACTACAACTCACACACGGCTGCTGGAGAGAGAAAATAAAGAACAAGGAACAAGAAGAAGTTCTAAAATCCTTCTCCTCCCCCTCCTGCAGTGGCAGCATCCCTGCCCAAAGAAGCCTAAAGACGCACTTGTTACACTGGGTTCCCTTCATTAGCTTCCAGCCAGAGCGCTGCATGAAAGATGGAAGAAAAACACACTCCACTTTCTCTCTCTCTCTCTCTCTCTCTCTCTCTCTCTCTCTCAATTTCTTTACCTGCCACCACGGCGCCCAGTCTCCAGCCACTCCTAACACCCGATCTCTGTGACACTGCAGCACCTCAATTTATCTTCCGGGAAGCCTACTCTAAGAACTCTCTGAGAGATCAAAGCACCTTCTCCGCGCAGGTGGATGGGGAAGAGGCTTTTTTTATAGCAGCGCTCCCTGCTCTTACCTCCCTGCTCTTCCTGGGAGATTTTGGCAGCGAGTGCGCAGGACGGAGCTCAGGCAGCCTGCTCCGGAGAGAGCGAGGTGAGAAGCAGGGGGGGGGGATGAGAGTCAGTATGCTGAATGCACAGATGGACACCAGGGGAGGGTGCGTGCGTGTGTGGTGGGGAGGTTGCTGGAGTGGGTTGGTTGGTTCCAGAGAGAGAGAGAGAGAGAGCTGGGTAACGTGTCTGGGATAATCACAGGTTGGGATGAAAAGAGCCTTTCCAAACATGCGCATGTGAACTGCCTACTCACTTGATGAAGCAGTCTCGGCCCTCTCTACTGGATGCCATGTCCCAGCCATTGGGGGCTCCTTGTGAGGGACTCCAGCTGCCAGAGGGGGGTGGCCAGGCAGACGCTTTGGTTCTGTGGCTGCTGAGGGAAGAAAACACAACACAACAACATCCGCTTCAGAATAAATCAGACTCTCCATTTTGCTTACAACTGTCACAACAGCTACAGGGGTTACGCTTGGTACAAAGTAGATTAATTTTCCAATCATGACACGCCACCCTGATTGTTCTGCTTAATTCTCATGCTCCTAGTCCCATGAAATTGGTCTGATTTGTACTGATCTAAATCCCCTAGAAGGAGCCTGTAATAGAAATTCTTCAATGAAGGAATAGTCAAGAAGAGTTTAAGGATATACCACAATAATCATGGACCTTCGCAAAAACATTCATGAGCATCCAGTTATAATGTACTGGATGATGGAGTCAGATTCATTAGGGTTAAGTGCTTGGTGTTTTCTGCGGCGAAGCTCTGTGCATGTCTTCCCTGTAGGTGCCCAAGTGCTTCTGTGTGAGTAGGCTGTCTGTAATTGTGGGGCTCTGTCCCAGTAGATGGCTTCCTCGTCATGTCTTCCTTAACAATCACCACCATTTTCTCTGCCTTGCCTTTCGCTTCCCTTCCCTTTCTTTCTATTTTTAAAAGGGGGTCTTGTCACATGAAAGGAATGCCTGCCATCTAACTAAGCTCCCAGCATCCATTATTCACACAGGATCTGATAGTTCTGTATCCTGCAGTAGATGTCATGCTTATGTGGCCACTCAACTCTGTGGGAGTGCACGTATGGTGCGTCCACATTGTGAGGCACACGCCTGAGGTGCTCTGCACTTAACCCAGCACTGTGGTGACCCACTTGCCTCCACTGGGCATTCGTTACATCAGCCTCATTAAAACTTTAAAAAGAAAGAGAAACAGTCTGTACAGTAAACGTGTCTGATTAAGCTACTGTAAGTTTGCACATTGCATGCATTATGGGCATGTTTATTTAAAGTAAGTGTATACAACATATTTTACATCTATACTTTTACTAATATATTACTATAAGCTCATATCTGTTCTTGAACTTTATTTACGTTGTAAAATGTCAACTGTTAAATCTGCAGTAAATTAATACAGCATATAAATGAATGTTAAGGAATAGTAAACAATTGCTCCCAATTAATTACAAGCTCCCAAATTACCTATTAGTCTATAATTTTTTGTCTGACAATTATATTAGTAACAAGCATTTTACACTGTCTCATTGCATACCAGACATTTCAACAGCCAAACAGACTAAATTCAGTCATGATGTATGCGATTTTGAAGATATTGTTGTGAACAGAACGGCAAGCAGCTGAGAAAAAAAAAACTTTACTCACAGATTCAGTTGCTTTGGCCTCTGAAGAGTAAAATGACTGGTCCAAACTCTGATCAAACCCCATATTCCCACTCAAAGTACTGAGAGTAAAGACAGCAGTAACGTTTCGATCTGTGACGTGCTATTGTGGCTATGCTCTGCTAATCCCTTTGGGCCCCAATGGTGCGGAAGCTCTTCTTGACTAAGGCCCACGGGAGGAGCTGTGGAGTGGCAGCCACCCAGTGAAACTGAGCCTAGTCAGCAGTCATCAATAAATGATGGGGCCTCTGTCATGCAGGCCTGACTAATAGTGGGCCATGAGGAGCACGCACCGCTCTGCTGATAGACAGCTGACTGAGAGTCCAGCCCAGCATAAATACTCTCCTGCTCCTCACCGCTTAGACTTGAACATACGGCTAATTGGCTGAAAATCCTATTTGGAGACTTGTCTCTACAGAAACCGGTGTTTGTCTGTGGCGTGTAGGCGCCAGAGCATCACACAAGGTGCAGGAAACAGAATGAATAAATAAAGCCCACCACCTGCTCAAAGCAACAATATTTTCCCCACTGCTCATTTGGTGGGCTGGTCTTAGATAATTGCTTGTGGGACCACATCTAGGGATACATTACAAATGCGGCATGCCATTTGCAAATACGTTAAAGGGCGTGATGTCATTTACAAAAATACTCAAAGGGTGCAATGTCATTTGCAAATACTCAAAGGCTATGATGCTGTTTACAAATACTTATAGGATATGATGTCAAATACAAACACCTAGAGGCCATGATGTCATTTACAAATGCCATTATGTTGGAGCTGAATCTAGCCCATCAGCTGTGCAGTGATAAAATACACAGGAGTAAAGCATTCTGCTTAATGTCCCACTGGTCTCTGTTGCCATGGCAATAAAGGTCAGATCAGTTGAAGTGTCTAAGTGGAAATTACAGACCTCATAGAGCACCATCACATATTGACCTTGCACATGCAATGGCAATATATTTCACAGGCACTATCAAATGAAAAAAAAAACAGATTCTGTTTGCTGTTGTAAAACAAATAGGACCTACAGGCCTGAACTCCATTAACTAGGCCTAGTTGTGAGGGTAAAATGGGGGAGTAGATATCAGATGAGATATTTGCTCAAGAGGGCATGAAAGCATCCCTCCTCCCAGTCTCCTCTCTTCCTCTGCTGACCTCAATGAAAAGTGATCAATGTTTCATTTCCCCAATTATGGAATTACTTAAACTCCCATCAATAGGCTATAGTGAGAGAGAGCATGCTGCACACAGTTGTCCCATTCCAGCGCATAAACATGATCCTCTGCTTGGTGTAAATAATTCACCTTAACAATCTCAAGAAGAGGTAAAATGAAACCCAGACAGCCACACTAGCTCGGCGGCTGCTATCAGTGCACAGAATCCTGTCTGTGGGATGGCCATTTGTTCTCTTCCCACACACTTTACTGAGAAAACAGGTTTTATTGGAGAGTAACTACAACAAAGCTACCTCTGTCGTCACTCATATGCTCAATTAAAGGCCCACTAAGCAACATTTTTCAGTTAATTGTTTAGGATGCTAACATGAGTCATTACACGGCGAATGAACGGTGTAGAATGCGCCACTGTGGCTTACAACGGTAGATACAGCATTTGCAATGTTCAACAGCAGCGGTCCACCTCCAATAGAATGCAGTGCAATACAATGCAATACAGCGGTCTTTAGAGGGAGCTCGTGAGAGAAAAAAACAGAACATTGCTTAGCTCTGCTTTAAAGGTATCCTAAGCAAGTCGGGGGATTTTTTTAATTACAGCGCTCCCATGAATTTTTAAAACTTGCATCAAAGGTTCAAATTCTTACAAATTAATTTGGATTTGCTTAACAGCCAAATAACTGGAATCAATGATTTTTTAAAAAGAAAACGGGATGAACATAAGGTTCATGCCTGACTTGCTTTCAGTCTCATTTTTCAGTAAGGTGCTGATGCTGATCTTTGGCCAAGAGACAGTAGGAGTGGCAGAGAACACCTTCTTTCTCCCTGTAAGGAGTTATTGAACAACCACAATGACCACATGTGCCTGTGCTTGCGTAGTGAAGCCTCAAGCACCATGTTAGCAGTGTTGGGGATAACGTGTTACTGTAATTTGTTACATTTTGCAGGAACGAAATAACGTAACAAGTTAATATCAGTAATTTGTTACAGTTACTATCTATAGTAACAGGCTTTTTCTGCGTTACTAATGTTTTGTGCAGTAAAACTATTTATGACCTGTTAGCCTAATTAACTGATCTGTATGCATGGTTAACGAAATTGTTCAGTTTGTGGATCATGCCTGCAGCATCATGCCTAGCTGAAGACATTGGCAAAAGCACAAGCATAGACAACGCGACAAAACCACTGAAATGCAAGATGTATCCAATGTCATTTTGTGTGCAGATTCAGTTAGCCCATTCGGATAAAGTTGGTTATGCCTGACACTAGCAAATAATTTTGATAGGCTATATTTAGTTTGTAGCCTAATGTTATTATCCTGAACACATACTGTAAAGCTACTACTATGACTCACGTCATGTTTGTAGCGATTTATTCAGTCTATTTTGCGCACTGATCTATATGTTTGTTGTGAAACACTCCGAAATCCCACAGTATTGATGTCAGTCATTATGATAATAACAAGTGTAGATTATTGGCTAATCGTAAGCTAGGTAGATAACGTGTCCAGGCTATAACTCTGAGTGGAACAAATAGTTTGTGCTTCTGCCTAGAATCTGGATGAGTAGGGAGAAAAAAAGTAACGAGTAAAGTAACGAGTAGTGTAGTGAGTTACTGTTTAAAAGGAGTAACGAGTAACGTAATTTAGTTACAATTTAAAGCAGTAACTAAAGTAAAGTAACAAGTAACTTTTTTGAGTAACTTCCCCAACACTGCATGTTAGAATCCAGACAGCATCTACTACCCCACTTCAAACTGCAGCTATGGAGTATAATATGTTCATGCTTCCAAATGTGCACATGTGAGTGCAGACCCTGTTGTGAGAGGTGGATGACGGACAGGCCTCCCGTCTCTGTCAAGGAAAGCAGGCCTTTTCTGATGACTTAACTGCTTTTGAAGGCATGCAAGTTGTCTGGACTAGCGTGGACTGACGCTAATGTGGTACGGTGAGGATGATGCCGGTGACAAAAGTACAAGGGAGCCTAAGAGCTCAGAAATACCCCAGTGACCCTGCATGCCTGCCTCACTCACATGTGCCTGTGCTCCACGCCCAGGAAAGTGCGCACAAAAATACAGGTTGGTGAATAAGATTATGTAAGAAAAAATCTGTATGAAAATTTAATCTACAGAAACATGCTTAATGACCTTCTCCGGAGATGGGCCCCAGTCAAGCTGAAAAGAACAGAAAGTGCCGGAGCATCGATGTGAAGTCACTCTTAGCTTCATCATGCACCACAGAGCCACGCAGCGCAGTCCAGCAAAGCCTCTTTCTATTCGGAGTGTTTGGGGAAACCTTTCCGTTTCCACACTTTGAGCCCTATCATTCTATCCTTTACTACCTTGCCTCTGATGTCCTCTAAATCCCCTCCTTTCACAAGCAGAGCAACTGTCAAATACAATAATGAATAATGCAAAAATTCCATCATTTCACACAAGCAATGTAAATTATTTTTTCTGTGACTCTTGACATACAGTATTCTGCAATATCTCACGGCAGCGTATTGTGCACTTCCTGAGACTGGAATAAGATGCCGTCTCGACAACAGCCTCCCGTTATCGAGATGATATGCAGTCATAAGACACACATCTACAGTCCATTTGTAGCAAACAATAAGGCAGGCAAATGCTGAGCTTCTGTGCTGGGTAGATTATTTGGCATAACAATAAACTTACTGCTTAGTTTGCAATCATCTAAGAAAACACTATGCATGGCTAGTGGGGATTTTTATTCATTTTTTTTTTTTTTCATTTTTAAAATTATAATGGGATAAATATTCATTATGCATTCTGTGTTTGTCTTGGTGAGTGCTATGTAGAGGTAAAATATGAATTATGTTGCATGTACAGTACCTTGGGGTACATTATCTTCTGCAGTCACATGCAGTGCTGTTGGTCCTCTGTTGATGCCCACTGCTCCTCCCTGTTCTATTCGGCCCATATGGCTGCCACAACTCCTTGGGCATCTCCTCCGAGTGCTGCCCAGGCCTGTCAGAGCAGTCCCACCTCTAGTAGCCCTGCTGTGCTGCATGCAGCATTAGAGCGTCATCAAACCATCATCCCTCTGCTGGGGAGTACTCTCCACCATGGCAGTTCCAGGAAATGACTGGGCACTGCACCAATTACAATAAAATAACACCCACCAACAAGGCCATCAATACACCTCACAGCACAGGTCACAAGCAGCTAATAAAACCGGCCTAGCAGTGACAGAGCGATGCTTATGAGTATACACCAATATGTGCCAGTCCAAACAACCAGTGAGTACACACTTAATTATATCTGCTTTGCTCAAGTTAATTTCAGTTTAAGGCATCTCTCTCACACAAACACACACACACACACACACAAAGTATTTTTCTGATTTGAATTCCTTAGTCGATTCCCTGTGCAGTGCTACCAATCTGCCTTCCACCCACCTCAGACATTCAGCATGGTACTTTAAGATTTAAGCGCCTGTTAAGTCCTCCCCATGCTTTACTGTATGCCTCCCCCTCAGGCTAGTTGTTTCCAAGCAGAACACAGCTCTGTAGTCAAGCGCAACGCACCCAGGATAAAGCACCACAAAGTCAACAACACAACACAGAGTGATGGCATTCACCTTCATTACCCGATGTCAGTAGGTTGAGAGTCGTAATACAAAACAGGTTTGATGCTACATGGCTATAAGCCAGCACATTAGCATTAGCTTTAAATGGCCCTAGCTGACATGGTTGTAAATGCACACACAGCCACAATGGCTTTCAGTAACTACACTTGTCCATTGACAAACCACTGAATGCCACATAAACCCTCTTTCCTTTTTTGCTCCTGTAACGTTAATAGCAAGCATGAAACTGCATGTATTGTGTTGCTGCCCTACAGCCAGGGGACCTACTCCCCAGAATGTTTCTGCACCTTATTATGCCTCAGATTTTTTTTTTTTTTTGTCGCTCTGTGGCTTTGAAAAATTGGGATGAATAACTGGCCTGACCCTTTCTTTTGCCTCTGCCACCTGGGGCTCTGGGAAGAGCATTTTCCTGTGGACAATGTGGAACCCTGAGTGGCCTCTGCTTCAAAAGAGGACGAGCTTTTTTTATCTCAAAGTCTTCTTGTACTCTAATGAACAATTAGGTTAACGAAATTGCTCCTACCACAAAGACGAATATGTACTGAACACGTCCTCCATACAATATACAGTAAGCGTGTCTAACTGTCGTCTCGGTGGGCAGGGTCCATTTTGTGTGGAGACTCAGATACTTTAGTTTCTGCCTTTAGTTGTACAACTTCTGGGTCCAAAAACACCAGCTTATCTATACTTTTTCATCCTAAGCGTGTGTCACTTCATACATCCATTTCCCAGAAAGGTCTCAGCCAAAGAGCTACACGGCATCATGAATTAAATATGGCCCCTCCATATTTCTATGAAGTGCTTCTTTTTATACACATTTTCACAAACAACAAGTCTGCCTAACTCCAAGCAAGCTTTGTGTAGCTATTGGAGCAAGATGTCACCTACGCCAACTGGAGAACCAATCTAGAATTATATCATATCTAGAATCATTCATATCAGACATTATACTGAATGTCACAAAAAACACAGAAAGAGCATTTTTTTTATCACAGAGAGAGATAGTGCTTTAAAGATAAAAGAATGTTCACCTTAAGGCTTTTAGCCAAACAGGTCCAAATGATTACAGAGGACAGACAAAGAGGCTTTACATGCCCAGTATACTGAATGGCACACAGAGAAGACAGAAACATGATTAAATTTAGTGCTCACAAATGCTCAGTGCACTCATCCATTTGGAAAATGAGGAAACGCATGTGGGCTTGTTCTCATTAGTGCATCCTTCCTTGTGTTTCTGCAGAATGCTCTCTCCTCAGATACACAGTCTACATCATTACAGTCCCAGCACTGCTCACAAACCCACTGTTTTCGGACTGAAATTTGAAAAGCTCCATCTGAATCACTCGGAACCACAGGTTTAAAGCATATGGGGAATTCAACAGACCGGCAAGGCAACAGTGGATATTTGCTAGACTGTAAGTGGACAGCAGTGACAGACCTCTCCTTACAGACAGCAGACAGCACATAGATAGCCCCTACTCAATCCCCTAATGCCAGAATGAATGAATAGAGCATCATCACATTCAGTAGTGCTCCCTGGGCACCTCCAATGTGAATACAGTTGTAGATGACTCAGACACCAGACGAGTATTCAAATTCTACCAGAGGTGATAAATATACATATTCTATGCCTCTCTTTTTTTTACAACTTTCCATGAATGGCGGATTCAAAAAAGCCATGGCACCAACAGCAGGGGGCCATACAATGGATGGGGGTTAATGGACGAGATGGACAAGTTAGAGAAAGGGATATTAGGGGGGTCTGCCTTTAAGAGACGAGCCTGTATTTGTCTCTATAGACTCTTTGGCCATCGCTCATTTGAATGCACCAGCTGTCATCTCAGATTGATGTCACCCTAATCCAGTGTCAGCACCATTTGTAAATAATTTTTAAAATATTCGGGTTAAATTCCACCCTATCCATATGGTGTTGGTGAGGGTTTGCTTTGGATAAACAATTGTGATATGAAACTGACCATGGCAACACATGATAGCATCACAAATAAATAAACACACAGGAAGCAATGCTTTTAGAGAATTGTTGACAATGTATAAAATGCATATTATGCCCAATTGCTTGTAATACCCGTGCACACAAGTCAGCGCCCGGTCCAACAAGCCTGAAATTGATTATCACATAAATTAATCTCATGATTAGAGTAATATGTATAATACAACTGGAACTCTTTAATGTTTTTTGCTTAAATCAACTATTGTGACATGAGTGCCAATGCCATGAGAGAGCCGATACTATAAAGTGATGACCTGTACCTTTTATCTGAATTAGACCGAAGAAGTACACACACACACACACACACACACACACACACACACAAACACAAATACACCCACAATTGTATATTTTTTAGAATCTTCCAGAAAACTGGTAAGTATATTTGGGAAACAGTGTTAGGAAGATTACCTGGGTTTAAATCAAGAAAGTCAGCCAACCCAATTGTGAAAGCCATGCTCAGTGAGGTGAAATATTAAGCTTACTTGGAAATATTGTGCCCAGAATATCCCATGAACGCACTACTCAATGTTAGGAACTTCTCTTTATAGTTTATGGGCAAATTATTAAAAATTCTAGGTCATTTATTGATTAATGCTTTGATATTTTTTCCTCTCTCTCTCTCTTTCTCATGTTGAAAACCACTGTTCTCTAAGACACATTGTTGTGCTAAGGTAAAATGCAAATATTTAAGAGAGGATAGTTTAAATTCTAATTCTAATTTTCAAAACAATTCCATATGCTGAAGCAATAATAACACTGTCACAATTGTCCTGTTAATATTGCATATTCAATTAATAGCTAATCTCCAGTACTGCTGGTGTTAGACAAAGCTATAGAGCTCTGATGTTCAAATTTGATTTTAGTTTCCTCGCTCTCTCCCTGAGTGCTGCTTGGTTGGAAAACCTTCATGATGCACAGTAAAATGACACAAATGAATCAAATACAAGAAACATTAAACAAATATCATGAATGTGTTTTAAATAAACTATTTTAAATAAATTACTTTTTATAGGACCTTTCTTCCCTTCCTCCCTCTCTCTCTCTCTCTCTCTCTCTGTCTTTTTTCTCTCCCTCTCCTCCACTGCCTACATGATCACATGTGACAGCACAAGGAATAAGTTATTATCCTTAACACTCAGCGTCTATTTAGCTTTCTTCTTGCGAGCCGCTTGAAACTGTTTCATGTAAATCCTCCTTGCTTGCCTAAGTCATGTCCCTGGATAATGGATGTGCTGCCAGGAACACAAAAGGGCACGTTAGCACACAAGGCGAGTCGCGGCGTCAAGCCAACTCACCCCGACAGCTTTGGCATCTTCACAAAGCTGAACACATCCATACGTGCAGCAGGCTGTGGTCAGAGTGGGAAAAAAAGGGTCTCCGAACGCACTTCACTCTGCCTCCATGGTGCGTTCTTCCTTTCCGTGCAGCAGAAGATGACTAATTCAGAATAATGAAAGCAAACAGAGGAGGAGAGGAGCTTTTCCAGGAGCGAGGTGGGGAGATTAGTCCTGTTGCCGGGGCTTCTGCATGGCTGAGTGAGTGCCGTGTCCCCTTCGCAGCGGTGTCACAGATTCACAGCCCATGGAACAGGATCTGGCAGCGCAGGTTCCCAGGCTACATCCTTCAAAGCATGCCTCTGTCAGCTGCACTAAGCCAACTCTATTTCATTGCCATCGCAGTGGAATGACGTGCGGAGGCTGTGCAGTAACAACAGCTTTCCAAAGCTGAGTGTGAGCGAGGGAGCAAGAGAGCCAAGAGAGAGGCAGGGAGAGAGAGAGAGAGAGAGAGAGAGAGATGAATAAATGAGAGGGAGGGGTGGAAGGGGTACGCAAATCACTGCTGATGGAGGCAGCCGGCTTCCTTGATTCTCTCCCCTCCTCCTTTGCAAAGGGCAGTATCATCAGTTCCACCAGTGCCGTGAGTTTGGGGAATAAAAAAAAAGGGGGGGGGGGGGGGGAGAGAGAGGGAGAATCCAGAAGAGCGGGGGTTGTTATTCGGTGTGTGTGAGGAGGTGTGGCAGGAGTGACAGAGAAGAGGAGGAGACCAAGAGGAAGGACCGGGAGAGAGAGAGTGTGATATAAAGAAACATGGAAGAAAGAGTGACAGAGATGAGAGAGAGAGAGAGGGAGTGTGTGTGTGTGTGTGTGAGAGAGAGAGAGAGAGAGAGAGAGAGAGAGAGAGAGAGAAAACGAGGAGAGCTGATACGGGGAGTGTGAGGAGCACTGTTGAGCAGCGCTGCAGGCTCAAGCTGAGGGAGCCCAGTCACTGTGTTTACTGCACGTGTGTTTATCTCCGCATGCCAACGAGTCTTGCACCTGCCTCAGGCAGCACTCCCTGCGTCAGCTCCAGCTTCCAACCCAACACACTCAGCTCCACACACACACACGCACACACCTTATGCCTCACACCACCCAAACTATACACTTTGCATTGCTCACACTGGGTGCACACCTCCCCCACGTGATCATCTGCCACAAGTTGAGCAGCACGGCTGCCTGGCTAGATTCACCGCTGCAGGGTTACTATAGGGATGAACTTTGCCCTCATGGAACCAAAGCCAATCTATGTGCCGATGAGGTGCCAATGTGCAATTATTCAGCATCTTGGAGGTGCTACACATATCGTGGGAGACCAGATGAGTCACCCACACACTGACAGACCACAGTCAATATGAGCTCCCTATGGCTCCCATGCACACAGATCATCTTTCTCCTACTCCTTCCCCCGCTCCCTCTTTCACCCTATTTTTTTTTTTACTTTATCTATTTATTTTCTTCCAGGAAAAGGGTCGTTTTAAGCTAAAGACTGCCTAGTCGGGTTTTAATCAATTCAATCCCCCCCTGCTGTGGCAGAGCGCCTCTGCAGGAGGACAGAAAATCTGACTTTGGACTATTTGTGTTTTGTATGCTTAGTTTGTATGCATGCGATGCTTATTTGCATAGCTCTTTTGTTCTTCTGCGAAAGCACCATTAGAAAAGGAAGTCAAGTGAATGAGGACCTATCCTGTTGCTTTGAGGACACTGGTCTGTATCTAAGTGATAAGCACGAGCACACTCACAGGCAGGGGGCTCTGCACTCGCAGCCTTCCACATGATGGATCGTGGACCCTCCTCTGCCTAATTGAGAAAGAATTGCCTTTCATTAATCACAGACCTCAGCAGAGGAGTAACTGTCATAGAAGTTCCTTGAGCCAGGTTCGGCCTCTGATCTATAGTGATAACACAATGGCACGCACCTCACAGTCTACCAGGCGACCTACAGTACAGCACGCTGATGCCTTAATTGAATATTGAACATTATATAATGACTTCCATATAGGAATCCTAGTCCATATAGGAATCATAGTTCACTTCTTTTGAGATGCATTATTTTTTATAATAATAATATGTCACTGCTGAGTCATTTAGAGAGAAGCTTCTAGTGTAATTAGTCACAGGTACAGAACAACATGCTTGGCTGTCTGACCTTACCCCGGAACACAGGTAAGATCACCCTTTTCCCTGAGTGTGTGTGTGTGTTTGTGTGTGTTTGTATGTCAAGACATGCTTAATGTTTCCTTCTCTCTCAAGACTGACGTCATACAGTATGTGTGACACTGTGCATGTATGTCTGCAACCATTAAAAGAACACTGTACTGTATCTTATGTGGATGATCCAAATGTCTGCAAAGACTTAGAAGAAAATATGGTAGCATCAGCTATACTCCAACTAGGTCCATCCCTGCAATGTTAAATCAAATCAGAACACTGGGAAGCACTCTGAAAAGAGGACAATGATTTATAACCACCTCTCTGAACACAAACCCATAATTCTATATTAAGATGCCAGTGCTGGTTAGCATTATACGAATGACTCAAAGTGCCTTTGCTGGAGGTGAAGCGTGCACTGAGGAAACTTGTCATTTCCACTTCAGTCAGATGCAAGGACGCACAGCCTATGTGATGTGAATCTGGGCTCAAAAGCAACCTCAGCTAGGCTGATGTCACAAAAAAGACATGATGACGTCAAACCGTGAACCCCTGTGTCTTTGCTTCCCATTTCAGGAAAGGACGAGAGATTTAGCCGAGATCTGCCTGGAGAGACGTTGCAAAGCTGAGGCTTCTCAGAGGAAATATTTCAGGAAAAAAAAACAACTTAAGGCACCGGGCAAAGACAGCAGTGGATTCAGAGCACACAGACCACATGATGTCTTCAGAGGCATCATGCATGCATGCGCAGACCCTGCATCGGCCCCTCGCTACTTACTCAGTCAGGGTCTACAGTGTCTGCACTGAGTCACGGAGGCGGTCTACTCTGGGAGAGCACATTTGTGTTTGTTGAAGAGGCATGACATGCTCCCACCTCTACTGTACACATGCACATGTGGGCACGCACAGCCAATCCCACGTTTGCACACATGCATTAAACACACCCTGAATGCTCAGAGCCTCACACCACTGCAGAGTCATGCATCTGATAATCTTTGAGTCTTGAAAGTGAAAGTTAGTGTGTGGCACTGCCAGTGCAAATGCGATTGGGGGCTGTTATCGGGGTATCGGGGAAGCCTGTGCCCAGCCCTGTATTTAGGGCAGAGAGGAGAGGTGGGGGAAAAGGGCTGAGACTTGGACAGCTCCCTGGTGTGGTTCATAACCCCTCATAGGGTCCAGTGTTACAGCAACTTGGTCCATCCTGGACAGATGGGGCCTTTAGGCCCAGGGCCAGCCTTGAGAGGGTGCGGATATTGAGGTCAAGTCCCAGCCGCATCCATGGAGATGCTGGTAATGAGAGCTTTGACCCTCATCCACCCAAAAAGAGCTGAATTCAGTCATTCATCCCCTCTGACGCCTAAGCCCATCTCAGCTTAAATTCAGCAACTCTCTGATCCTCTGGGCTGAAGTCGCTCATAAAGTAAGCTAAAACCTGACAGACACACACAGACGCTGTAATTACTTCTGGGGGGATTCAGGTTTCCGTGCGCCATAAACAAGAAAACGCAAGCTCTCATATATTGGCTTCCTAAATTTTACGTAAAAAATCAGTCATGCATCTAACAGTGGTGGGCACTGCTTTTAATGAAAGGGTTAAATATGATGTGGACAAAGTTGTCATCTTAATTTCCCATGAGAATTCCCCCTCTGCTCTAATTACAGCTTAGAGTTCACACCATTCTGAATACAGTAATCATTATTTCACAGTGCACTGCAGCCTGGTTATTTCTGGAGAGTTCCACGATTCTTTAATATCAACCTGGGCTGTGTCAGAAATAGATCGTGGTTATGCCTATAAATCTGAAACATGACGAGAAAAAACACAATGCCCCCCTCCATACAGCTGCTAATGCAAACATAATAATGATGATGCAAGGCTCTGATTCATTCCACAGAGTTTCATCATTTTCACTGCTCATCCACAGCACGTCTGGGCGCGTATGCAGATTTGCCTTGGCCAGTGTGAGTAAGACTGGGCTGATCTGAAGGCTGGGGGTAGGGATGGGGGAACAGGAGGAGGACCTGTCAGCTCTGATCTCCTGACCCCGCATCCTCACGCAGGTGCACTCGCCTCAGGCCCACACACCAGATGTGCGATCCCCTGTGTGTGTGTGTGTGTGTGTGTGTGTGTGTGTGTGTGTGTGTCTGTGTGTGTGTGTGTGTGTGTGTGTGTGTAACACAGTAACAGTAGACAGGGTTGCATCAGGCCTCCACCTCTACTGTTCTTCACACAGCTCTGAGTCTTTGCTCTGTCACACCCTACAGTATGTGCCCTCAGCACACACACACATACCGTGCATTTGCTCCTACACACACGCCACACGTGAACACAGTTGCAGTAAAGAGGACGGCACAACAAGACAACAAGCAGCACACAGTCCTACCACAAATGTACTGCCTCCAGTAAATGACTCAACGACAGTGACTGTATGTATTGTAATAAAGATTAACTGATTGCTTAGATTTTTGTGTATAATATACATGTCACAAAGCAGTTGTACATAAATGTTTAAACGAAGTAGCAGCTTTTTGGATCTCGATAAGCAGCCTTTGTGTACAGCGATAGTCCCAAGAAACGAATATGAGTATGCATGAATAACAGAAACTGCAAGGATGAACAGGGTCGGCAAAGTAAAAACAGGCAACCACCATGTTGGAAATGCTGCAAGTCAGGTCCAAACCCGGGTATATCTGAACTACAGTATCAGTAAAATAATTATTGTAACATCTACTTCTGTTACTCCTCAGAATGACACTGAAAGTCAATACAGCCAGCAAACCATAGCAAGGACATACAACATCACTTGAGATGCTGCAGCATTGGTTAAGTCTTACTCAAAGATCAAGAAGATTTATAAATACAACAGATTCCAGATCAGTACTCACTGGATGACGGTGAAAACTCCTAGCTCACTGTCTGAACTATCCATTGCAGTCACGGGGCTTTCTGAGTCCCTTTGGATGGTTGGCAGTCTCCTCTCCAACTTTACAATTCCGCTTCCTATTCTTCTTCTCCTGCTCCGAGCGGAGTGAGGCAAAGAGCACGTTCGGATGTGAGCGGAGGCACAGCCCGAGTGGCGGGCCGGTCTGCTGGGCGCTGAGCGGGGGGCCAATGGCCTGGGGGCAGAGGGAGAGAGAGACAGAGAGGCACAGGGCTTGCATCTCTTCTGCCTCAGTAATGAACCAACATCACATTCCAGGCCAGTGCGTCAGCAGGCAGGCAGGCAGGCAGGCAACAGGGATCAATGGAGAGCAGCTGGGTTCCAGTGCAGGGTTAGAGCTGGCGCAGGAGAAGGGCCGCCACCGCCAGCGTCACAACCACATCTGTCGCCACGGAAAGATGGAAAATCCAGTTGAAGGGAAAGCTGTGTCTTCCGGTCCCCATGCCTGAATGCCCAGGCCAGCAGAGCCACAGAGCCAGTCAGTGCTCTGCCACTGCCACAAAAATCACAGGCCGCCTCAGAAATATCGATCTCTGTTTCAGATGTCAGAATCTGAAACTGTGTTTTGGCTATCTTTGATAACTGTCAAACATGAGCCACCTCCTGCTTTTGCTGATTTAGAGAACAGCACCACTAAAAACAACACATGTTTTATTTTCAGGATACAAGTTTTACCAAGCAGCAACAAACCTATATTATTCCTATTACATCCTACAGAAGAGTACTGTAAATATTCCAGATTATGATGGAGCTACAAAATCAGTTGACAATGTGTTACAAAGCAAACAACATACAGCATCAATCAGAGAAAACATCTACTACAACTACTAACACTAACTTTAAAAGAGTGTTTAAATAGTAGCATAGTGTAGTGTGTGTGGTTACTGTTAAATCAGAAGATGAGTTGTAGATTTAGTCTATTTATAGAGAGAATAAAGCAATAACATTTAAGAGCCACTCCAGCATGTTGAAGTTTGTCATGCGTGAAGTCAGCCATTTCTTTAATTAGTTATGAGAAGACTCACTAGTGAGTCACACGTGAAATGAACTGTTTTACGTAATGAACATTTTATTGCATAAGGCTGTTTGTCTTTTCAACATTTTGAGAATAAAAAAAAATCTGTCGTCTTCTGGGCATCCTGACATCTTTATGCCATATGCCATCTCTCCCTGTCATCGTCTGTCTATCCCTCTCTCCTCTTTCCTCTTCCTCTCTAATAGTGTGCACAAATAAAACGCCATTTGACAAATATTTTTGTCTTGACTAAAGCCTAAATATAATAAGTTAAATTATTATAAGTAAAAATGTAATAAGTTAAATTATTTTCGTTAGTTTTATATGAACCATTTAATTTGATTACTTTTGATGGTTTAGGTTCAGTCAAATGTTTATGTGGGTAAAACTTTTGGTAATGGTCAGGCCAATACCACTGACACAAGCATTTCCCCCTGTGACATGAATATTTAGCATGGGCCCATCCGGTCATGTGGCATGACACAGGCCCGTAGGGCACAGTGCACAGTCTCAGTGGCCTGTTTTTTTTCCATAATGTACACACACACACACACACACACACACACAACCCCCCCCTCCCACACACACACACACACACAGACATACACATGCTTTTTCTCCTCCCCAGCCTACTAGTGTACGAGCATGTGTGTCATCCATGCTACTGATTCTGCAAGTAACCCATACAAATCTCCTTCTCTTGGATGCTCTAGTTTGATCGCTAATATGAGTCTACTTCATGGATATGTTGGCTGCTCTGTATGTCAACCACATTAATAAATAGTAGAAGGCTTTGCATCAGAGAATGGCAGGGTTTATAGAGCAGAACAAACTGGATGCAGTGATTTGCATAAAGTGATGAGAGTGGCTCCACAACAAACAGAGATGCTTGTACTAATATAATAAACGCAGGCTGTTAGTGATGGCCAAGGAGATTTTCGAGTGTGTACAATAGTAACGCAATATGTTCAATCACTTGTATCGCATCCAACAAGGACATTTACTTGAAAATAAATTCAAACTTCCCATTAAGATTGAAAATCTATTTACCATATTATCATGGCATGACCTACACGCTAAAGCTAATACATGCCTTCCAAAGAGGCCCAGTGATAAATAATCATATCTGCCGTAATATCAGCCTGGGACTGTTTTATGGATTTCTGCAGCTCTGCATGAGAACTAGTATTAGGTGTCCCATGTTGATGCATGAGCTGAATGAGCACTCAACAGCTGCTCATGCAGCATTCATTAATGCATGTGATTTGAGTGCGGAGTAATCAGCCACGCTGTACAACAGTCATCACCCTACTGGGCCCAACTAATAGATCTGTTGCTTGGTTCATCCTACAGCCTTCACATGGCCTAGGGGATCAGGCCAGTTTACTGCCCAGTGCCTGTGAGTTCAAATGTTAAATTAATCATTGTTCTGTCTCAGAAAACGAGGTTTGATTGTAGAGGTGCGGTCACAATTTTTGAGATGAGTACATGGGTATCAAAGTGTGATACATGAAAGGGGGTCCTTTCAAAGCAATCGCAAGAGCGGGGATGCATTTTAGAAATGTTGCCATGGTTTCACATGAGACAAATGCGGTTTCCACCAATCCTTGTTATGAATGTTATGAAACCAAATAAAGATCAGCTGTCTCTGCAACCTCTGCTGCAAAAACAGATTTGTTCTCGTCGTCCAAATTTTATATGACTTCAACATCCACAAGCCTGCACGTTTTTTTCTTGCTCGATGTCACTGAGCCATGTCAGACAGGCATGCTATAAAAAGGCAAAAAAGGCAAAGCTCAAAGATTGGGCGCTCATTGGGCTCATCTGGCCGCTCTCCCATCTCCACGCACCCCTGTCCTACTCTAAGCTTTGGGGGGATCGGGTTCTGGGTATTCAGCAATTATCTGAAATGTGGGAGAAAAATCAATGCTGCCCATGGAAGGCTGGTAAGGTCACCAAATAGAGGATGTGCTGCTTAGAATGCTCATGGCACAGCACAGCTAGCTAACACTCCTCAGAAACCACAGACACAATTGATTTGATCTCCTTTTTTTCAGCCCATTACTAAACTGTTCGCCTTTATAAGGCTACCGTTTTATTAGCTATAACATCATCCCCTGTATTAACATATATTATTACTACACTCTCAAGCCAGTGGCCTGATAAATCATGAAGAGGACAAAAGCAACGTGATGCTTTTGAGCAAAGAGGATAGTGAAGTATTCAATTAATATTGTTTTCACTACTCCTGTGCCTTGGCCTGGTGTGTCACTGTTAGAATTTAACACAAACACTCCTACAGTAGATTCCCCGCTGTACGTTCCCTGTAATAAGTAGGGATAGCCTACTGTTCTTCAACAAATGTTAACAAGGTATTAAATATGACTCACACTCTTCCATTAGACTTTTAAAACCATTAGAGGGAAAAGACCACATTAGAGTGAAAAGATGTAGTAAACTTCACAGCACCTTCGCTGCATCAATCATTCTGTTTCCTCTCTTTGGCAGCTTGTAGCAGCATTAGTCCAGAATCCACCCTCCTTGCCTGGGAACACCTGCACCACATGGCAGGAATCTCCTCTTTGAATAAAGAGAGAAGAGGAGAGAGCCTTAAGTCTTCGTCTAGCCTGTGTGGGGTGGAGGCGAAATCAAAATAGGGTGTGTCGGCTTTTGATACTGATAGTCAGTTAGTGCAGTTGGAGAGTGGGCAAAGAGGAGACAGAATTGTGTGAGTGGTGTGGTCAGGGAGTTTCTCAGTGAAACTGAGAGGACATTAAACTCAGAGGAGGGTAGGCTCGCTTTGGCTCTGCTTCAGGAAATACTGTAGCTCATTAAGATCTTGCCTGACATTCAATTAGATTTCAACACACTTCAATCTCCCTTGACATCACAGAGCAGGTCTGTGTTTGCTCAAGACCTTGGTAACCATAGAACTTAATGTGTGGTGGTCTAAATGTAGGCCTATCAGATGGCTTTCTGAAGACTAGGAAGTTTTTTTTAATGTGTGTGAGGTGCAAAGAGAAGGTAATACTGTATGAAGCCTGATGATGGTGGATTATTCCATTTGGGCATCCACTTTAGTGTTTAGTGATTTTAATAATGGTGACCTGCACACTCACAGCTCTGCTAGAGAACTGGCAGGGATAATCACACTGTTTGCTACCAGTTTTTGGTGCACTTAAAAACCATCCCTTATTACAAGAGAGTCTTACCTGAAATCTTCATCAGGTAGCATTGACCCCAGGATTAGATGCAACACTGTGTGTCTGAAGTTAAATGAATCAGAACATAAAAACAGGATATTTTTCAGTGTTTTTTAGCTATGTCAATGCTTATCAACTGCTGCCCTTCTGTATCAAGAACTAACAAGGCATGGCATGGCAGAATGAAAAAAGAATTTCCTGTTCCATGCTGTGACAGGGTCTGTGTGTTGACTGCAGGGAACAGCTTTACCCTGCTGTCACATAACGGTAAAACCTTTCCACTATAAGACAGGGATACAATGGACTACAACCCCGTCGCAGCCTGACATGGTCTGTGTGGAAGGAACAGAATCATTCAGCTGCTTGGCCCTTTCCATTAAATACTGAGACATTCCCTTCATCATCACAGCAAGACAAGCCTCTATGGTTTAGTTAACCACAGTCCCCTACTGAGCCACAGCTGTCTGTATCCTCAAGGGTGCTCATCGCTACAACCTGATCAGGTGTGGTGCCTCAGCAAAAACAAATCCCAAGGCCTGACATGAATGATAAACTACAGGGCTTGGGTCTCTGTGATGCTATTCTACTCTGGGAAGGATGAATCAGAAAAATGCCTGGCCCGCTAAAGATGAAAATGGTTTGTCTTCTAAATGGCTTTAAAGCAGGGCTAAGCAACGTTCTGTTTTTTTCTCTCACAAGCTCCCTCTAAAGACCGCTGTATTGCATTGTTGGAGGCGGTCCGCGCTGCTGAACATTGCAAGTGCTGTATCTACCGCTATAAGCCACAGTGGCGCATTCTACACCGTTCGCTCGCCGTATAATGACTCATTTTAGCATCATAAACAGTATGAAACGGACTAATTAAATGAATGCATAATGAAAATGTTGCATAGTTGGCCTTTAAAGTATTTAAAGAGGCACTCAGTAAGTTTATGTGACCATTTTTGTGGTCATAAAATCGCTTAGAAATCGTTTTTTCTGTTAGACTGGTCTGTTGTGTAGCAAACGGCGATTGAGTGCACCGCTGTACAGCCCTGTATAGTGAATACGGAACTTGCAACTTCTGAGGGAGTGTACACTACAGCAATACAGCTAACTGTACAGGTTTGTGGCGTTTAATGCAGGGTTAAAAAAACAGACTTACTGAGTGCTTCTTTAATAGAAGTGCATTTGTTGATTTTGGTTTCATGGCTGTCACTGCTGTTTAGACACACAAAATAACATGCGTCATAGGGAAACTTACAATCGAGGGCCATTTCCCTACCATCTGTGTATATTCCCTCTTGTTCTCAGGTGCAGTCAGTGATTTTATAAGGTTTACATAACTCATGACACTTTTTATAACATAAAAGTAATGTCTTCTCGTGGCCCAGTACCTCCTCCTTTGCCAACACTTGTAAACAATATCAGTCAAACTAATGTCTGGGCTACTTTAACCAATTAACCAAAAAATGACCCCAGCTGAAAACAGAGCAGACAATCCAGACCAAACAAACAAACAATCCAGACCAATCAATAACACACAATCACTTACATCGCCTTTAATTAGACTATTAAAAGAAGGATGTGGAATAGGACCATAAATACATGTGTTATTTATGGTGAGAATGATCT
This sequence comes from Limnothrissa miodon, assembly GCA_017657215.1. Classification (NCBI taxonomy): domain Eukaryota; kingdom Metazoa; phylum Chordata; class Actinopteri; order Clupeiformes; family Clupeidae; genus Limnothrissa; species Limnothrissa miodon. The sequence continues at coordinate 941,695 of JAGFZM010000204.1, forward strand.
ATGAATCTATACAGTATTTGCTTTTATCAGGATTATTACATGAACAGTTTTTTTGCACAACACAACAAAACAAGAATCCCCTGAATCAAGTAAATTCAGATGCAGATCATTTGATGCACACATTGTTTGGTCTTTCCTCATTTAACCAGCCACATGGCTGCAGTTCAGAGGAAAATGCCATCTGATTAGATGACACCACAACACTAAAAAGATAGAATTCCTCCCATCATTAAGGCATGACTCATTTACCTAGCAATAACAATAACATTTCAAAACACTAAATACTGGAATGTGGCTGCATGCATACACACACACACACACACACACACACACACACACAAACAAACAAACAACAAACATGTGTCTTTGAGAAGGGATTAACCCAAATCATTTAAATCGGAGCACACACTTATCCTCAATTGAAGCTGGCGCTTTAGAGTGTGCCTGTGTTTTGTATAGCAACTGCAGTAGCTCTAAGCACACTCAAGCTATCCATCAGCACACACCAGTGTTCATGTGTGGAATTACACTTATATCCCCCCAAGGATGGTGTTGTGACTGAGACAATGACATCAGTAACACTGCATTGTTTTGCTTGTTTTGCTTGCTTGTTTTGGCTTTTGTGAAATGTTTTCAGTAGACTTCTTTATCTTATTTATCCTGCTCCAGTCTGTTTTGAATGCCATGTTTGTCCTTATCCCCTCAACAAAATACACATCAAGGGGTCAGCAGTGCTGGCCTTATCCTTAAGTTGTGAATCATATTCTTTCCATTGGACAGACGAAAAAGGTATTCCTACGGTGGCCCAGGAGTGCAAAAAACATTTACAATGGTAAATTACTTATTTACAAGTTTAAGAACAAATTTACAAGTTTTAAAACAGATTTACAAGTTTTTAAACAATTTTACAATTAGTGAACACATTTACAACGAGTGAACACATTTACAACGAGTGAACACATTTACAAGTTTTGAAACATATTTACAAGTTCTGAAACAAATTTACGTTTTTGACGGAAAGGGTAGGTACAACAGACGGAAGTAGTGGCTAGAGGAATTCTGACACGCTCATTTTCGACTTCCGGAATTGTCTGCAATTGTGTTTACACTTCACGTCGGCTAGTTTTACATTGAATTCAAATGGAGAGGCTAATAACAAAAACGATGTTAAACGGTCGGATGAAAAGGTTGTTCTTCACCACCCTAGAGTTATAAACTTCACTGAGTTGGTGGGTGACATGCGGCGGTGGCCTCAGGTGTCATATGGAGATATTTTTAAGTAGGCTACTTTTGGTCTTGGTGGGCGTTGATGGAGGGGCAATGCATTTTTAAGAGCACGGATGGCTATATCAGTAGGCTGCTACCTCCACAGTTGTAAAAATGTGGTCGTGTTTTGCTTTGCAATTTGGATGAATTACTGCAATTTGGGCCGGTTTCCCCAAAAATTTCTTGTCTCTAAGTAGTCCAAGTTACAGCCCATCGTAACGTTATGACACAATTCCCGACGCGCTCGTAGAAGTGCATCAAGTCACGTTCATAGCTTGGTCAGGATGCGTTCACACACGTAATCGAGGTCATTTCTGTCTTAGACATGTATACTGCCATGGACGATATGACATGGCTGTGTTGCATTTGTATCTTATTTTATAAAAAAAATAAATAAAACTGAGAAATAAATGAATTCTCTTCGTCACCACCTCTAAAATGCAGAGCTTTTACCAATACATAGTACAGAAGGTTTTATAGCACGCAGCACCGCAGAGCCACTGATCTATAAAGGGTACACTTCTTTAATATTGATGCTATCCTTCAGCACAGTGCTGCATGACCTTGATACTTAATTAGTACTTTGAACTATGTGTACTCACTAATGCCGTTATATTTAATTTGTAGTAGTCTGTAAACTAAAGCCTTTAAAGTATGTAAAGCATTAAAATTGCCCAAGGTTTCTTCCTTTACCAACAAGTAAAAACAAAATGCTGCTAGGGAGTTTTTCTTTACCCCGTTGCTCATTGGGCCTCTGTGTTGAGCGATTTGAGACATGCCTTTTGTGAGATGCACTATGCAAATAATATTGAATTGAATGAAACAATACAACAAACGTCAGGTTTATTGACACACAGATATCAATTGAAGTTTGGTAGAGCAAACACTTATTCAAGTATAACAAAAAGCTATTCATTTATTCTACAATGAGGTGCTTTCAGGTGTTAACAAAATTCAAAAGAGCAAAGAGTTATGGATTCTTGCACCTATCTGCATTTTGTCAGAGACATGTCTGCAATTTAACACTAAAATGTTCAAATTTTGTATAGATTTGTAAAAACAAATAGTAATGCAAGACTCGCCTCTCAAGTCCAAATGTTGCATCACCTGAAACAACACCTTAACCAAGTAACTAACTTAAAAGTTAGAAATTGAATACATATACATCCATCTCTCACCATACGCTGGTGGGACCACATAGACTGTAGGCTAGTGTAATAGCTACCAGGAACTGTATTGTGTTCAGTCCATAGTAATGCCAAGACCAAATTGTGTGTCTTCTGAAGGGGGAGTCTTACAACTGCATTTTGTATAGATATGGAAAAATGAACAGCAGCAGCAAACAGTCTCTTTGCAATTAAACACTTAAACAAGTGTTCATGTTTTGTATAGCTTTGTAAAAATGAACAGAAACAACATTTTAATTAAGTAACTAATTCAACCATTGCGGCATCCAGTGGTAGCCCACTGTAAAGCAGAGATGCAGGTGAGGATGAAGCAGGGATTCATTGGCATAAGTGTGATCTTCCATGTGTAGATTTTCCCACTGTGTGCAAGCATCATGTTGAGTGGGCCAGTTAGTCATGCCATCCCATCAGTCTCCTTGCTTGCAGAACTGGTTGATGTTACTATAGAAATAACACAGCATCAGTAAGTAATCAATTATGAGGTTATTTATTTTGCTGCCTTTCAACACCATGGGCCTATTGCACAAAACCAGGATAAGGGATTAAGCCAGGATATCTTGATTATACAGATAAATGATTGGTTAATTCAGCCAGTACAACCAAGATATCCCAGCTAATCCCTTATCCTAGTTTTGTACAATAGACCGCTGAAGGCAAAGTCACTTTTCAAAATTGCTCCACGATAGGATTTAAGATATAGTCTAGACATGAGATGGCGCTACAACAAAGCTGTGTGCAACGTATTTTGAAAGCTACGATTTTCTGTGTCGGGGAGGAAAAGTACAGGCACTTAAACACTAAGTCACATCTTGTTTCAATCACTAACAAGACGTTAGCTATTGCTATTAGCAAGCATAAAGTTAGTATATTCAGCTTAGATAACTACAACCATAGGCTATGTCGTGACAAACAATGACAAACCAATATTATTATTCACAGGACAGAAAGCTGGCTGCTCAAAATGAGATGCCTATAATTTGAGATAACAAAATTGCACTAAAACATCATAGAGCACCTTTAATGATCAACACATTAATTATCAATACAGCTACTAAGTAAAGAAAGAGATGTTTATTTAACGTTACTTACGTTCATAGAAAGTCTTCTCTAGGCTGATCTAACATTAACGTTACCAAACACATGCTCACACCCTGAACAAAATTATATCAGAACCCGTTTATGAGAGCCCAACTCCCTATTCCTGTATGACACTGTTTATTTCCATCTCCAGTCAGAACTAAGCTTTCTGGATGGAAAGTGAGACGTCTTCAATCTCAAAAAAGAAGTCTAATTTCCTTAACTAAACATTATTATGACAACGTTAGCTGCAGTTCACCAAGGGGGCGAACGCAAAATCAATGGGCGTCTATGGAGCTAGACGGCTAAATTGCATGTTTTTGCCGTTTCCTTGCCCTTTCCTAATAAAAGTTCTCTGAATATACATGTTCAACTCTATTACAGTGGCAACACTATTTCCAACACTATTGTCTATTTCTAAATAGCCTACTGCCTGTCACGTAGACAGGCTAGCAAGGTGCTATCACTAGTGTAAGTCTTGATAACTTCGGAGGAGGTTCTCTAAGTAGTTAGATATGAAGAATTCACGTACAAACGAGCTCGAACTGAAAACGATGTTTATTCCACTCCTGCAACCGCCAATCTCCCCCGCAAAGCCTCCTGGGTCTTTTTTTCTTTTTGATCTCCCCCCAATGGGTAGCCTATTACAGTTCTTACACTACTTACCCCCCTCTGAAAATAAAACGTCCTCGTTTTACATAATGCACAACGACCCATAACACTGTCAGAAGGGTAACACGTGAACCCTGTTTACAAAGAAACATATACACACACACACACACATACAAAAAAATATTCAACAGTATGCAATTATGCTGTATTCTGCCATTTAGGTAGGTTATCCCGTGGTGTACCTACACCCCTCCTTATCTATTGCCACTATAATAGCTGGGTCAGTTATAATCAGAACAATTTAAGCATAAACATACACTCTAAAGGAACCCTTAATCCAGTAATTGGCAAACTTCCCCATGAATATATGAACAAAATACTTGCTAAATACTGTATGTGAACACTCAAAACAGTTGTTTTACAGAAAGTACTTAAGTGTCAACTCTAAAACGTTGGGGAGGGCGCACCATACGCCCACATCTGGTTCTACGTTCCTGAAGGACCATGGCAGGTGTGTTTACCATTGGATCAGGGGCACTGTCCACTGTTGAGGAAGCCTCAATGACAGGTGTGTTTGCTATTGGGTCAGGTGCACTGTCCACTGTTGAGGAAGACATAGGCTCACTTGCCACAGGCTCACAGCTCTGATAGAGATAGGGCCGTGAAGCTGAGAGTGCCGTGAACTGTGAGCTGACCCTCTGATTGGGCTCAGTCCGGTTGTGTACAGGAGTAGTGGTGGACAAATCACAAGTCCATGGTGACCGGTAGGGCTTCAGGCGATTATAGTGAACCACCTTAGGTTTTGCCCTTGGGTCCAGCTGGTTTTGTATCTTATAATCCACTCCAATTTCTCCTGGACATGGGTCAAGGCGTTGTATTACTTTAAAAGGACCCGTCCATCTGGGGGACAACTTGTGTCTGACAAGTGCTGGAAGATCAACCCACACAAGGTCACCTACTTCATAAGCATTGTGTCTCATGTGGCGGTCATAGTAATATCTCTGTTTAGCACCTGCCACAGCTAGGTTTTCTGCTACCATATTAAATGCAGAATAAAGTCTTTGTCTCACGGCCGTGGCATATTCACCAGACGTTCCAGGAGTAGCATTTGTCGCTGTTGGCAAATTCCCAAGAATGATATCTGCCGGCACACAAGCTTCTCTACCATGAGTCAGAAAGAAAGGAGTATGGCTTGTTGATGAATGCACACTGGTATTGTATGCAAACTGAATATGGTGTAGATGATTGTCCCATTCACCCCCTTTGGTGAAGAGGAACTTGGCTAACTGGTCTTTAATAGAACGGTTAGCTCTCTCTACCATACCATCTGACATGGGATGATAGGCAGTTGTCCGTGTCTTGTGAATTCCAAGGTGTGTGCATAGCTCTTTGACTAAATCTGAGTCAAACTGCCGTCCCTGGTCTGTGTGCAGACTCAGTGGTACCCCATGTCTACTGATGTAGTCTTCAAACAAACATCTCGCAACGGTTGTTGCTTTTTGGTCTGGTAGAGCAAATAAATCCATGTACTTAGTATAGTAATCCATGACAACCAGTACATAGCGGTTGCCCTTGTGACTGAGTGGCAGCTCCGTCAAGTCAGCTGCAATCTTTTCAAAAGGCCTAGTTGTCATTATGTTTTGCATTGGGGCCTGTTGGTGTGGAATCAGTGGCCTGCGTGCCTCACATGCAGTACATTGGAGACACCACTGGTTAATGTCCCTGTTCATGTGTGGCCAATAACAACGGGTTACTGCATTTTGTAATGTTCTTTTGCAGCCAAAATGTCCAGCTAGGGAATGGCCATGTAACATCTTAAAGATTTCATTCTGTAACCTATTCGGAACGACCACTTGGCAAACAGGATCGCCTGGTGGGGGTCGGACCCTACGACACAATATGGAATCCACAATGACCAGTCTGGGAAACTCTTTCCAGTAGTGACGTAAATCAGGAAGCTCACCCTTCAGCTGTGAAAAGGGTGGTCTACTGTCACTCAAGACCCATGCCATGACTGTCTTCAGGACAGGGTCTTCCTTTTGTGCATCCTGAAGGGTTTGTCCATTCAGGTCGAAACTGAATGATTCACTGGATACAGGGTTTGATGCAGCAGGCTGTACTGACAACGTCAACCCAGTAGGTTCTGGTGACGCCAGGACAGGACTGTCAGGAGTGACCATCTGTTTTTGTATTGAGACAGAGTACACTGGTATGGTTTCCTTTACAGGCATACGGTCTTCCACCCGACATGGACGCCGTGACAGGGAGTCAGCGTTGCCGTGCTTGAGACCCTGTTTGTGTTCAATTGTCCAGTCATATGGGTCTATCTCCAGTGCCCATCTTGCCCTGCGTCCAGTCGGATCACAATCCAGACCCATCTTTCTCAATCCTAGGAGAGGTTTGTGGTCGGTAATGATTCGGAATGAATGGCCTGTGAGATACTGGCGGAAATGCCTTATGGACCACACAATGGCCCACAGCTCCCGATCAAATGTTGACCATCGTCTTTCGGTGGATGTGAGGGTATGACTCCCATAGGCAATGACGTGTTCCTTGTTGTTTGCCTTCAACTGTGAGAGCACACATCCAATTGAGATGTTGGAGGCGTCAGTGAATAGCAAGAATTCTTTAGAGAAATCTGGATAAGCCAGAATGGGGGTATGTGTGAGAGCATGGCGGAGAGTATCAAATGCATTTTGTTCCACATCAGTCCATGAAAAAGACTTTCCTTTCTGAGTAAGGGCATGCAGAGGCTGTGAAATCTTGGCAAACTGATGTATAAAACGTCTGTAATAAGAACAGAGTCCTAAGAATGCTCTAACCTCAGTAGGATTCTCTGGTATTGGCCAATCCCTCACTTTTTCAATATTCTTTGGATCCGGTTGCACACCTGAGGCAGATACAACATGGCCTAAGAATGTCACATGAGATTGCGCAAAGTCACACTTTGATGGTTTCAATTTTAGGTTTGCAGCTCTGAGACGTTCAAACACCTCCCTCAAATGTAGTAAATGATCAGAGAAGGATTTACTATACACAATTATATCATCAAGGTACACTAGGCATGTTTTCCACGACAATCCCTGTAATACCAGCTGCATCAGATGTTGAAATGTTGGGGGTGAATTGACTAATCCCATTGGCATGACTTTGAAGTGATAGAGAGAACGACCCGTCATGAATGCAGTTTTTTCTTGATCTTGTTCGTCAAGCTGGACCTGCCAATAGCCTGATGACAAGTCCATGGTACTGAACACTGCAGAACCACCCAGTGCATCTAATGTGTCATCGGTTCTGGGCAAAGGGTGTGCGTCTTTGATCGTGACTGAATTTAGTGCTCTATAGTCAATACAGAACCGCCAATTTCCATCTTTTTTTCGTACCATCACCACTGGCGCAGCCCATGGACTATGGCTCACCTCTATTAAGTCTTGTGCCAGCATATCTTCCACTTGTGACTGGATCACAGATTGCATGTGCGGAGAGGTGCGGTAGGCATGCTTTCTGATGGGGGAAGCTGAATTTGTATTGATTCTGTGCTTAACTAATCCAGTTCTTCCAAAGTCATTTGAAGTCTTGCTGAACACATCTGTGTATGACAGTAACAGACATTTAAGTTCAGCAAACTGAGAATTTGAAAGGCAGCCACACTTCACATCAAAGGGCAAAGACTGTGGGGGCATTGGCGGGGTGGTTGACACCTGACACACTGCAGCAGTAGCTGTACAGATTTCATTGTCTGTTACCGGGGTGAATTGTCCTAGCTGCATACCTGGTTGGAGTACAATGGGAGTATTGGTTGGGTTCATGACGCGTACAACAGTACAACCGTTATCAGCTTTGGCAAGTGTACGGGCTACTGCAACCCCATTCAAATCAGTGTGGTAAGGCTCCAAGAGGCCATTGTATTCTGTAGGTGCACAAAGATGAGCCACAGCAGGTATCAGTTTCGCTGTACAATGCATTTCACAGTGAGGAGGTATGGTGGTGCATTCAATAATCTGGGCAGTACAACTGTCTGGTGTTAATTCTGTGGTGCTTAGCAGGGGCAGATCTTGATTGTGAAGATGACATAAACCTCTACCTAAATCTAGCACAGCATAATGTTGTTGCAAAAAGTCCCAGCCAAGTATAATAGTCTGACCAACATTCCTAATAACTTGTACTTCATGTTGCAAATTTAGTGAGCCTAAGCGCAGCACAATGTTCACAGTGCCAAGTGTGTCCAAATTTTGTCCTGTTACAGACTTGGATAAGATAAAGTCCTTTTTGAGAGGCCTTTTGGTCAATGATGGCAGTGACATTCTAATATTCTCACTAATAAAAGAAATGCTTGAACCAGTATCCAACATGATATGCATGTCAGACCCTTCTACTATTCCCCTTATGTAGGCAGTGAAAGTGTTGCGGTTATCATTGTCTGTTATGGCAGAATCTCTATGTAGTGTATTTTGTCGGCCACAAGGTGGCACCATTGCACACTGAGAAAAAGTCTGGTTCGGTGAATTACCATCTGGGGCTAGTTGGAGACTAGCTGACGGATGCCCCACTGCATCAGCTGGCTGAAGTTTCCCTGTCGATGGCCATCTTGATACCCATAGTCGCCGTCATGATGTTGATTATGACTCCTGTCATCTCGGAAAGAAACGCGCTTCCGTACTGGACTTGGGCTGTAGCGGCGATTTCTGAAGTTCCCTCTTAGTTCACTGTAGTGAGGGCGTGATGGGCCTTCATCAGAGTAGATTGGGTGGCGATCAGGTGACGATTTGGAGTAGTGGTAGTAATCTCTGCGAATCTCCCCCCTGTGTGGAGAGTATGGTCTATCGTGGTTGCGTGCGAAGTAGTCCTGTCTGTGATCTTCCACACTCTGGCGTGTAGACACATTTTGGTACCACTCAGGAGACTGATTACGACGACTCATGTGACTAGTAGGTGAAAAACTGCGATCATATCTCTGTGCTGCTGGGGAGTATCGTCGGTCTCCAACACGAGGAGAAGGGGACCTCTGGGGGCGTGTCGGTGAATATGAATATGAATATGTTGTGACTTCAAGGTTTGTGCATTAAGTGTCAGTTTTAGGTCAGTTAAGTCTTTGCTTAAGTGCCTGACAGTGTCTGTGAGATCTTGTACCACTGTATGAAGAGATGCTTTATCATCTGAAATTGTGTTGACTGATGGACTTGTGGCACCACAGTTATTTGGAGGAGGCGCTGCTGGTGGCAGTAGTTTAGCCGCCTGTCGGGCACGCTCTGCTTGGGTGGCAATATCAAAAGCCTCTTTGAATGTTTTTACTCCCCGCTCATGACACTTAATCTGGAGTTCTTGATCCAGTCCAGCCAAAAAACGTGTGAGTTTCATATATTCTGTAGCATTTGGCTCAAAGTCTGGAAAAGCCTCTTTCACTAGTCTACATACATCAGCAGCATACACCTCAATAGCCTCATTTAGCTTCCTGCTACGTGAATTAGTAAAGGCCTGGAAGGAGGCTATTACGTCAGTTTTGCCAAAAGCCTCTTGTAACTGTGTCTTTGTTGCAACAAACGAACGTCGTGTTGCCAGGGGCAAATTATACCAAACAATGAAAAGTTCCGGCGGTAACCTTGTGGGCAACTCTGACGCCATCACTGCATCCAGATTTACTCCTGTGTCTCTGTAGCGCGCCTCCTGAATTACCTCGTAACGTCGGGCCCACAATTGGAAGGTCTCACTGCCATCATTCCGAAATGGCGGAGGCAGGGGAACATCCCGCGCCTTCCGAGGGACTTCGGCATCGGCAGCAGCAGCTTCATGTCCACGACGGGCAGGGACAACCGGGGCTGGACGCTCCTCATCCAACATGATTAGAATGGATGTAGACTAAACTCACTTAGCGCCAACTAGCAAAAACAAAGGCGCGCCCTAGTTAAGCTAATTCACAGTCCACCGGAACAGTATAGCCTACCAACTTTGTAGTGCTGAAGCAAACTTCAGACGAAACTCGAACGTGAAGAACACCGCTGCCACCAGTGTAAGTCTTGATAACTTCGGAGGAGGTTCTCTAAGTAGTTAGATATGAAGAATTCACGTACAAACGAGCTCGAACTGAAAACGATGTTTATTCCACTCCTGCAACCGCCAATCTCCCCCGCAAAGCCTCCTGGGTCTTTTTTTCTTTTTGATCTCCCCCCAATGGGTAGCCTATTACAGTTCTTACACTAGCTACTTTAAGAAAGTACTTACCATTTGCTGAAGACGTTGGTATTTCGCCACCATCAGGCACGGAACTCGATGCCATTTCACCAGAGAGAAATTATACACTTTTGCCACATTTATGACAGAAACGGCCACGATTGATAGAGGTGCCGCAGTATGGGCAGAACATAGTGACTAAAACACAGAATAAAAACGCCTTTGCTGTAGCCACTACTTCCAGAGTAGGTTTTCCTTCCAGAAGTCCACTACTTCCGTCTGTTGTACCTACCCTTTCCGTCAAAAACGTAAATTTGTTTCAGAACTTGTAAATGTGTTTCAAAACTTGTAAATGTGTTCACTCGTTGTAAATGTGTTCACTAATTGTAAAATTGTTTAAAAACTTGTAAATCTGTTTTAAAACTTGTAAATTTGTTCTTAAACTTGTAAATAAGTAATTTACCATTGTAAATGTTTTTTGCACTCCTGGGCCACCGTATACTCCTATGAAATGCTGAGAGTTGTTACTAAATCCACTAAAGTCATCTACAAAAGCTAAATCTAATATTTATGTCTTGTTTGGTGGGAAACTTTTGTCATTAACCATAATTACCTGCCTAAAGGTATTATGTTCAGTTACTTTTCTGCAGGTATTTGTGGCCCTGGAAAGGCCACTCTTGATTCATTTTGTGTAACAGAAGCTTAAACTAGCTCTTCGTGAGATTCTCTGTACCATTATATGGTAGGACAGCAAAAATCAGGGCTATATGTGGTAGAGGGCTACTGCAATAACACCTACAAGTCACCCAGTCTGTCATTTTGCATCTGTTACAGTGCTTGTGACTTGCCTTCATTCAGGTTTAGCCTTTGTAGATTTTTTTCTGAACCTACACTTTCACAATATGAAAAATATTAATAACCGGAATAAGTTAATATTGAAAATAAAACGTATCATGAACTGTTTTTATGCCAACCCATGTTGTTATGTATTATAGATACCATATAAAAGTATGTTAATTTGTTTTCTATGTTATTTTCTACTGCTTGTTTTCCAATCTGTGAATGATTTTTTTATGTGGGAATTTGTGCTATTGTGGCATAACATTGTCCTAAAGCAACAAGAAATATTTTAGGAGAAAGGGGGAACAAGAAAATATTATTATTGATTTTCATTACAAGGTCCCAAATTTAGCCAAAAAAAATGATTGAATGAATGAATGAATGAAAAAAAATATTTTTTTTTATCATGCAACATAAAAATGTGTGCATAAGAGGGTAAAACTGATGGATCTCCCTCTTTTGTGTATTCCAATGGAAGCAGACTTCATGTGTGAAACTATGTCTCCATGTCTCCAAAAACATTAATATATGGTGTTTTTCTTTTAGTTGTAGTTCCTTTTTAGATTTCAATGCAAGCCAAAAGCATTTAAAACAACAGTACTGAAATCAGTAGTGTTGATGGGCGTATCCACTAGATGTCACCAGAGGGTGCCACCTTAGGGCAGTTTAAACATGTCTATGAAGTATTTATTTATTTATTTATTTATTTATTTATTAAAGTGATCTTTTAAGTTGTGACTGTAAAACACATTTCTGTACTGTTAAACTACAGGGTACCACAGTGACAAACTTTCTCTATGGTCAGTGATAATATGACAACCAACATCTTCGAGAAAAAATAACTATAATTTACTACGTAGATTACACTGCAATCATATATTAATCAGGAAAAGACAGTAGAGAGTAGTGAACTTTTCTTAAGCCAGTGCCAAAAAGCACCTGGATTTTCCCCAGATTTATCTGTTTGCAAATGAGGATCAAATAAACATGGTCTCTTTCCATTTCCTCTCTCTTCAGAGCCCTCTTTTATCAGATTAACATTATCAGTGCCATATAGACTTCTAAGATTGGCCGTTTGTCTGGATTCTGCTTTCCTCTTTTTTCCCATGGGATGGAGAGTTTATTACCCCTCTATGTTTGGGCCGCTTTGACTTGATGTAGCCTACTCCAGTGTGTTCTACTGAAGGATTTCGACTTCTGCAGGGCATCTTTTAAGTACCACCCTGAATCGGGAGATCTACGACAGAACCTACTTACAGAAGAACTTGGCTCACAACTACGCTGGGGTTTGTTTGAGTTGATAGGCTACCTTCAAAAGTAACTCATCGCGTCGGTGCGACCGATGAGAGCGAAGGTTAGCGTCTTCATTTTTTTTATTTACAGAGCGCAGCCCAGACTGTGCGGATCGCAGGTTGTGAACTGAACTACTGGACTACGAAATGTATTGCCCGCAAATATAGCATTTCTGCTGAAGGACTCGATCAATATATCAACAGGATGCGCATACACTGTGCTGGACAACAACTTGTTGGCAAATGAAATCATGTCCGCCCAAGGACTCCTCAACGTTTTCTCTTGCTCTTCACCGACGTCAAAAAATATTTCTAAAAGAAAATTACGCCAGACTCGAAGTTTAGATCCAGCTTTGATAAGAAACTATGGAGCAGATCAAAATACCTCGTCAGGATATCCAGGCGAGGGGAAGTTAAGCTGTTTTGCTTCGAATCAAACAGGTGGCTTATCATACCTCCAAAAGTCCTCTGAGAACCTCGCGGCAGGTCATGTAGAGTGGCGTGCCAAGACAACGCGAGTGAAACAGCACCATTCATCGTCAAGTCTGTTCCCATCCTTAGACACTTCTTTGTCGGTTGATAATCTTGATCACGAAGGAAAGATTTTAAAATGGACTTCGGCAGAGTTCGGCATTCGGGGCACAACACCATCTTCGGCATCGCCATCAAGTGTCCTTTTCTCACCTCGAAAGTGGCTGCAGAAAAAGGTGCATCATCAGGCAACCCCGTCGTACATGGTGTACCAGTCTGAGGTAGGAGTGGGATTTCCTGATATCTGTGTATGAATGTGTAAAATCTTAGTGTTGTTGAGTTGCTTTACAGTATGTGACATTGCTTTTGTTTTCTTCTCCTGGTTAAACGTGATACTGCTACATGCATGCTTTAGGCATTAAAGAGTGCAATTATGAAATATATTAATATTCATTTCAAATAGTTCGTAACCCTTAAACTGCAAGTAACAATAACAACAGTGTCCTTATTCCCAATACCTTGAAACTTTAAATACTTTTTGTTAACATTTCATTTACTGTTTCTGAGTCTACTCAGATCTCTGATTCTACTATAGTGCAAACATTACTATCAAAATGAATTTATATTTGTAATTTAATGTTTAATTATAATTATTATAAATGCAATGGAGAAATTGTCTGACGGTTGCCTTTTGGCATTCTGTGTGTGCGTAATTAGTGTTACAGAATGGGTGTTATAGTGGCTTTCAGTCAAACTCCTGCTGTAGATTTTTGGACTCATATTAAAAAGAGGGTTGGAGTGGGAGGTGGAGGGCCTCTCCTCTACAGCTTAGCCGGAGGTGAGTGTTCATCCAGACCCCTCAGTTGACTCCCCTTAAATGCTCAAGTTTAAAGCAGATGTAGCGCTCCAAGGCATAATTGGGTCAAGCTGCAGTTCTGGGGCCGGCATGGGATTCTCTGTTTTAGATCTGGTGCCTGACTCCATTTGACAATCCAGAATACCTCAACTGAAACTATGATCCATGCTGGATATTGTTGACCATAGACAGCAACTCTTCTTCAATTCTTTGTTCAGTTGTGTAATTTGACAAAAAGGCCTGTTCATTGAGCATTGTTCAAACATGACCAGATAATAACAAAACTTATGTCTTGAATGTAGCCTGACAGTAAACCTGTTCTGTGGAATGGGCAAGAGTACAGAGTACAGAGTAGAGCTTTTTGTTAATTGGTCTGGACTATCAGTTCTGTCAGTTTTATAGGTCAGCAAAGTAACATAATTGCTCCCATAATCTATTCAATTAGTTTGTTGTATACTAGAGATACAAAACGGTCTTTATTTCTTCAAATTCATTACTTATTAATACTTTGTTATGTGAGTAATATACTGTATATAAAGAAAATGGAAAAACATAAAAAGGTTCAGGATTCTATTTTTTGCTATATGAGAAACGGAGTGACAGCTGAAATACAAATGTTTCTGGAGTCATGCAGGAGTTTGACTATAAGCCTTTTTTGGAGTGCAGTCAGATCTGCTTCACAGTCTGATGAATTCTTGCTATTTCCACAAGTTTCTCAAGTGTGGAGAAGAACCAAAGAAGTTCAGTGGGTAAGGTATGTAGGCATAAAACAATGACCCCAGAGCCGGAGAGACCTTGTGCTCACTCCTCTTCCATTGTTGGCAGTGTGTTTAGACACTGAACATGGGCACTGCTGTCCAGTGGTTTTCCATGGCTTTCATTTGCAGTGACAGAATTAAACTGGCATGGCACTACTGCGAGGCTTTGATGAGTGTTTTATACCAGTTTGGCATTTGGACTGTTTCATGGCCATTTGGGAAGCAGCCAATGAGAGAAACAGGCTCCTTGACAACGTAAGCACTATCAATCACAGTTATTCTGACTTATACCAGAAAACAACTACGGACTGCGGTCTAAGTAGTTAGCCCTTGAGAGGAAAAAGAAAGTCAGTAGTTGATTTGATACTCCAATAGCGGCCCAAGGCTTGCTGTTTTTATTAGCTGCAAAAGACATGGCTCAATGCAATTCGTTCCACTGTCTGAAACCTCTCCCAGCACGGATTATTTTAAGTTAGAGTTGATTGATGAGCAAGCATTTTGGCAGATTCAGTTGTGGTACTTGTTCTGTTTCCTGTCATGACATAGGTGGCACAGATCCAGCATGATTTCTGAAAGTATACAAAGTGTGTAAATTAAAGTTCTCCTTCCAAAATAAACCGTTTAAGACTTGATGTTTTTACATTACCATAGGTCAGCCCAAGTTGTACTTCTGTAGTCTGTATTCGCCTGTGATAGTTAGGTGTTTGGTCTAGGTCAAAAGACAGTTTAACAGGCAGCCCAACAGTGTTTCCCTTTGGATGAAGAACTGCCTGGCACTGTTACTGCTGAGAAATGTGTAATTGTATTGTCTGACAAAGGATTTTTTTTGTGTGTGAAGTTTTTAGTACAGACCTACGCTGGAATAAACAGGGTAAAATTAGGTTCATAAAGCAGTGCATTTCAGTAAAGTGAATCTATCCTGACAAAAAGACCTGACTTAGACCCTCCAAATTAAGAATGGAGTTAATACTATAATCCAGTGGACCTCAATTCCAAGCCAGGGTCTTTCCCCAACCAAAAAATGTTTATGCAGTTCATACAGCCAAGTATAACATCCATTCCATTAACATCAATCTCAACAATCCCTGTCTAATAATAAATGGGGAATTTGTTTAACAAAAAGATGACAATAGCGATTGTCCTCATTATATTCAAATATTCTACTTTATATTGAAATGGCTGTGATATATGTGGTCCTATATTACTGATTAATGCAATACTTTTACCTATGTTGTGATTCCTGCTCTCCCCTTTGGAAGATCTTGTTGATCTTTGAAATGGCAGAGTTGAAATGTAAAGTAGGAGGACATCTGGTTTACATGAAGTAAGCCCCACTCCTATTTCTCACAACAGAGTAGCATGACCTGATCTTTGGCAATGTTCTCCCTGCAAATATTTCTTCCCGCAGGAGACTGTCAGGGTAGGATATCTGCCATGGAACAGAACCTGCTCCTCGCCTCCTTTTCTCCTTTGCAGTTTCTTTGCCTGTGCTCCCACAGTTGGTAACAGATAAGTGCAACTATGCAACACCAGGGCCATTACAACTCCCTCTCTCTCTCAGGATTAACTCTTTTTTTATTTCACACACAAAAAAAAACAAATGACCCACCAACTTTATTAGTTTTCCTTCCACACTTCGTGTTACTACAGAAACAAAGTATAGAGCTGGCTTTTGTCAGCACCTCCAGCCTCTAGCTATGTGCTGTAAGAGGGAGACACCTTCTGCCTACAGACTGGAATGATGCCACTTCACATCCACGGGCAGCAGAGCTCAGTCAGAAGCAGTAGCCTACATGCTTGGGGTGCTATTAATAGAACTGCCTGGAGGATGCTTCCTTTTCTCATAATGCTTTGCATATGATCTTGGCAGGAGGCTGTTAGTTCTGCTTTGTGCATGTTTATGTTTTTAGGGCTTTTATTTGTGTGATCAGAGTCCTCGTTATGTTTTTCCTGCATCGCTGTGTCTTTGTTTTCTTTTCGTGCCTCGGATCACTAAACATTTATAATTCTTTGAGTAGAAGTTTATGGGCTGTGAAAAGCCCAGCTGGAAGACTGTTGCATCTGTGTCTTTTGCATCACATGTAGCCACTGAGCCATTTTGGAAAAAGATACATAAATTGGCGTATTATTCCACTGCATGAAACAGACATACTATACTCTGATTTGGAAAAGCATAAAATCTGAACATATTTATTTTGCTGAAGCATCTTCTCTAACTCTGGATAAGCAAAATGTTACTTGACAAGCAACATTTTTTTCCATGTGAGTAAGAAAAAAAAGCATTTGTCACTGTTTCAACACCTTATAATTAACATGATTTATAAACCCCAACGTGCTTGACAGATGCTACACAGAGACAGACGCTATATGTTTTTGTGTTTGTGTCTTATTAGAGTAATAGATTGTAGATCTTCAGCAAAGCTGCTGCAGTGGCTATCATTCTGTTTGTAGAAAGCTTCTTGCTTTTTGACTGCAGGCATTGGAGAACTGGTTTGTTTTTGTTTAATTGTGGCTATGGATATTTCCCCTTTGACCACAAGGTCCCTCTGAAATCTCAGACTCTGCTATATGGCCATTTTGAATTGATTTAAACTGATTTTAATCTGAATATTGTGGCTTTCTGCCCCACATCTGTTCTTGCCTTCCTCTCTACTTTTTTTCTCTCCCTCTCCATCTTTGTCATAATGGCTGCCCAATTTATTTCAGTAGTTTATTTTTTATTTTTTCTTTGTCACAAAGCAGGAGTGGGTTACAGGTTATAGCCTATGTGTAGGTTATCCATTAGGGAAAGGATAAATTATGATTAGCACCAATAAAAAGGTCCTTCAACCATTGGTCAGTAATGGCAACGTTTCTATATAGACATAGCCTTTGTGCATGAACTGATAGGACTCATGTCAAAGGAAATAGTTTGTCCTTCCAGAGTCATGCTATTGGGGTGTTCTGCTGTGCAGCATCACTGTGTTAATAATACATTCTGTCTGTTCTCATACTTGTTGGTCTTCACCACACATCGGGTGATGGCTACAAGCAGGTTCTAATGATATTAGCACTGTGGGAATGCAGACACATGGTTTATTTACCAGGAGCTTTAACGCACGTATGGAAGCACGCTACTCCACTTGTCTGACGGCATCAGTTGTGACACTCTTAGGACATGTTTGCAAGAGTTTTTTGTGTAGGACATCTAATATCAACTAAAACTGATTATAGATTTGCAACGGAAAATTAAGATATAGTGGTTTAGTGGACACACTCGTGGTTATGATTTATGTTCATTTCATTTTATGTTTTCAAAAGTTACATCCTGCACACATAATAATCCACAACCCACATTTTGATAAGGAAACTGATTTCAATCTGTGTCTATTTGTTTTTCATGTCACTACAACTTCCTTTAGGGGGAGCTCTTTCCCTTTGGTTTCAGTTCTGACTGAAACTGGTTTGCTGTTGTATGTGGAACTGAAGCTAAGATAACAGAGTAAATGACAGATTTCCTGCTTCATCCATTCTCTCGACATAGATTTGGTTTGCCAGACTGCTAGTCTAAAGATTTCTTGATCAAAACTGCATGTTGATATGCTGATTGTTTACTCAGGGCTACTTGTTCCAGATAGTTGTGTGAAAGGAGCTCCATTTGGAAAGAATAGGCAGTATGAAACACAAGGAAAGTACTCCTGAGTCTGCTGCAATGCCTTGCGCTTCTTAAAGCATCTATACATTTATAAACTGTATTTACTTGTTGAAGAAACTCAGCTGAAGTGTATTGTATAATTAAACAAAGACTAAGCAGGGTCAGACAGTGGGTCTTGTGCTCTCTGTCTTACTAGGAAAGCACCCTGCACCAGGTCACAAGTGTCAAATTAATCTCATGGATTAATCTTCATCGAGTTCATCGGTAGTTCTCTTCCCCTTTTCTCTCTCTCCCTCTCTATCTCTCTCTCTCTCTTCTCTGAGCTCACATTCTTTTACTTCTCTCTTTTCTTACCTCATTTTCTGGGAATTTTCTTGACACATCTGAAACAAATCAAGCTAAACTGACCTGTCTGAGTGACCTTTAATCCAGTGCCCCCTTTCTTAGCATCTTGCTACAAGAGTTATAAAAGCTCACTTAACTCAGGGGACCTGACTCAACACAGACTGATTTCAGGGAGGATTCCTCATAGATGTTCAGTAGTTGTGTGCTATTAATTCTTTGGAAAACCAAATCAAAACATCACTCATTTTAACACAATGTGTAAAAAGATCCCAAAATGCGCAGATCCTTATAATGCTTTAGATAATGATTTGTGAAGAACTAAGAAGGTAATAGCAATGTAACAAAAATAATCAAGGGCTAAATGACAGTTCTTACTGTGTCAGTAAGCTTGAATGCTACTGTATCTCTGTGTTGTCTATCGAGAACGCAGAAAGCTAGCCAATCAAGTGGAGATACGATTTCAGATAAAAATGAAATTGCGCTAAAATTCTGCAACATCTCATAGAGCACCTTTAATCTAGCCTGGGTGCGCCCATACTTCCTGTGACACTACATTCAATTTCGTGAGCAAGTCAGTCTGGCCAGGCTGCCGTTTTAGAGGAATTATTTTTCCAAATCTGTGGGCACCTATGAGAAACGAGCTTACGTCTTCGGAATGAGTGGTCTGATTGGTTGTAGATTCGTCAAATAGTATACAGAGGCATCGGATGGACACAGGATAAGCCCGCCTCGCAGAAGACTTTTAGTGATGTAGGATGGCCAGACTAAGCTCCCATGAGCTTTGTCGCGCAATCCAGGCTACCTTTAATCTGTTTCATCCTCACAACTTGTCTGATTATTAATTTGGAATTACACAGACAGTACACACACAGACACACCTTGTTACTCTTTGTTATGTTTTTACCCACTCTGTACCTATAATCTAAAGTGTTACCAGATCATTCCTGAAAAATCGTCTGTATGTGCATGCTTGTCTGATTTTTCTTTGATAGAACAGCATAGCAACAGATGTTGGACACATAGCCAATTCCTCTATTAAACATGTGCAGGAGTGGAGTGTTCCTAAAAGGAATGGAGATGTGCCTGCTGATGATGAGAGTAGGTTGGCAAGTTGGAGGTAGATCCCAGCATGATTCCATGGAATGCTGTCTGCATTCCATAAGGCTTTAGAGAGGGGGGGGGGGGGGGGGGGGGTATCCCATCTTAGGTGAAGACTTCTGCACTCTGCTTTGACAAGCTACTCTGATCATTAAAGCTTATTTCAATTAAATCATTTTAAATCATTAAAGTTTATTTTTAGAATTTATTTAATTCAATC
This sequence comes from Limnothrissa miodon, assembly GCA_017657215.1. NCBI lineage: Eukaryota > Metazoa > Chordata > Actinopteri > Clupeiformes > Clupeidae > Limnothrissa > Limnothrissa miodon. The sequence continues at coordinate 961,519 of JAGFZM010000204.1, forward strand.
AATTCAAATAAATTGAGGTGCTGGGGAGATGCGAGTTATTAAAATGCCTCTGAGCAAATTAAAAGTATAGACGTAGGAATGGAATTTTACATAATTCAGTGAGAACTAGTTTTTACCTAACCATAAGCCTACTGGCATAACAATAGCTAGTTTTACAGTAGCCTATTTTACATGAAGCTGAGAAAATATGTGTTTACAGCCTATCGGAGCCATCATTGGACTTTTGTAGCTCTACTTTTTTTCTCTCTTAAAGCATCAGGACACTTAGTATATAACTATGTAAAACTGCTTTTATTGGATTTTGGTTAGGTACACACTAGATGTCAGAACCCAATTGCAGGCAGTTAATAGGGATGAGATCATTTGAGTCATACAAATGTTTATTGTATATTAATATTACTGAATAAAGTATAGCCTACAGCTCAAATGACAAAATGAGTGCGGTATGCACACTATCCAGCAGAGTATCTGTTAGTAAAATCAAATCAACTGCACAACAGGACTGGGTATGATATGATGAACTATATGATGAACAACTGAAAAAACAAGTCTGACAAATTGCCTGAGGAAATCCACAGCTAACGTTACCACTGCAGCTACCCAACGTAATGACAGCTATCTATCTCATGGAAACACTAAACAGTGGTTTGCAACGACAGGTTCAACCATGCCCAGTTAACTTATATAAAAAAACAATTTAATTTCACATGTTGGCTAAAGATAATTTTGGGGTGGCTGTAGCGACCCCTAGCCATCACCCGGTGGCACCACTGTAGTCCTGCCGTCAGATGTTTTGGATCCATGATCGGGCCGTTGATTTATGTGCAAAATAATTGACAATCCTTGGAAACCGATTTTCACTATTCTGTCAGTCCTCTGAAGTCGGCAAGTTTGCTCATTTGATGTCCCTGCTTAAAAAAAACAAAGTCTAAGCATATTAAGTCAGGTCATGATTAAAATGTCTTATGTCCAAAGTTATTGTGCTCGTAGGGCAAGCAAGAGCACAATGTCTCTGATGCTCTTGGTGCGAATTCGGCTCTGTTACTAGGCTACTTCATCACATTAAATAGGCCAAGCCGCCAACAAGAAGACCAGAGAATGGTCATGAACGAAAATATTACAGTTGAATAAGTCTTTCCATGCAGGCTACAACCAATATGACTACCGACGCAGTTAGAACTTCTATATAGGCAGGGTAATTAGAGAAAATACTTTTGTTATCTTAACACAACGTGTTAAGGCATAATATGTTCTGTCTGGCTTCCTCTCAGTATAGATTGTTTTGTGATGCCCCGCCTTTGTTATCTATCACCTTTTCTAACTTCGCAACCAAAAGCCTCCTGTGCGTGCGCAGCATCGCTCGACTGTCAATTCAAACACGGTCTGACAAGGAGATGCAGCCTACAGCGCTTCAATTTAGTACCCTTCTCCTTCGCTGAACTTCAGATGGATTCGCCCGCGGATTGTGCCTTAATGTGTCGTGTTTGTTTTTAGTTACTGCCCATTGTTTGGAATATTTCCCCATAAGAAGTGAAGTTAAGGATCTTAAGTTGCGGCATGGAGGATCTTGTGGTCTTCAACAGTGTCAACAGGCGCGTTTCCTACCTCGTAAGTCAGACCTCGCATGCTCTTCTAATAGTAGCCTACCTTATCATCACGTTGTCTTCAACATTCTGACATATTCACATTGATAGCCGTCCATTTCCTATTTAAACGTTTACTGTTTACTAATTCCAATCAGTTTTGAGATTACCAGTTTGTTCAATTGGTCTATTGTAAGGAATACACAATAAAGATATGCGTCTTTGTAAGGGACACTTTATTTTTTAACTTTATTTAGCAGAGAGTGGGGTTCTATTGTGAGTTCATCATTATCAAGATTATTGAATGGCAGACTATTGATACAGGAAATTAATCTAGGCCTACTTGCTCATCACTTATAATCACCATAAATAATTTAATGCTCATTCATAAACACTTTTATCCTATTCCTAAGACTGACAAAAGGGTACTTACTGAATGACAGACCATAGATAGTCTAGCCCTCTCATGGCAATTATGCAGGGTGTTGTACTGTTATGTGTATACAATGCAAAACATGAACCTTCAAAAAAAAAAATCTCAATCGGGGTTATGTACAATAGTGATCATGCATCACATAGTAGCATGTGTGTAGTAACACATACACATTCATGACAGATGTATGAATTACTGAGAATGCAATACCAATGGTATAAAGCTGTGATAAAAAAAGATTGCTGTGATAAAAAAAAAAGATCCATATTCAATGGATAATTACACTTCATGCTCATCTTTCAAACAAGCAACACTGGACCCTGAGAAAACACTTCACATTTGAAGGAGTCTTTGTCTGCAAAAGATCTTAAGTTGTACATCAAAGACAGAAATAACTTGAATAGCTTGCTTAGAAGTTGGGCCTAAACAATGTTGTGTTCAGGGAGGGTGGTGGCCAAAGTGCTCACTGCTAATTTTAGCCTTTTCTGGAACTTTGACTTGCTCAGCTTTGAAATGAAAACACTGAAAAACAGTGAACAGACATTAAACTAAACATATCATTCTGGAGTATGGCCTAGCTGGGCTTCTGCATCTAACTGCATGTATTGTAAGTGAAAACATTTCACTGTAGATTGTAATATGGCTGTTAAAATGTGAACTCCATTCTTCATAGTGTATGTTGTAACTTGATTGAGAATAGCAAAGTAAAGGACTCCCACAAACTCCTTTTGCCTGGGTTTTAAACAGTAATCATTAACAGTAACAACAGTAACAATCATCATTAATCTAAATTTGCTAATTTCCTTTAACAGTGACCAGTGTTTTTTTTAGTTCTATGTTCCATTCTCCAGCATATAAACACAGCTCAAACCATGTGGCCAGCAATAAGACAGGTTTAACTGTTCGGGGTGGGATAGGGGCAGATAAGGATCTGTCCACAAATACAAATGCACAGTTTGTGAATTCTTTCTCTTGCATAAATAACGCCGTCATGGCCGTTCACTTATGACTATGGGGTTGTGATAATACATGTAAAGACCATTGAGAGAGAGAGAGTCCCCATTTGCTTCAATAACAAGCCAATGCATTCTTGAGTGTTTTGAATGTCAGGAAGTATATTGTACAGTATAAAGGCCCAGGCATTTATTTAAAAAAAAATGACCATGCATTTATCATTAATGTCAGTCTTGTTCAAGTTTAGTTCATATTCAGACATCAGTTCAGGATGTTGTTAATTCATAAATATCTAACTTTTTTGACATTTCTGAAGACGTACACATCCTGTAATTCTTATTCACAATTGAATAATTATCAGTGATAGTGAGGTGAATGATGTATATGCTTATATGTAAGTGAACATTTTTTTCAAAGGTAAATGTTGTTTGCCAATTGATTGTGATTAATGCTGTGATTTATATGTGTCTTCCACATACATACGGCTGAACAGCTGTTATTGTTATTATGGCAGTTGAACTGTGTTGGCAGCATACTTGTGTGGAGGCAGTGCTTATGGTGTGAAAGACTGGTTCCTTTTTACGTCATCAGGGCTGACACATGATAAAAGCTAACCTGCACAGCTCCCTTAGACCCGCTCTTAATCATTTTCCTATCTAAGCCCAGTTTTCTAGCGGTGTAGACTCAATGAGAGAAGTTCACATACAGTCAGTGACAGATATCCAGATAACAGCAGGGGCACTGTGAACAGAGTAGTGAGTTTTGTGGAGATGAATAAATGTTGTGAATGTAGGGTCTGAAATGGTTTTCCATTAAAGAATTACTGCTGCTTTTAACCGGTTTGAAACTGAACTACATCAGATTATACTTTCTTGATTGTTGCATTTGAAATGACTTGAGTACACATGATGCCTGCCAATGAGCAGTAGCTTTAAAAAAATCTAGAATTTCACATGCAGTGTGAAGAAACTGCGTGCATACACACCCATCTGCTTAGCATTTATTAACATACCTCTTAATTCTAAACTCTCTGGCTATCGTTTAGATGAATAGACTCATGAATCACAATATCATTCAGGGAGAGGAAGATGAATAGCTAATGCTGGAGCTGCTAGCATTATAAAGTGTTTTTACTTTTTCAAAATATCATGTATTTTCTTCAACACTCAGCCTGCAATGTTTTCATAGGGCTTAGTAGGTATTTTAAGCTCAAGACCCAAGACACAGTGCAATTCACAATCTTTGTGTCTGAAGACCACATAGGCAGGACCAAAGATCTGGTAGACCTGGGAAAAACAACCTGGGAATATTTTTTGCTCGTAGGGGAATTTTACAGTGTTTATGTTGTGAAATGAAACCTGGATTAAGATTTGGCAAGATGTTGATCCATATAAATAGCATAAACACTGCATAATCCACAATTTGATGCTTTACATAATGCACAGCAGTTTTTGTTGGCTTGCACATGGAGGCTTGTGAGTAAAGCTGATATTTTTTCATATTAATTGAGAAAATGAAATAGGACGAGCTAGGATAAAACAGCTTAATTTTGAGTTTGTAAGCAAAAATTCCAAACTCACTTTCAGTATGACTTGTTGTTAAATGTGTTTGGGAGGCTTAAAGGCATGCATAGTTTGGAAACAAATGGGCACAGAATGTTTTTTGGGGGCCTTTTTGATTTTATTCGTAACAAGTCATATTTTACTACAAGATACTTACTCTGCGGAGATTTATGGGACTTTGTCCCCTCTTCAACTATGTGGAAATGTTTTTGTTTGGCATCTCTTTTTCACTCTCTCTCTCTATCTCTTTTGCACTCTCTCGTTCTTCCTCTTTTACAATGCTTTGTGAAGCTACAGTATCCCATGGAGTCATCGTTTAAGAATGTCTGAATGTCTGAAACACAAATGATGATCATAGCAAAGTAAGTGGTGAAAAGCCTCTTCACACAAGCAAGACATCCAAATTAGGCATAGAATTCTGTGATGGCTGCTCGTAACATTTGGTCCGAAGTAAATACTTTGAAACTTCATGGAAGTTACGAAGAGAGGCAGTGATGATGGACATAGCCTAGTTTGAAGTAACTAAAAAAACTTCTTTGAAAAATACACCATAGTCAAAATGTCAAATTTGAAGCAAAAATCCCATAATGCAATAATGGTGCCGGCACACACGTGCACACACACAGACACACACACACATCTGGAAACTTCTAAGGAGCTGGAGACCATTTACCATTTAGCAATATGCAATATGTTTATTTGGTTCCACTTTAAAAATGCATTTAACTGATTCATAAATATTTATTACCAACAAGGCAGTCATGCAAATTCAATACGCTGCAGTAACCCTGCAACACACCCCTTTACGTCTAATGGCGGTCCTGATCAACCTCTACCCACTATTTCTCTGGCTGCAGTTTATAGCAGATGAAATCAAGCTGCATACTGTATGTGAATAGCCAATATACAGCACAGTGACCCAACATTCTGGTGGAATTCTCTTTATTTGACATAATATGGTGTTAAGTGTGTGGTAAATTGTTTCACATGTTATGTAAGAGCTCACTCAGTTAGTGCTGCTTCTCTACAGCTGGAGATAACAGCCAGCCGTGTGTGTGTGTGTGACACATCAGCTAGAGAACAAGGATTAAACACACGTTTGGGCCTCCCAGATCTCAGTTGTGTGGCAGGCCTACATGTACATCTTTGTACACTTTAATGAAAAATGAGGGGTCTGTATGGTGTGTCTGCGTGTGTGTGTGTGTGTGTGTGTGTGTGTGTGTGTGTGTGTAGAGGGTGTGTGTGTTAATACATAGACCTAGAATGATGATTGATATCTTATTTTGCATGGTAGGAAACTCCTCATTCATGACCCCTGACCCCTCATTGTGTGACTCTCTCCACAGCAAAGGTTCATTAAAAAGGCTTTTCTTCATAGTTGTTTCAACCTTTGTTTAGGGACTGGGAAACTTGCCACTGTTTTCTAGCTGTATTCAGATAATCACCATAACAACTGATCTTTGAACTAACAATTAAAGTGACTAAATAAGGAGTAGGGAGTAGAGTACAGTAGAGTAGGGAGTAGAGTAATATATATATATATATATATATATATATATATATAACATGTAACATGAACTTAAAAGTGCACTGTCCAACTTCTCTACTGTGCATGTAGCATCATAGGTTTTTAAAGGAATGTGTAAGACCACTCAAAGAAGCCAAACCAGTGTCCTAGTGTCTTGTGAGATAGACCTTCAGAGATAGAGAAAGAGAGAAATGGAGCTACCTTACTGTAAGCCTTTGTAATGAGTCCCTAAGCCTCTTTGGAAAGGGCCTGTCTCATATGACAGGTTGGACTAGTGGATCAAAGGAAGTCTAATCTTTGCTCAAATTGCTCAAAGGTCAAAAAAATCTCACTTAATATTGATTCTGTGGATCTCCCAATTTTTCTTTATGAGTTGATGGGTGATGTATAACATTCCTCCAGTTCTGTAATCTTCATAACAATGTCCAGCTCACCTCAGATCAGTGTTCCGCAGAGGAAGGTGGCGATGTTGGCATGTCATTACCAAAACAGAGATGTTGGTATGGTAGAGCAGAGCTGACGCTGCTGACTGACAGTCAGGTTTGATTCCTGACTTCCATGATGCGGCTCTGTTCTGCTTCGGATAAAAGTGTCAGCTAAACACAAGTCAACTTTCACTTAAACTACATACATAAACCCAGATAAAAAAGAGCTTGTTTTGAACACGCTGTTATGGTTGTCAGACACCTGTGAAGCATGCCCTCTCCTGTTACTGCTTTGCTTGTAGGAGCAGTGCCTGGTGGAAGAGGCAGTAAGGAGGGTGGTTGAGTGAAGATCGATCAGAGTCAGTAGAGGGAAGCAGTGATGATCTATACTACTGTACAGCCCTGCCAGAGCCTAATTATATATGACTACAATGACACTGAGTCCAGCAGGCTCCTAATTTAGTCATCATTATCACACTGTAGGATTCAGTTAATAGCTATGTGCACATCTAGTATGGTGAAAATATGTGTAAAATCATGTATTGTTTATGATTTTTGAATTGTTTATGATTACGTTTGTACAGGCAAAATAATAAAAAAACACACTTAAGTTTTTCTATAGCTATAGTAGATTGATTCTTCTTAGGAATCTGAAACAAATACTTAAATCCTACCCATTTGGGCACAAGAGCCATAGACCTCTTCCCACCATTATGGATGAATATTTGTACTAATGGAGTGTGGGTAAAGATTCAGAGGTACACTATGTGCAGTACATCATCACAGACAAAACAGTTGGTGGTTATTTACTCATTAGCATTGGTGTTTATGTAGAATTCAGATTGTTCTTTTAAGATATTTTGGTGAAGAGTGAACAGAATCACAAGAAACGAGTGGGAGAGAGAGATGGGGTAGTATCGGGAAATGACCTTGGGTCGGACTCAAACCCGGGTCCCCGGATTCATGGGATGGCGCCCTAGCCAACTGAGCTACGGTTCCCACAGCATTATTGTTTTTAAGTAATATTTCATGACATCAGGAAGCTGTTCCCGAAGACTATTGGGTCTTGAATAGGACTTCAGGAGAAAAGTGAAACAGTACTTGGGATAAGGTGTGTACACCAATCAAGGGCTTGCTGTTTGTGCCTCTGTGTACTTCTCCCTCTGTGTGTGACCAGAGTGTGAGACAGTGCACTGGAATGGAACACATGGGGACCATTCCTCTTCCTCAATGCCTGTCTCTGTCAGCAAAAGGCCTTTCAGACAGCAAAACTTGCCTCAGTTTAAAAAAAGGAGAATAGATTAGATGTATTGTAGCCAGCACACCTTTTAGGACGACTGATGTGTAGAGGTGTAATTAAAAAGAAGTTATAATAATAATAATATAGCAATAATAATATTGCTAAATGAAAGATAAGTTTGTTAATGTTTGAGTGTATGTTTGCCCCTTCTTCGCAAGTTTCTTCGTGTGTTTTTTCGCTATTCTTGAATGATATAAAGACTCTTTTTCCTATCTCCTTTTATTTTTTTTAATCTTTTGAAAATCAAACCACATTTTCACCTTTAGTGAGAACTAAAGCTGTCATACAGTACATCATACTATGACATACATATCAGCTTACACATGAGAGTGTTCTGAAGAGATGTAAATTGAACATCACCCTTTCTGACAAAGGCACTTACCGCAGCTGATCTTGAGACAGGCAAATATGAGGGCACCCTTAGCTCTCTGTGGGCTGTGGAGTGTAAGGTGTTGTTGCTATCAGCAGTGTGGAATGTTGGTGATGTAAGCTGTTCCTCTCTGTGCCATGTCTCACCCCTTCACTCCTCCTCCTCTCCCTCACTTCTATCCCTTCTTCTCTCCTTTACTCTCCTATCCTACTCTCTTTCTCCTGTCCTCTCCTCACCTCTGTCATCCTCTCCTTCGCGCTCCTCCCCTCCCTCACTCCCCTTTCCTTTGTCCTCATCTCCTTTGTCCTCTTCCTTTTATCTCCTCCTCTCCTCTCTGCCTCCTCTCCTCCTTTCATTTCCTATTCTCTCTCCCCTTCCTCCTTCTCTCCTCTCTTCTTCTCCTCTCCTCTCCTCCTCTTAGGGGGACTTTACGTGGAGCAGTGCGTCTGGGCGCACCGTGCGCCTGCAGCCCTCTCCCATCCAGAGCCTGTCAGAGCTGGAGCGTGTGCGTCTGCAGGAGGTGGCCTACAGCCGGCTACTACAGGACTATGACCTGGCCTGCCACATCACCATCCCCAAAGGTGCTCGCACTCATACTAAATGTGTATATAACATGAATCCATCCATTTAATCATCCATCTATTCATCCATCCATCCATCCAATCATCCATCCATTCATCCATCTATTCATTCATTCATCAGTCAATCCATCCCTTCATTCATTTATCCATCCATCCATGCAGTATATGCGCTTACTATGCATGCATTCATCTTCTGTTGTGTTGGCATTGCTACTGCAGCCCTGTCCTGTGCTGAGTGAGGCAAACTGAGAGGGGAGGGGGGAGCAGGTAAAAGTCTAATCCACTTCTTAGTGCACTACATGTGTGCAGAGGCAGTTAGTTCTTAAGTGCTTTAATCTGCTGTTTCCCAGGTTTGTGCTCTTGAGAGTCACACAAAGCCTAGCAGGAGCAGTTTAAAATGCCTCCCACATCTGAGAGCAGCACTGGGACACTCTCTGACAGCCAGTCGGCCACACAGTGAGGCCTGAGCAGTGGCTGAGAACTGGAATTTAGCGTGAAGTGTGTATGTGTGTGTGTGTGTGTGTGCGTGTGTGTGTGTGTGTGTGTGTGTGTGTGTGTGTGTGTGCACGTGTGTGTGTTTACATACATGCATACTCATACATACTGTGTATGTATATCTGTGTGTGTGTACATTTATGAGAAAAAATATGTAAGTGTGTGTGTGTGTGTCTTTGTGAGAGAGAGAAAGAGTAAATATGTACAAGTATATGTGTTTGTGTCTGTGTGAGAGAGAAAAAGTGTAAGTAAATACAGTATGTGTGTGTGTGAGAAAGAGTGTGCGGGTATGACCGGGTGTGTGCTTGTGTACAGAGAGGGGGGGGGGGGGGGGGGAGTGCAGGAGTGCACCCAGCAGGACTCTAATGTGGCCTCATTCCTGACCCCTGGCTCTGCTGTGCTACTGGGGAGTAGTGTGCATGCAAAGCTGCTGAGCCCATTAGAAGATGTCTGATTCAAGAGTTCACAGACCCACACATCTATTGCGCCAACACAACACACAGTCTGCAGCCACAAATCAAAGGGAACACACACTAATAGTGTGTTTCTCCATTTCCCATCACTATTGACATCATTCTATCTATCGTGGCTGCTAGCATTCCTCATATCCAGTAAATCATGATTCAAATGAATTAGTAGTGGGAATATTGTAGCAGTCATTGACTGAATCAGCGTTGTCAAGAAAAGAGTCAGCATTGTCGTCTATTTTGTGTCAAAGTTGTATTTTGGTGCTCTGTTGAGTGGAGATGCGTTGGGTTGTTTTTAACAGGGACGTTGCCTAAGGCTGAAAGTTCTTGTGCTAACTTGCTCTGGTGTAGCCCTTATGTTTCTTGTTTCTCATCTGCCCTGTACTGTCATAACCCTGTTCTGTCTTTCCCATACTCCCTGGGACTGCTAATGAGTGATAGGTACCTCTTGCACACACCCACATACAAACACACACACACAAAAATAATTTCATGGCTGTTTATCCTCAGAAGTACGCATGGAAGATTATAGCATAACACAAGGTTGATACACGTAGTATGTTAAGTATTCCAAAACATTCTTGCTTCTTGTCAGCACACGTACTACAGGAACTACCAGAAATTTACTGTATGTACGCCTGTATATGTGATCTCTGTCATATAGTAGAACATAAATCTATAGCCGTTTCTCAATATCCGTTCTTTTGTGTTCTTGCTTTCTCCTGAACTTGTGAAACGTCATAAAACACAGCCGAACTACTATTTCAATTCGCACGAAACACACAAAATTCCCGGATGTTTTCCCGATTCAACCATTTTATCAAGGTTGCATTGGATGGTGACTTCTGTTATCTTAAGGATCATTCCGCCCCATAATGCATTTGCACATCCTAACGGAATGTGAATCACGGCTATTCAGCAGCTTCCGAACACCTGAATGTAATTATGTAATTAACAAGAACGCAACTGTCTCAAACTGCTTTTTGGGTTTACTGTTTCCTTGCCTTCTTGTAAGTTTGCACTCCCGTTCTTGACATCATCAAGTCTGTTCTTGGCATTCTTTGGATTGAGAAACGGCCAATATCTCTATTCATTACATAAGTGCCATTATTTATGGCTGACAATTTCTCCTGTGGGATTTTACTTTGAGGTCCAGGTAATATTTTGAGTACAAGCAGCAATAACAAATAGTTCCGATGACCCACCCCCCACTCACATGAGCATACCATACTTAATAAATGCTCTATCAATACTATTTTTATCGTATGAATGTTTAACTTTGTTTTCTCCCATGTGCAGATTGTCACAAGCGTAAGAAGTCCCTGAGGCGGAAGTTTGATTCAATAGCCAAAGAGAAGAGTAAAGACAAAGGTAGAGTGTCCTCACGCTGACATTTGATAATGCCTGCATACTCTCATGTATGTGTCCACACATGAGCCCCACATTCAGTTCAGAGAGAACACGCTCACTTACACTTAACAGACCATTTCCAACCTCACTCGAGGTCCAAGAACGCAATGCTTACGTCACAACCAATTTTTTTTACATGTAACAGTACATTTTTTTCTTAAAGCCTTCATTGGAACTAAACTACTTATTTTAATGTATGAGTAGTAGTTGCTGTATACTGTACATGAATTTTATGCTGTGATAAGTTTTTATAGGACAATTTATGTATGTTCCTCAGTCTTTCGAAGAAAAAAGACACCTTCTAAGAATCTTGATTGGGGAAAAAAAGTGTTTGATGGTGATTCGAATCCCGTGGGCCTTTGTTCTTCTCCAGCTGGGTAATGTTTTCTCACACTGGGGGCGAACACTCGTCTGACAGTGAAAGGCAGCGCCTTTGATCCGTTTCACTAAAGCCACGCGGAACTTACTGGAGCAGACATCCTCTGCTGTTTCTCTCTGCCATAGCCATGTGCACAAATATACAGGGTCCTGTCTGGCAGAGGTCAACTCCAGCCCCGCACAGGAACCTCCAGTGGAATGCACGTCTTACTGTTTAGCAGGCAGCCAGTGGAATAACAAAAACAAGCAGGAGAGGTTCCTCAGCCACTAGAGGCGACCAGACCTCAGGCCTCATTCACTCTCAGCCTCCTTCTGCTCCTCCTCCTCTACCCACTGCTTTCTGACTGTGTGCAATGAGGCCTATCACATAAGCTGGCTCTTCCATTCGACCGCGCAAGCTGATAGTCAGACCAGTGCAAGCATGTGTGTGTGTGTGTGTGTGTGTGTGTGTGTGTATCTGTAGCTAATCTTCCCTGTTGAGAAGCCTGAGACGCTATCACAGTTGGGCCTTCAGGCACTGATTGATGAGCGATAATGGATCTCAGCTTATAATGCGGAGCCCTGGTGAAAACACTCCTTCCATCATAATCTCCTCCTTATCAGGCCATTTCTCTCTCGCTCTCTCTCTCTCTCTCTCTCTCTCTCTCCCTCCCTCTGTCTGTTCCTCCTCCACATAGAGTTTGTCCCTCAGGCCTTCGGGATGCTGCTGTCCCAGGTGATCGCCAACGACCGCGCGTACAAGCAGAGGCACGACGGCCACCGCGGAGCAGAGGAGAACCGAGGAGACGCTCCGACCACCTCTGACCTGGTCTCCTCCATCCTGCACTTCACCACCAAGCGCGTCACCAAGGAGCTCTCCAGCAGCAACTCCTCGCTCAGCTCCACCTCCGAGACGCCCAGCGACAGCGCCACACCCGGCACACCCGAGGCCGCCCCACGCGCTCGCAGACGGGTGAGAGATGCACTCACATGCAGCAAGCACCTCTGTGTTCTTTACATGGATTTTCAGTTAAAAAAAAAAAACAAAAACTATGGAAGTGCATTTCTCAGGCTTTTTATTTTAACCTATTTAACCACGGGCCTATTCACAAGTAACTTATAATGAATACAAAGAAGAAGAAAAATCTCCAAAGCAGAGATTCTTCCTCCTAAAGTCAAAAGTCAATGTTGTGCTCTAGCCTAAGGAGAGGGTCTTTTGTGTTATGCACAGTTAATGTCTTCAACTGAGCCCTGATTACAGTTACCCAGGCAACACAGTGCCACTGCTCATGAAAGTCAGGTGGAAAATCCCCCCTCCAGTGCAGACCATAGACCTCCAGTACTTCTCCAAATGGCTCTGCTTGCATTTAATTTTTGTGGCAGTGGCATGAAAGCAATTAATTTCTGTTAAGAGACGATTCTATAACTCACGGTTATTCTCAAGGATGAAAATATAAAGGATTCAAGATTTACAGCACATTGAAGACAAGGTGAAGGTAACATGTCTGTAGTACGAAGTGCATCATTATTGTGCTTTCTGTGTGTCTATGCCACAGGGTGGGATGTCTGTGGACTGCATCACAGACCTGGACGACAGTGAATCCAGTCTCCTGGAGGCCCTGCAGCTGTCGCTGCCTGCAGACACGGCCAGTAAGAAGGAGAAGCAGAGGGACAAGAAGCTCAGCCTCAACCCCATCTACAGACAGGTGCCCAGGGTGGTGGACTGCTGCTGCCAACACCTGGAGAAATATGGTAGCCAGCTATAAGCTAGATCTCCTCACTTGCAATCCCTTTACTTTACTAAAAACTAGGTGTCTGTGTGATTATGTACTTGACATTCATCCTCGAGTGTGGAAGTTTTTTGCCCCTGTTGCTTAATAACATGTGGGAGCATTGTTAATGGTCTTTGCCTTTTTCCTCTCCTTTACAATATATACCCCCCCACCACCACCACCACCTCTGAGCAAAACCCCACACCCACCACCCCTCCCCTACTGAATTATGTGTTTCCACCCCCACCCCACTTTTATGCACAAATAGACTAACAGACATCATTTAACTCCATTTACACCTCTAGTTTTATTCATCTGACAATAATAATAAACCTCCATGATTCCTTGATGCAGTATTGTTCTTGTGTCAAATCGTTCTGCAGGTTTGGAAACAGTGGGTATTTTCCGTGTGGGGAGCTCAAAGAAAAGAGTGCGGCAGGTATGAGAACCTTCTGTACCTGACAGTGATTTAGTGTTGGTGCTATAAAGTGTTTCAGCATTTCTACCATGCTGTGTGTTTTTTCGCCCTGTTGCTGCCGCTGTAGCTGCGAGATGAATTCGACCAGGGCTCAGAGATCCAGCTGGACGGGGAGCACAGCGTCCACGACGTCGCTGCGCTTCTGAAGGAGTTCCTGCGGGACATGCCAGACCCGTTGCTCACTAAAGAGCTCTACACCGCATTCATCAACTGCATGTGTGAGCATCTCATGAGGGCTTGCCACTCCGCTGTACACTACACAGTCACATGCATAGAATTGAGTATTTAGACAATGCCAATGAATTAGATTCAGTTTAGAATTTAGACTTTTTTTGAGATGGCCAGCTCATTGCCCGGTCTGATGTGTGTACGTATGGCGTATGCTGTTTACTTGTATTAAGTTAAGTCTCTTCTATTGTCAATTCTCTACATATACTGGACATACAGAGGAATTGAAATTACGTTTCTAGCTATCCCACAGTGATGCGCACATATGTATACTGTACATATATACTGTATGGTGTGGATCCATAAGGAGAAGAGAGAGAAAAGAAGAGAATTCCCCTCATCATGTGACGTGTGTGTGTGTGTGTGTGTGTGTGTGTGTGTGTGTGTGTGCGTGTGTGTGTGCTGTTGTTTGCAGGCCTGGAATCCGTGGAGCAGTTCAACTCCATGCAGCTGCTGGTCTACCTGCTGCCGCCCTGCAACAGTGACACTCTGCACCGGCTCCTCGAGTTCCTGGCCACGGTAGCCGCCCACGCCGACGACACTCACAACGGAGATGGCCGAGAGGTGAGCCGAGACACAAAGCTAGCGTCCCAAACTCCCCTCAGCTGATGTCCAACTAGAAAACTATTTTAATCAGATGTCCACAAAAGCAGAGGGTGCTGGTGGTGCAGAGGGCCAGGTAAAACTCTGGACTATGCAGTGTTTGCTTAGATAAGGTGAATGCCAAAGCATCTACAGCTATCACCTCGCACCATCTTTTAGCTCATGAGGACCCCGACTGTTAGCGCAGCTGAGGCCAGAAGGAGATCAGTTTAAGGGATCATTATGCTGTTATTACTCAGGATGTCGTGCCGATCCATAACAAACGAAACTAATCCCATCCCAAGCTCACTGAACAGGTATGCCAGGATTGGCACTGGGAGCAGGTCTTTAGCAGACCCCCCATCCTGAGAAAGAGTGTGTATGTGTGTGTGTGTATTTGTATGTGTGTGTGTGTATATGTGTGTGAATCTGTGTGTGTGTGTGTGTGTGTGTGTGTCTGTGTGTGTGTGTGTGTGTGTGCGCGTCTGTGTGTGTGAGTCTGTGTGTGTGTGTGTGTGTGTGTGTGTGTGTGTGTGTGTGTGCATGCGCGCTTGCTTGCTTAGTGTTCCTGCCTGTCTCTACTGTATGTTTTGGTCTCCCGCTTGTGTTTATTTGCCTGTGTGTCATCAGCCCTTCTGCCTATGGCCTAATCCATGATGGTCCTCTGTCCTCTCAGCCTAACAGTCAGCTGTGCTGTTTAGATTCCAGGGAATAGGATGACCTCCCTGAACCTGGCCACCATCTTCGGGCCTAACCTCCTCCACAAGCAGAAGAGCTCCGACAGGGAGTTCATAGTCCAGAGCTCTGCCCGGGCCGAGGAGAGCACCACCATCATCGGGATCGTCCAGAGGATGATCGACACCTACGACTCGCTCTTCATGGTGGGTGGATGGGCCGCTGACGTGACGCTGATGGGAGCTGGCATGAGCCAAGCTTGTCTTCCTTGAGCCAGGCCCTGCTTACTGTTATTTACAGTCGGCCATGTCAAATAAAAGAGCCCGGGGAATGACGGCAGACATGAGCAGATGCCTCTCTCTCTCTCTCTCTTTCTCTCACTCTCTCTCTCTCTCTCTCTCCGTTTCTCTCTCTCTCTCTCTGGGGTACATTCACATTGCACTGTTTAGGCTTTACAGACTTAAGCCAAGTGGCTGAGTCCAGGCTAATGTAAACATGCTAAATGCTAAGTAGCGACGGGCTCAAACAGAGCAGGGCTCTTCTGGAGTGCCTCTGAGACGTGAGCTGCACGCTGAGCCCCGAAAAGCCTGTCAGACCGCAGCAGCCGCAGCTCGGCTGGGGTCTGTGCGATCAGAGCGATAAGTCTCCCTACCACGCAGCTCCTACGGGAACTGAATTACAGGAAATGCAATGTCTGTTTGGAATGCCTTCAGAAGGCCTTCTTTCTTCACCAGAGGCTTGGTGAATTTCATTTATTTATTTCTTTATTTATGTATTGTGACAACATAACCCACTAGCATTCACTGCACTTCCGTCACAGTGTCATCCTCTGCCAAGTTCCTTTTAGCCAGTCATGTTATTAATAAGATTTCATTTGAATATTAATCTTTTTTTGTGAGTTGTTTTGGATTCAAACATTTGCTAAATGCAGAAAAGGGAAATGTGCAATGAAGTATAAATGCGGTTTTTGTTTGGGAGAGTTCTGACATGTAGCTTACATTCTGATCTTCTTGCAAAACACCTTCAGGGAATAATAAAAAATCTGGTGTCCTGTGAATTAAAAGCACAGTACTTTCACTACGTCTTTAGACATGCAACCAGACTGTAGGACTGAGTTTCTATTGAAGACGTCATGTCTTGCACAACAGCTGCTTTTTTGGCAACTGTTTTAGTAAAAAAAAAACAGGGGTTAAAGTAAAAAAAAATCCTGAGCCTGAACTTTTTGAGTTCTCTCCCCCCGCCCCCCCAGTCTGAAAATTACACTGGAGTAGAACTCCGGACCTCTTGATAGGGGTACTGTCAGTTGAGGTGTTTAACTTGGATCATTCATTTATACTTAGGCCTACTATTGTAATACAGGAGTGCTTCTGTTTTGCTGGGTGTATAGTATCACATTTGTTGGTTACAAATTATTTTTATTTTCTGTCCTTTTATTATTTTAACTTTTTTTTTTTTTGTTTTTGTTTTTACTTTTTACTCTTTGTATATTATTAATTATACGCTTGGTGTAACTTTTAATCTTATTTGTTTCTTTTATTACTTTATTTTATCCACTGTTTTATCTTTGTAAAGCACATTGAACTGCCTACTTTGTGTATGAAATGCGCTATAAAAATAAACTTATAGGCCTAACTAAACTATACAAAAAACCTTAGTTTTATTTAAAAAGTATGCTGCATTCTTTTAAATGTAGACTATATGCTGAAAGAATAGCCTATAACCAGTCTGCTGCATCTTTTGAGGCAATATAGTTAACTATATTACAGTATTAAGTAGCCTATATTAGAGATCATTTGAACAATTTTTAAGTTTAGGCCTACACCAAAATTATATAGGCCTACCAAGTCATGGAGCAAAGTAAATCCTTTAGAGCACAATGTGGGCTAACCTGCTAATATGAATATTTAAGTATTTCCACTTATCACAGGTAGGCTATTGCTGCTAATGTTGTCATGTTCATTCTCGGCGGTGAACAATTTCAGAAACGTCGGCTTCTGCTTATAGGGACGCCTGCTTTCGCTTCATTTTACGCTTTCTTTCCGTAAAGTTAAGTCTCACTTTCCATTGCCAAGCCAGCCTCCCGGCCTCGACACCAGAAGTGATAACTTTTGTGGCTGTTCGTTGTTTTTAGGTTCCGTTGGATGAAGGTAATTAGGTGACGTTGATTTCTTGATGGGTGATTTAATGCTTTCAAAAGTTGTTGACACTATTTGCCTATGGGCTAGGAGAACATACAACCATTCAGTAACGTTTGTTGAGTGATTGGATTGTTTCAGAATTTTTTTTGATAGGCACCGTATATCTTTGCCCAAGTTTTATTGGTTATTCGCAAACCCAATATCTTTTAAGATGGTTATACCGCGTATCATATAGACTAAGCTTCAGCACTGGTGTCTAACATACCGTATTGCAAGGACCCGCCCTTCTCTGCTTCTTATAGATTTGTAACGTTAGTTAAAGCCGCGTTTCTCTCATATGATTGGTAGGTGAAATAAATTGGCTCGAAAATATTAAACTGCATGCGCAGGCTCTAAAACATTTTTCCCCCCTCACGGCCGCACGCCGGAGATCCGGCATGGTGCCGGGATACTTTAAGCCCTGAAAAACCCTAATTAGCCCTGTGGAGATGCAGAACAACCAAGTGTCAGTGGAATGGATATGTCAAACTCTCTATCTCTCTCTCTCCATCTGCTGGGAATCTATGGGATATATTCTATGATAAAGCTTGGGTCTGACCTCCATCCTGAAATATAAGTGTGTGTTTGTGTGTGTGTGTGTGTGTGCGCGTGCGTGTGTGTTCCGGAGCTGCTGTAGTGGAGCATGGAGCTGAATTCCTGTGTCTCCCGCAGGTGTCTCCTGACCTGCAGCATGAGGTGCTGATGAGCCTGCTGGAGACGGACCCTGACGTGGTGGACTACCTGCTGCGGAAGAAGGCGTCTCAATGGGAGTGAGTGAGGCTACCGCTCTGCTGCTCTCTGTGCACACACACACGCTCACTCCCTCACACAACAAGGTGCACCATATCTCCCTCCAGTGGCCACTTTCAATAACACATTTCTCATTTGCTTGTTAGAAACCCCCAGCTACAGAGCCCTCTGTTGTCCCTTCATTGTTGTGCCCTGTTGCCAACATCCTACCCCTCCTGTCCTGTAGAAACCCAGGCCTGATGCGCTCGCATGAGTCCCTGAATGAGAGGAGGCACTCCTGCAGTGACTCCAACCCCTCCAGTGGGGAGGTGTCCCCCTATGACAACAACTCCCCCGTGCTGACCGGCCCACTGCTGCCCCCACACCTGTGTGAAGATGACCGCCTCCTCCCCCGGCCGGAGCAACTCTCTCTGAAGGGGCCCAGGAGAGGAGGGCTGGGCCATAAGAGCCTCTCTCCAGCCACGAGCACAGGTCAGCCCCGTGCTTCAATTTCCCTTAGCAATCTCATGAGCCACCGAATCTGCACATAGATAGGATTCGATGTTCAGCTCGATGCAACTGGTAATGAAATATCTTTGTGTGTCATTACCAGATGCATTTCCTTCTTTTGCAGCTGAGAACAAAGATGAACAGACACATGTATGGAGAGCTTGGCATGCAACATTGAGGCAAGAATTTATGGAGCAAATAAGCCACAGGGGTGTGTGGCATTCATGTATTTGATAATCACAATTAGTATCTCATTAGTACTCTCATTGGCTTGTGTTGAGTAGTTCCTCTGGCCTTAAATAGGAGGATGTGTCTGTTACACAAATGTGTAAAGTACAGTGAAGGGGGGACACTGTAGGGGGCATTGTCCTGCTTCTGGAAGTGCATCTTCTGATGGCTAAGCATGTTTCGTGTGTGAAATGTGACCTAGGTTCTCATGAGAGCGTGTCTCAGAGCTCCCTCAGCTCAGCCGAGGGCCTGGACGAGCAGCCTGGTTTCCAGAGGCCACCTGTGCACCGCGCACACACCTCAGTGGCACTGGAGGCCCGGAGCCATGTGCCCGTCACGCGAGCCAGCAGCAGCCCGCAGACCGGCAGCTGGCTCAGCCAATCACAGCCCAGCATGGAGGTCTGCAGCCAACCGGGATCAAGCAGCTTAGATGATATCACGCTCAGCAAAAGCTCTGCTGCCAGAGCCCGGCGGTGGGCCAAACCAGGAGACCCACCACCCCCTCTCTACCCTGAGCCTCCCTTACCCACTCCCACTCCCACTCAGCCCCAAAGCTCCCCCTCCATGGCACTGCGTCCCCCTCCCCAGAGCAACTGCCATGGCCCTCAGAGAGAGGCCCCTGATGGGCCCCCCACTCCAATGGCCCTGCGAGGGCCGAGCTGCCCAGACTGGCCACTCTGGCAACGCGACAAGTGGCAGGTATGGAAGCTGCTCTCCTCAGACAATGCAGACAGCTTGCCAGAGACACTGGTGTGATCTTGTGTCCAGCCCACGGCCACGGCTCTTTTGGATGGACATGAAAGATGTCAATAGTTCTTCTGAGAATTTGTGGCCTTTGTGATGTTTTTTTAGCGTCCAAGTCCATTTCATTGAACAGTTTGAACAGTTTGTTCATTGTGTTTAAAACATACCTCCTAATGAAAATATTTGACATTTCTCACTGTTAAAAAATGGGTCCTGTAGATTATTTGGTATTGAAAGATGTTTTTCAGTACTCACCGTGCATCTACTGGACAGGTAGCATTCAATATCGCAAGGGTCTAATCTCTAGTATAGATTAATACTCAGCTCAAGTATCTAACTCTGAGTCACTGACATGTCAAAAAGCTGACCCATTTGAATGTATGACTGAAAGACTTATGCAGTGCCTTTGGTAATGAATATTTTTGATTGTGTGTGTGTGTGTGTGTGTGTGTGTGTGTGTGTTTTGTGTAAGAGACATGGGGGGATGCTTGGCTATTTGAATTACAGGGTAATTACCGTAGCCCCTTTTGTAAAATGCTGCACAACACCCAGTATGCCTGTTGCCCTTACTGTTGTAGTAAGCTCACCTGAACATAATGAAAATGAATGATTGCATTATTGCACTTAATTTTCTGAAGTTTTCATACAGCTGTAAATGACAGTATTTTTGTTTGTCACTTGTCAAGTTTGAAATTGAGAATAGAAAAGAGTCAAAGTATAAATTAATAGATACAGTATGCATAGATTTAAGTTAAACTTGTAGGTGCTAGCTTTGTGCATAGCATTACATTTAGTAGAATGTAGAACTTGTGTTTATTGAGCACATTCTCTCTTATTTAAACACTGTTTTGGAAGGTAAACTCTATCCTCTCACATGTTCAACTGATTTGGAAGGAAAACTCCATGCTTTTACATGTTAAACTGTTTTTGAAGGAAAGTTCAATCCTTTAACATGTTCTCACTGCAATGTGTATAGGTCCAGTCCCTGTTTGCTTTCACTTCAGTTTAAAGCTTCCTTCTTTGACATGGTAAAAACTTTATCCATGCTCCTTGCATTAAATGGTGGAATATTAGGCATAGCGTTTGAAGCTGCTGGGATGTGCTTAATAACAGCATAACAGCATAACCTGCTCAAAGACATGGTGTTCAAGGAATGTGGGATTCAGTGGAAAATTCAAACAGTGTTGTCGGGTGTAGTTCTCCTCTTTAAGGGGCTCAGAGGGAAGATAGCTGACACAGAGTAATGCACAGGGTTCCCACGGTCGTGGAAAACCTGGGAAAGTCATGAAAATCAAAATTGTAATTTCCCAGGCCTGGAAAAGTCATGGAATTATGTAAATCCACAAAGGTTTTAGGGAAAATTCATGGAATTTTAGTCTCTCTTTAGCACAACTACAGCGTACTGTAGCTACTATATACTACAGCCTACAAAAGTCTTTGTTCAGCAAGCCCACTACTTTAGTAATTGTTATACTTGATTGTAAAGGTCCTTTTTTCAAGACTACAACAAAGGCATTGGCAGTATTTTGAATGTAAACCTAGCTGAGGTCAAGTGCCAAATTAAGTGAGGAAAGTAATCCAGTGAGCCCCAGAACAGCATCCAAGATCACTGATGACAACACAACAACCTGTTTCTCTCTAGTTTCCTTCATTTTTTCTCAGAATGTCACTGAAACTGCAGCTCAGTTAAGAACTATAATCAGTGTCACCATGAAGCCTTCAGCTCTCCACTCCTCAGTCCCGGTGGGAAAGAGACATCTGCATGTATGTGGTAGGGAAAGGAAAATGGTCCATTGCTGCAATCATGCTGGAGCGCTGATTGGGACTCCGACATGTATTGCTTCTGATGCTTTGGTTCAGCTCTTTAATCTGTCACTCAGACGGTAACTCTGCATGTTTTTGGGAAGGAGAGAATAAATAAATCTGTATTGTGGGTTTCAGATTGAAAGCATGTGTTGTGCACAGCTAAACAGTCATAAAAAAACACGGTTGAATGGAATGATGTGCCTGTATTTTGGTCCCAACTATTTGAAATCTTTTTTTTTTACTCTGTTCTTTACTTGTCCATACTTCATTGTCCCATGCTGTGCAAAGCATCCTTTCATTTGTAATATGCATTGTCCCAAAGGCTTTGGGCATGTAATTAAGCTGCTTAGCTGCTTTCTATTTCTGGATTTCCTTAGTATTTGTATTTGTTTGTTTGTTTTCTCCATCCCGGCGATGTGTAGTTGACTTCAACCTACTTAAAAGAGGAATGGGGAATGGCAGGGTGGGGGTGGGTGGGTGGGTGCGCAGTGTTTTCGTCTCTTTGTAATGCCACTTAAATGAAACCTAAAGCCCAGAGTCTTTCCGCCTCATCCGTCTGTGCCTCATTCCCAGCGTGAATGGGCAGAGCAGTGTTCTCCCAGAGAGGAAGCTGGGAACAATTGGACGGGTCCATGCTCTAATGAAGCAAAGCGGAAGGTGGCTGTTTTGGCAGCTCCTCAGACTCCATGACGGCCTAATTCTGGTAGATTTCAACACAGCAGTGAACTGCCACCTGCAGATCAGGCTGCCCTCAACAGGACCCCACTCGACCGGCATCAGGAAGGGCATGGTGAGGCTTTAGTCTGGAGCAGGCCAGAAGGAGGGAGAGAGAGAGAGAGGGTGTGGGTAGCCTTGCCTCCCCTCCACTAGGGGGCACCATTCTTTTATCTTGGCACTCATTTTGGTCTCAGTCTTTGGCACTGCTGAGCTGGGTGTTGGCAATTTATGGCTCTAGTCGGTAATGCTCTATGGCAGAAAATGTTGCTCTAGCTCCAGGACATTCTGACATGAATCTCTCCGACCACAAAAGTCCAAGAATTCACCCAATAAAGCAAGTCTGACGCCACAAAGCATTTTTAAGCTCTCATTTGTCATACCACAGAAGATGAACATTCATCACAAACAGCATTCTGATTCTTTAAGACAGGCTTCCTTAGAGTGAGTGTGTCTATGTCTATGGTTCATTGGAGAAGCAAACAACAAACCCAAAAGTATGTTTCTCTGCTACTGAGCATTCAGTGGTTTGGTGTCTCCACTCTTTGGACTGATCACAGTTGAAGCACATATGGCTGCTGCACGCCTGTTTGTCAGCCAGAAGATTTGCTCAGCTCTGAAAAATGTGGTTAAATTTTGTGGCCCATATCTGACCTTGGAGTTGTGGTCCAGGCACCAATACCCTCCAGCCGCTGACCAGGCCAGCCTTTTTTATAGGGCATTCCACTTCCACCATTTACACAGCTATAAATCAGCAGAGCAACCACAGAACAGGCTCCTCCATCAGGCATGCATGGCAGCCTTTTGAGGATGCAGATGCAAACTTGAGGAATTTCTCCAAGATGTTAATAATTTAAAATAAATTCTATCAAGATGATAAGTTTCTTTCTATATTTTATTTCTTTGACACCAGACTCACAGATTTTATGAACAAAGGCTGACAGCACCTGGATTACATTATGGGTACAACACTCGAGTCATGTACCTCATAGAGATGGTTGGAAATGTAGCCCATTATCATCCTGAGTAGGGTGTTGATGGGAACAGTACTTCAGCAATATCTCACAAATCACAAGCACCATGAGTCACTAAAGAACCCTCCCTGTCTCTAAATGAAATAAGAGACAGGCACAAGATTTTTTTTTCCTCTTAATCACTGCAAATGACATCAGCTGTACAGTATATAGAAAGTGAGATGACCGAGTTATCGCTGTTTAGTTCTATTGTTCCTACAAACTATGTTCCTATGAACTCATATAAAGATAATAGATAAAGGACTGATTCAGTGGCATTAGTATCAAAACCAGGATGCTCTTATGGGTTTTGATGGTGTCTAGGGCCATTGATATGCCTAAGACCTCCATGACCCCCGTCACATGGTGAAACAGCAGAAGGAGAACAATCTCAGCCGGTGAGGGTTATGAACTTTATGTTAAAGAAAAGTTTGTTTGAGATTAAAGGATTTGTTCTGATTGCATTAAGCCTACAAAGCCTCTGATATTCAGAATCCGCTTACAGGACCGAAATCTGAAAGTTGACTTCAGATTAAAGCCACCACTTTGATAGGTAAGAAACTGTACTGAAACATTGAACATTTGGCTTTAGAAACTATAGCAATTATTTCTGTTATTTATTTATGTCTTGCTAAGGCTTCTAAAATATTTACACTTTCCTACAGGTCAAATTTTCTTCAAAGCATTTCAATATTATTTTGGCTATATACTGTATATATAATTGGACCAGACATTAAAAGCAATATTCATTATTAACTTTTATATATGAACCTGTCCTGAAAGCTTTTTAAAAATATTAACGTTTACTATTTTTGTAAGCCTACTATCTTCCAAATTCAGCATATCCTGTGATATGATAATGTACTGTATGAAACCAATGGAAACTGTACACTGATCAGAAGTACAGTGTGTTAGAAATGCAGTATGTGTAGATCAGTGTATTAGAAATGCAGTATGTGTAGATCAGTGTGTTAGAAATGCAGTATGTGTAGATCAGTGTGTTAGAAATGTAGTATGTGTAGATCAGTGTGTTAGAAGTACAATATGTGTGTTAGAGCGCATTTGAAGCTTGATTGGAAGATTGCCCGCTGCATGTGCTGTTCTGTCATCCGCCCCCCTGGCCTTCAGTCAGTCCCACCTGCCAATGCCCCCCACCCTAAAGCCCATACGGCTGCAATCTCATTAGCGCTGCCACCAGCAGCTTCAGCCCTCGGGCCCATCTGCTCTCAGTGACCTTTAGGCCCCCTCAGGATCACTCAGAACTGTGCCTAGTGTTTGCTTGATTTTGCAAAAAATACATACAGGCTTTTCCTGGAAACAAATGACCGGATAGCTCATTTGAGCAACTGTTTTTGTTTGAACTTTGAAGTGGAATGCAGATGCTATGTGTATTTATAGCCATCAATGGTGTTTACACCCAGTCTGCGTAATAAATGTCATTATTTACCGATTTACAGCATTGCAACATAAGAAACAAGCACCTGTGCATCTGTAGAAAACAATAATATTTACAGACATACTTATGAATTTGTAATCAGCATCAGTGTTCAGGGTCCAAAATGGAGTGGAGTAGAGTTTTACACAAATTGATTTTTTTTGGGAGAGTATAAATAGCCTTTTACAGTATAACCATACTATATATTTGTGCCCACGGTGCAAATAGACATTCTGTATTTTTCCTGACATTTTTTTGTGTATTTCTGTTTAGGCACACATTATGATTACTGTCTGTGTAAACCAGTGTTTTGCCTGGCCCCACGGTTCTATGGTATGTGAATGTACAGTTCAGTATGTATGTGTGCATGTGTGTGTGATGACAGAACAGCTGTTCATCTGAGTAGAGGAGAGGAACAAACCTGTTCCTCCATCAGGGAATCGTAGACTATTGTTCATTTAAGGCAGAAAATGGGAAAGCAATTTACTTCATGTTTTCCCAAAAAGGTCCCACTAGGCCTGCCTGA
Source organism: Limnothrissa miodon (assembly GCA_017657215.1). Lineage (NCBI taxonomy): Eukaryota > Metazoa > Chordata > Actinopteri > Clupeiformes > Clupeidae > Limnothrissa > Limnothrissa miodon. The sequence goes on from JAGFZM010000204.1 coordinate 986,601, forward strand.
GACATTGCAGTGAAGTCAACACAAAAACAAATTTTTGAGCATGTGAAGCAGGAAGGGCTGTTCTCCCCCAGAGCCAAAAAACTAAAGGGAAAAAAATCCAGATGTTTTCATGAGGCAAAGTCAATAGTCTCATGCTGCAAGCAATGGAGCTCTGGTTCAGCCACTGAACAGTCTGCCAGATCAGCGTATCTGGAGCACAGTTTGTTTTAGTTGAGCCTATGAGTAGGCTAAATGATGAATATTTTTTATCATGCTCTTAAGTCATTTCTGTTTCTGCTATTGTTCCAAGTCAAAGTAAATCCCTTAAATAATCTTTTATTTAGTATTTTATAAATCTCTCCTTAAGCCTATGCAGAGGTTGCACGTATCTCCACACCGAATTCAAATAAAGTTTATTTTGATTTATGACACTGTCAAGAACAGTACAATTACATATTTCTCACCAGTGGTAATGTCCAATTTTTTTCCCTGATGACTTGTATTTTGATATTATCAAGGTGATTTTGGACTCATTGGATTCTTGGATACAGTTAGCGCCAGTGGTCACAACATACCAACTACTGTAGGTTATGTATCAAAATTAAAATGAAAGATTCTGTTGCCATATGTGTTGCATGATGATTGTTCCCAAATGTGCTCATCTGGTCTGACTGTAATTTCAGGTGTAGGTAAGCGGTAATTATGCAGAAGAAGTGCCTTGATAGATAATAGTAGTAATCTTATTTTATTGCAACAGGGGATTTCCATTATAGGTTGGACCAACACTCCTGGTTGATCTGATTCATACCCACTGTACTTTCCCAAACATTTCCTTCCTCTGTTGGAGAAAAAAGAAAGTTTGTAATGGTGAATCATCATTTATGTGGTTTTCAACATCTGAAATCCAAGCATGGATGTTAAATGCTGCTACATGCATTGTTGTTGAACACCTGTAACAATCATTTCATTGTGACACAGAACTTTTTTCTATTTCAAAGACAGACAGTATCAGGGCAAGAGCAACCTAGAGTAACCTCCCTTCCATCTGTTGGCACTCAGTCCTTATTTCCTTTCAGAATGCAGGTTTCAGAATGCAGCTTCTGCTGACGTTGCGCCAACAGAAAGCTGCTTAGAACAGTGACAGAAGGTAGGCTAACAATGATCACTCACAGCTTACTCAGTCACACTCTATTCAGTCACACTCTACTCTACTTCAGTCACACTCTAGATCTATTACAACCCATATCCTGGTAGCAAATCTCTTGTGCCAAAACACTGCTGATCCTTCGGGTGAATGTTCCACTGCCAACACTCATATTACCAAAGCAAGACTAAAAAGGGGGGAAAGGGGCCTAAAAGAAAGGAAAATGTTAGCACATGCCAACAGTGAAAATTGTATTCCATCTTATGATGATGAGGAATGAAGAATAATACAGAATGATCAAAATACGGAATCAAATCAATATTTAAAAAGTGTATCTCTGCTGACCTATTTCAGAGTGAATGTGAAATGTTTGCCAGGATCCCCAGGTGCCGCGTGAGCACGCAGAGGGTTAAAGCGTGTGCCTGACACTGCTGACGCTCCTGTGGAAACCTGTAGGGCAGATGTGCACGTGGGCTTGTCAGAGAGGTATGCACTAACTAACACACCCAGCTCAGGCTGAGCCAGCAGCACGGCCACGGCAGCCCCACTAAGAGCAGGACACTCCACACACTCGGCTGACAGACAGACAGACAGACAGACACTCTTGGTCAACACTGAAAACAGGAGATCCTATACAGCACACTGGGACATCATGGGGAAGCAGGTAAGACTTGGTGCTGCTAGTGTAGCGACAGACAAGTGGCTCTCAGCTGATGACTGGAAAATGGTGTTGTTAGACATTCGCTGACAATACTTGTTCACTGGCATTCAGAGATTGGAGAAACTTTAATGTTTTAAGGGTTAAGAGTTTTGAATAGATAAAATGTTTCATGGTAACGTTATGAAATTATGTAACATATTAGTGCTGGCAGGTATTTGAGCAATATGAGGGTGTGGAGGTTGTGAAGTTAACAATGCTAGCTGGATGTTCTTGCTAGAAGTTGACTAAAATGAGTGCAACAGAACTGTGTGGAAATCCATCACAAATCATAAAAAGCTATGGCTCTGCCGAGTTACCGCATTTCAATATAGTTTTAGGCTCCTGAAATTAATGGGGGTTTCATGGATTTCTACTTGGAAAAAGAATTACTGGTCACAGCCTGGGTGGTAAATATCAAGATGAATGATGAGGAGCCAAGAAGGCAACAACCCTGGGCTTTTGAAGGCGAGGAGAGAGGAGGATATGCACTAGAGAGATAAATCACAAACATGGGCAAGTTGTTTCTTGCATGAGCAAACCGTCGACTAATAGCTTACTATTAGATGGCAAGGAGGGCCTGCTCAGCAAACCTAATGAACATGCTCATTGTGCATTGGCTAATGTGCTGTTAAATTAAACATCATTTTTCGGGGAAAAGATCTTATGCCCACAGTATTATATTTAATTCAAATCATTTATACAGCACTTTATACAAGACATTTCTCATGGCACTTTACAGCCAAGAACAAACACCCATGAGCATCAGAGACAAGGAGACCAGTTTTTAGGGACATTTTGTTAAGTTTTCAAGTTTGATGGGATGTTAGCAGAATGTTCTCCCAGCACATAATCTTAGCTTCTGAGAACTACATGGTTTATAATTAACTTGCTGAGTGTAACTTAGAAGGCTTTTTCATACAACAGGCTAACATTGGTTCGTGGTGAAATTTTCTGTGAAAGTTTCCTAAAGATTCTCTAAATGCAACCTTTTTGGAATGTTAAGGGAACATTCCCTGATGGTGAAATACTTTACAGGACATGTAAATATGTTTCAGAGGCAACCTTTACAGAACATTATTAAGGTAACATTCCTTAATGGCTCTATGAACAAAAGACATTTTTTAACACATTTCTGTCAACAAATGTTGGTATATTGGACCTTAAAGGTTCTCTATGCAGGATTTTAACAAGATTTCATTTTTACCTCATAGATATCTCCCCTTGAACAGTTAGCTTTTTGCCCCTTGAATACACTATGAAAAAAAAAACGAAAGACAATACAGGGACTGTAAAATTCTCATAGAGCACCTTTAAATAACTCTAGGAGTTCATATTAATTAACTATGATCCAATCATAGTTTATTAAGTTCTATTGCCCAAAACAACTTTTGATTCAGGGAACATTCCAGTAATGGTTCCTGAAGGGTGTGGGAGCATTCACAGAAAGGTGAAGCAAACGTTTACTAAAGGCAATTTTGGAAAGTTTTCTGAACGTCAGGGTAACACTATAGCTTTGGGTGAAATATGCAGTTCTGGTAACGTTCACTGAAGTTTCTTGGAACCTATCGAACCTATCGGGAATGTTTACAGGATGTTCTCCCAACACACAATTTTAGAGTCTAGGAATGTTTGCTGAGGGGTAAGGGAGTGTTAGCTGAAAGATCCAATGCGAACGTTCCCTGTGGGTAACTTTGGGAAACAGTAGATGAAAATGTAACGTGATGATCAAAATATAACAATGTCCTGTGAAGACTTCCTAAATAATCTTTTTAACATTTATGGAATGTTGAAGGAACATTCCCTGTGGGTCACAGGCATAAAAACCTTAGGGGAATGTTGTGAAAAAGCCTCCTAACGTTTTTTTTTTTTTTTTTAAAGGCAACCTTTACAGAAATTCTCTGAAAGTTTTTACAAAACAATGTTCAGGGAAGGTTAAACAAAGGTTCTGAAAATGCTACAAAATGCTAATTTTTCCTAAAAGCTGTCTAAAATTTTGTCAAAAACAAATCTAAGAGAAAATTCTGGGAAGGTACCCTCCCTGAATGAAAAACCTTACCAGAACCGAACCAGGAAATGTTCCCTGAAGGTTATGTGTATGCTGCGTGACATGTTGTGACATGTCATTAAACTGTTTTTACTTTACTTACTTCTGGGTTTGAAGTATTGGTTTAAGAGAGAACAGTCTCAAAGTGCTTCAATTATTACGGAGCCCCTGAAGTGACATGAAAAAAAAAAAACTAATAAGAAAAAAAATATCTATGGGACAAACAATTATTAGGCCATAGTTTTGCGAGATCTTGACTTTCTTTTGCGAGATCTTGAGTTTGTTTTGCGAGATCTTGACTTTCTTTTGTGAGATCTTGACTAATCTAGCAGTGAACTGAAATTAGGTTGTAGTTCTTCATATTGCCAGAAGGAGGCAATCTAACCGAGTTAAGCCATTGTCAATGGGTCAAACAAGCACCCTTTAAATCAGGGGTGGGGAATGTCCGGCCTCCGGGCCGGATATGGCCCAGCAAAGCCTTTGATGTGGCCCATGGAGGTGGTTTTTCAAGCGAAATGGACCATAGACTACTAACGTTACTTTCGTTGAAGTGATTGGCAAGCCAGTTTGCCTTGTGTGTGGAGAATCGCTGGATGTACTGAAACGGCATTACAGTAGCCAAACAAAAGTAACCTATAAGCTATTCAATTTGAGATTGAGATTGTTTCACCAACACTGACACCTTGGACTACATTTTGCGTACGTATTTTTTGCACTTGTTCACCACATGGTGGTAGAATAAGGAACTGCAACTTAATTTCAGTGGCTATATATTAAACGAGATGGCTCTAGTGGCAGGCATTGTTGGATTTGCGAGATCTCGAAAAAACAAAGTCAAGATCTCGCAAAAGAAAGTCAAGATCTCGCAAAAAAACCTCAAGACCTCACAAAAGAAAGTCATAATCTCGCAAAAGAAAGTCAAGATCTCGCAAAACAAACTCAAGATCTCGCAAAAAAAGTCAAGATCTCACAAAACAAACTCAAAATCTCGCAAAACAAACTCAAGATCTCGCAAAATTATGGCCTAATCTTTTTTTTTTTCATGTCACTTCAGGGGTTCCGTAAATTACAGTTTAAATGAAAAGAAAAGAAAAGAAAAAAGAATGCATATACATTATAAAGAAAAACTAGCTATATTTGTCTAGCTAGCAACCTGGTTACTGCAGATATGAACATTAGATCTTGTGTTGAATAGCACGGCCTATTGGAACAAATACATCAACAGAGCCACCATCTTGGCACAGGAAAACACTGCTGTCAGGTCAGGGCAACATATAGTACATAAATACACTTAAATCGACAAATTTGAGAAAATATTTTTACTGTCTTAGTTTGATTTCAAATGTCAGATGTGTTTATAAATGCACATAGACATTTCCCACATTCTTCCATTTAAACAACACTCTCACTAGCAGAACAATGCAAATACAAACACCACAAAATAGGCCTGCAATGTTACCTGAAACTAACTTGGACTCAGCTTGAAAGGCCTTGGCAATATTTCAGCAATGATAAATCCTTTGGCGTTACCACTCTTACAAACCCATAAAAACACAGATCAGCATGTATGTATGTGTCTGTGTAAACTGGAGATTATATGGAGGCCGATGGTCTTCTAATGTTTTCTTAAAAGACCACCATCATTGAAGGCCAGGGAGGTCCCTGATAATCCTCCCTGAACACCCCCCCCCCCCCCCCCCCCCCCCCCCCCCCCCCACAAACACTTAAATTTGTGATAACATCTCTGCAGAGTGGATGAGTATTCCTCTGTCACTGGAGTTAGTTGTTCTCACCACCCGTGTTGTCTAAGGCATCCTCTGTGCCCTAGTTCTACACCACAAGGGATGAAAACCTGTGACGTTGTGTCTGAATTCTGATCCTGGTTTTCAAACGCCAGTAAAAGTATTTATGATAGACCAGCACATTCACTTATTCCAAGCGTTCTGTTTTCAATTACAGTAATGCTGTGGCAAGAAAGTTGTAATATTTCTCTATAATGACCAAGTTATTTGTTGATATGTTGTAAAAAAAAAAGTGGGAGATCATCCATCAGAGTGAAATGCAGCCATTTTGCATTTTTCTGCCCCTAGTCTTTGCTGTTCCATGACGGTGATAAGTGTATCAGTCTTTTTTCTTCCCCCACTCAGATATTGCTCCACGACCAGGCCAGTCAGTATTGATCAGAGTTGTTTACTGTTTCTGTGGAGATGGGGCTGCAGGCTTCTGGCATGTGAAACCAGAGGGCTGGTGCTGTTGGCAGACTTTGGCTCTCACTATTCCAACTGCAAAGGAATCAGTTCCAGGTCAGCGCTCCCTGGAGCCTCATTCAAGAGAGTGTGCTAGTGTGCATTAGCGCTTGCTATTGTAGCTAATTACAGACGAGTCTAGATTCTGTGGAAACTGGGTACGATATGGATCATATGGCTCTTCCAGAGATGGTGGAAAAGCGCCACACTCCAAATTCCGTCCAGCCCAATCCACACGCCTAATCATGTGTCTGACCTAATTCACTAGAAAGTATGAGAAATCTCCTCATTTGGCAAATATTCATGAATATAAATGGCACATTAATCTCCTGATGCCCCCCGTGGGTGGCCTGCTGTACACATGCAGTGATTGTTCCCCTTCTCCATTAGGCTATAACATCAGCTGACTGGAGTAGCCCACTCTTTGCTGCGTTGGGCCTCCTGGGCTTGGTGTACGTGGTCCATCAGCATTCGTTCTGCTCGCCTGGACTGGGCCCAGCGTTGATGGGAGCCTCTGTGCCACACATGGGGTGCAGTGGTGCGGGGAAAGCCCCTCCGACTGACCCCATCTGGCCGCGCAGCCTGGTTATCTGGGCCGCCTCATCATAATGGGCTCCCTGAGGTCCCCCCCCAACACCACCCTCTGTCTTTGTTCTCCAATTTACTCCCCCTTTGTTTTTTTTTGTTTTTTTCTGGGTGAGTGAGGGGAGTGGGGCGTGTCAGGGCCCAGAGCGTAGCCCCACCATTACTGGAGCATGAGCCCATGAGATGGCCCAGAGGAAGAGGCTCTTCCCCAGCACGCTTCACGCCGACATGAGCACATAGCGGCAGAGGCACTGGGCGGGGGCGGGGGCAGGGGGAGGGACCACGCTGGCTAGGTGACTGGGTTTTGTTTGGAATCAGACTTTTGGACATGTGTTTGCGCAAGGGACGGCTGCCCATTGCCTCCTTCAGTACATTAGTCCCATCCAGTTGAAGTGGGCCACCACCAGCCAGCAGAGAGAGAGAGTAAGTACTTCTTTTCTGTGTATTCAGCCAGCATGATTTATGACCCAGTTAGCTCATTATGAGTGTAATGAGATTCATCAGTAAGGACACAGATGAAGCTGTATTTGGGAGTGTTTAGCTGTGAAAAATGATGCATGTGTTCATTTTCATTTCTAAACATCTTGAGTAATTAGAATATTTCTCCTGGTGTTGCTTATTAATTCTCTTTCAGGGAAACATTTTTAGACAGGGGGTCTGGAGTGTGTTTTGCATTTTTGTGGGTTTTTTTTCTTTAAAATGAGGTCTTTACAAGCAGACTTGCATTGTGTGGTAGTAGTACATTATTAGACAGCTGATTCGGGGGCGCATATGGTTCCTGTACTGATTGTACAGATACAGAAGATAGGCGTTACAATCACTGACATGACTGTATCTATGTACAAACAAAAGCACATTGCGCCATATCATACATAATTTAATTGTATAGATGTATGTGATCCTAATCTCTGACCACGTTTTCCAGAAAAAAATGTTTATGGCACGTCAAGACATATTAATAGTTATATGATATAGGGCTTTACAGAACACTCTAAATTCAGCATTTATCTAGAGCAAGCCTAGTTGATTTTGTGACCAGGCCAAATCAATAATGTATAAAGCATTGTCTCTGTGCTCTAGTTGAGGGTGGAGAGGAGGGTGTTGGTGTATGTCTTCAGCCTGGGTGGGGCTCCCTCCCTTTACCCTATGGGATCACATGGAGTTGTTCATGAGCAGGGAAGAGAGCATGGCAGCTCAGAGCTGTCTGAATGTGTGTGAAGACATGAGAATAGAACCATAACAATTATGCCCCTCTCTGTATACTTCAACCAGGAAACCAGGCGTTCTATAGTGTGATTAGTAGAGAGAATTGCATGGTACATGTACCGGCTGCTGCAAGGTGGGCTACTCTAGAGTGAAGAGTGCCTTGTGTTTAGGAGATTTCTGAAGAAAGTTCATTTGGTGTAAGACATCATAATGATGCTACCTTTACATGATGCTAACATTACCCTCAGTCAGGAGGGCAAGGCCTGGGACTGCAACCCATGCCTATTCCACTACTGGATTTCTCCTGACATACTGTATTTCACACATGGAGAAACCCAATGGTTGGGATCCTAACACAAACACACACAAAGCTTTGCCCAAGGTGGCTTCTGTATCCCTCAAACAGTTGTTTTTCTGCCAACTGTTTTCCAAAAGGCCTTGTGAGTCACTGAGAATTGAGAATCCAGCTGCATTTCATGTGGGTGATTTGGAGACAGCATTTGAACCACAACCCAGAAATGTCTTCTTGGAATAGGTCAAATGCACCAGATTCAGAATTTCCACTCAGCCTCGGTCCTTTGCTAAATTAAGGTTTTGGAATTGACCTTCAGATGGTACACTAACCCGGTTATCAGTGAAACATATCATCCTCAAAATAAGCAGTACTTAGAAATGGCACATCTAATTAGGAAACGCAGCTCACAGGTCTTTTATGTCAGCAGTGGGTTGATGCGCCACTGAAGTTCCCTTGTGCTGGGCCATTTCACTCTGATGGCTAAAGCACTTCAAGGACTCTTGGTCAGAAAGAATGGGGATAGTGGTGTTCATTTGGTTTCTGTGCTGTGTGAACCAGATGTTCCTCCTTCACTGTGATCTGTGGGGTGCATTGCACTGTTAGCACTGCTTTTGAACGGAAAAGTCCCATCAGGGTGCCTGGGCTTACTTGCAGTGTGCACCAATCAATAGTTCTGTCATTAACATTGCAGAGAGTTGTCCTTAGGTGTTAGAACAAGGTGTGCAACATTGACCGAAGTGTGAAACAGCAGCTAATTCAGGGAGGCACAGATTTTTCATCAGAAGTTCATGTTAGCATTGTTGTTATTAGCTCTATGTTGTAACAAATTCTTGTTCTCATACCAAGCAAAAGAATTCTGCAATGTCAAACAACAGGGATGATTTTTTCTTTAACATGAGTCAGTGTCTCCATATTAGCACTGGTGTACTTGCACACTTGACCAATGTTCCACTCACAAGTGTCTTACAAATCTTATAAGTTTGTGGGGCTATATTTTGGGAGTATTATGATGTTATGATATTATGATATGATATTATGATATTATGATGTTAACACCCAGGAATTACAGTAACGTTGTGCCACTATTGCTCATTGGTGATCTCTGCTGTGAAGCGCTTTAAAGAGCCCATAGAATGCAAAACCACATTTACCTTGTTATTGTTGAATTTAGGTAGCTTAAAGCAACACTAAAGAGTTTTTTAAATCGTTTTGGTGGTCCATCAACTCATAACAGTATGAACGTTACCTTCTGCATCTGCTCTGGAGCCCTCTATCGGCTGTAATAGCACTAAACAAGTTCGCCCTGTCAGGTCCAGGTTCTGTAGTCCAAGTAAAAACTACAGTCGATTGGCTTTGCGGCCAGCCATAGGTTGGAGTATATCTAGAGTTGAGCTGCCTCGACAGATATATAACGGGAGAAAACGCGGTTGTGTTTGAATTGCAATCATGCGGCAGAAGGAGAAAAGAAAAGAAGGAGATCTGAAGAAACAAAAAAAAAAAAAAAAAAAAAAA
>JAGFZM010000204.1:1007952-1037370 GCA_017657215.1 Limnothrissa miodon
GGGGGGGGGGGGGGGGGGGGGGGGGGGGGGGGGGGTTGTGGGTGGTGTTGATGCTTCTCTGCCTCTGATGAATCCTGGTTGCTGCCACTGCTGTTACTGCTGCTGCTGACAGCAGACAAGACTGACCCCGCACACCCCTGCTGTGCGTCATCGCTCAGTCTTCTCCTTGTTGTTGTCGGTGGCAAAGCTGTGGAAAGTTCCGGTGGGACAGAAGAACAGACTTGAAGTTCCCTAAGTGATGACAGAAAGAGAGAGAGAGAGAGAGAGAGAGAGAGAGAGAAAGAAAAAGAGAGAGAGGTCTAGTTGAGGACACAGGGAAGAAAGTGCTCTGACCTGATACTGAAAACGAGTGGAACAGTTGGAGTTTCTCCAAGAGAAAAGCTTTCTTTTTCTCTTCCTGCCGGTGTCTCTGTGTGCTCCTGTCATCACTGATGCTCCTCTTTAGCTCCACTGTCCCTCTCTCAGGATTATACATACGCCTTCTGTCACTCTCTCTCCCCCCCCCTCTCTCTCTCTCTCACTGTGTATGTTTACTCCTATCCTCTCTCAGCTCTTCTCCTCTTTATTCCCTCTCAGCTCCTGCGCTGGTGGTCACTTCTCCTTGGTGGAGCTGGCTTTCCTGGAATTGTCAGGCAGCTTTTCCTGTTGTGCTTGCTGCAGCTGAGTGTATCTCTCTCTCTCTCTCTCTCTCTCTCTCTCTCTCTCTGCCCCCCCCCCCCCCCCCCCCCCCCGTCTTTACTCTTTGCTCTGCTGTTCAGTGTGAGCTGCTGTTGCCACTGGATTAGTGAGCTATGGACAATCATGCCATCTGGATCCCCTGTCCTGAACGAGGGGTGCTTTTACTCTAAATGCGCTTCCATTTTTTGGGTCACAAGTTCTCCGGCGATCAAAATGTGTGTGCTGAGCAAAGCGGGGCGAAATCCATCGGTGGGTAAAGTAAACTGTAAAGTTTTTTTGTGTGGACAGTAAGGTGCTGTATGACTGGAAGAGCTCTCGGGTGGACAGTAAGGTGCTGTGTGCGTAGAAAGGCTCTCCAGTGGGCAGTAGAGTGCTGTGTGAGGCTCTATGTGGGCGGTAAGATGCTGCTCACAGGCACTTTTTCACTCTGTGGTCCTCCTCACATTTTCTGTCATGTTTGCTGCCACTGGAACTGACTTTCATGTCAGATGCGAATGGTACCCTGGCTGTTTTGTCATCAGTTTGGGCTTGTGGTAAATTTTTAAGGCATGTGCAGGCATGCTTTGTAATGAAGTATTCATCATGTAGTCATGGAATTAGTATCCGTTTCTGAACTGGCGGGACACACAGGGATCACAGAGTTTTATTTCTCTATCTGATGTATCTCAGCCTTTAACAGAGTTTATCTGACTCGGTCTTTAACATAATGTAAGACAAAATGCAAACAAACAATGTTGAATTATTTAAATACATTTCCATATTATCCGTAAAACTATCTTTCTGTAGTGATATATTACGGAGGTAATAAAATTTATAATGCCTTATTTATTCGTTGTTTGTAAGGAATTTATAACTTAGTGCATGTTGTGCTCTGAAGCTGAAGGACAAATAGATTTATGGTTGATCATTGTCAAGATGCATCTTTTGACTATCAGACTTACAACAAAAGGTGTCCCAAATGCCATTGGACAAATGCAATGTCTGTGCTCAACTCCAGGGACCGCCTGAAACAATTGTCTCTTGTATTCCAAGGCAGAACAGAGAATGGCCTGGCTTTGAATGGATTTCAGGAACAATCCCTGGCCCAGTGCTTGCCATAATTGCTGTATCTTTGCCACTTCAAAGCCCTGTCTGTGCTTCTCTGGCCTGGTAATGAGCTTTAACTTCTTTCACACTTAATGAGTGAAGGTAGAGTTCACCCGGCCAAATAAGGCGGGCACAGCCTGCCCCATCGCAGCTGTGGTGTCTGACTAGCCGCTAACAAAGGCTTAGTGTAGGGCGCTGCGTGGAAACCCAGCAGAGAGCCGGCATGGCCCAGCCTTCTGCTTGACCGGTCTGTCTGGACCTGACCACCCCATTGCACTGGAGGCCTACACATTTATGCTACACAAGCCATGTGTACTTGTATTGTTTTTAGCAAACTATTTCCCCCCTGTCCAAACACTGTACAATCAAAAGAACAGCAAAGCAATAAGGTCTTACATAAATTATAGTTTGTTTTTTTTACATAACCATGTTCTAATCCCTCTAGTTAAAGGAATCCTTAACGTAGCTTCAGACATAATTATATGACCCACAGTGCAATGGAATTCTATATCTCCCAGTGCAATTTGCATTTGGAACCAAATCTGTTTACGATGATCGCCTTTCTCTTCACTGTAAAGCTGCGTCCATTTCAAATATTCAGAATGATTTCGGGATTGTTTTTAGGTTGGTGATCAACACTGTGGCCTTGGATGTGTTATTTCATGTGAGTGTGTCTTTGCCAGACTGTGCTCATTAAATTGTGTCTTGTGAAAGTTGACAACCCCCTACAGAGTGTTCTTTCTCTCTCTCTCTCTTTCTCCCTTTTTTGTGTCCCCTTTTGTGTACCTCCATCCCTCTCTCTTCACCCCACTGTTCATAATTGAATGAATGTTACTTGTGTGTGTGTCATCCCCACAGATAGCTGATCAGCTTCCCTGGATTTCGCTGACGACACCGCTTTGTTTCGCCTGAAGATGGAAACACTGGAGTCGGAGCTGACCTGTCCAATCTGCCTGGAGCTCTTTGAGGATCCTCTGCTGCTTCCCTGCGCCCACAGCCTGTGCTTCCACTGCGCCCACCGCATCCTGGTGTCCCACTGCACGTCCAACGAGCCCGTGGAGTCAATCAGCGCTTTCCAGTGTCCCACCTGTCGTTATGTCATCACCCTCAACCCCCAGCGAGGTCTAGAGGGACTCAAACGGAACGTGACCCTACAGAACATTATCGACCGCTTCCAGAAGGCATCGCTGAGCGGGCCCAACTCTCCGAACGAGACGCGGCGCGAGCGCGCCACCTCTTCCTCTGCCGCCACCACCAACGGGCCCGTCACGATGAGCACGCCCGGCGAGCGCGTGCAGTGCCAGTTCTGCGAGCAGGAGCCGCCCCTGGATGCAGTCAAGACGTGTGTCACCTGCGAGGTGTCCTACTGCGAGGAGTGCCTGAAGGCCACGCACCCCAACAAGAAGCCCTTCACCGGCCACAGGCTCATCGAGCCCCTGCACGACCAGCACCTGCGCGGCCTCATGTGCCTGGAGCATGCCGACGAGAAGGTCAACATGTACTGTGTGACTGACGAGCAGCTCATCTGCTCCCTGTGCAAGCTGGTGGGACGCCACCGGGACCACCAAGTGGCTGCACTCAGCGAACGCTACGACAAGCTCAAGGTAAGAGTCTTGGGCCATGGATGCATGGGAGCAGCATAAGGGTGCTGGGCAAGCACACTCTCCAAATAGGAGAAGTGAAGGTTGATTACTTAATTTAGAAGATATTACATTAGTCAGATATGTTGATGTGTTTATTCATACTTCTCCAAATGAGAGAAGTGAAGTATTTGCTTGATTACTTAAAGCAGCACTAAAGACTTTTTAAAACCTTAAAATGATGTTTTCAAAATCGTTTCATTGGTCCATCAACTCGTAGCAAGATGAACGATACTTGCTGCATTTGCTCAGCGGCCCTCTATCGGCTTTAATGGCACTAAACAAGTTTGCCCAATCGGGTAGCAATCTGTAGTTCAAGTAAAGCTACAATTGACTTGCCTTATGACAAGCTTCCGTTCAGAGGGTGTAGAGGGTGCGATTTTCAAAACTCCTTGGTGCTGCTTTAATATAGAATATATGACATATAAGACATATTTGACATATTTCTGTCTCTATAGTATACCAGTAATACATGGTAAATATCAATAGTTGCATGATTACCATCCTGCATACCACTACACCACTACAAAGAGGATATCTTCTAATTATTGTTGTGTTTCAATGTACACTGTGGACTAAATTATTCATTGGTAACATTTTTCTTTGGAAGGACACAGAGGCCATTTTTAAATCATACTTTATATATATATATGGTGCTCTGTGAGGCATTAACATTCAAAATAATATCAATCCTTTGACCTATAATTACTGAATGTTGCATCAGGGGACCTCATTTTTAATCAACCGATGCACCCCTGTCCGTCCCTGCTGTTCAACCCATCCCAGATGTGCAAAGCACAACACTATTTGTTATTACTTCAGTGCCACTGCCTCTGTCACTCAAGTAATACCAATAAAATGCATCCCAACACAAATCTAAGTATTAAGTATAAATTTAAGCAGAGCTTTTGCATGCTTCGTAATTGCTTAGAAATGCTGTCAGTCAGGCAACAGATTAAAAATGTTTGAGCAGTCCCCTGTGCCTCAGCTCTGCCAGAGAGACTGCGAGAACCAAAATACCCCAAATACTTGGGCTCTGTGGGTCAATTTTTGCCAACACACAGTGGGCCTCGTTAAAGACTCTTAAATATGTGTTTAATGGTCTAAGCTGCCGTGTTCAGTGTCCTGTCCTGTGCCACTCCTCGTATCACACATGTGGGCCTTGCATGAGTTGTGAACCCCTTGTACTGTAAGTGGCTGAAACGTGTCCAAATTCTACACACGATTGGACAATTTCACAGACGATTGGACAATTGACAGTATAAAGTGGAAGGCATCTGAGGTCATGTACAGTAAGCGGGTCCTGTAACGTTGTTTTTCAGTATGAAAGATTAAAGTGCTTCTGTATGAGTCTTCAGCGTAATTCTGCAGGTATTCAGTAAGATATTTTAGCATAGACATTCTGCTTAGTGCTTTGACAGGTGGCAAAATATGCCCCATGAACTTCATGGGGTCATCTGTAACTGTTGTGTTATGTCGCTGGGTGAACGTTTGTCACTATGCAGACCCTCCCAGCAGGTTGATTGACCTTTGCGGCCACTCCACTTTATACATGTGTGTTTGAAATGCATGGACCCCTTCAACAAGACATATTGGTACCTGCACTACAGAGCTCTGTGTCTGCCTGTGGTCACCAGATGAATGCCTCTTGAGAAAATGCAACCCCCACCCAACCCCCTAACCTTCTCCCTTAAAAGCACAGCAGAAACAAGCTTTTTTTTGTCCCACTGAGATGGATGTCAGCCTTAACTGGTTTCTCCTTTGTCTGATCATGCTGTCATGGTGCAGGGAGAGGCTGGCCACTCTCCAAGTGAGGAGAGAGAACAGGAGGAATCAGAGCAGGTGATCTTTTATGAACCCCACCTATCTACCTCACCCTTTGGGATCCCCAAGGGATACACCTGGCATTTGAATATCACCTGGCATTTGAATATCCTACACTGCACTACGGAAATGCCATTCATAAATCATAAGCATCAAATATAAATGTATTTATGTAATTGTAATCCACTTCTAAGATACAGTGCACTTTAGAAATTAATCTTTAACCGTGGTATTATTATTTGATATCTCTGTTACATGTGTATATGTTAGATCTATTTTCACAACAGCCAGGTTTAGCATTTTTCAAGGAAACAGAAAGATTGAAATGGTTGTCTGGTCTATGTCCCCTGGGCTTTTTCTTTTGATGGATACTTTTGATGGTCCTCTTTTATCATGTGATTTTGCACTTTTCTTTTACATTCTTAATTCTCCCTGTCACAGGGTTAAAATTCATAGGATACACTTAGGAGTAATGTACATGTAGTAGTCTTCTCATGTCTTCTCATTGTGAATGTGGCCATTTACACTCAGATATTTATAGCATGGGATAGCGGAGACAAGCACCCATGTGTACTCAAGCTTACATGTGTATACAGGACAGTCTTGCTTCAGTCTGCTTTCCGAAGTGAGAAGTTGGAGTGCTTCCTGACGAGGCCAACTTAGGTTTAGGGTTAGGGTTATTTCTGATTATTTTATAATCAGAATGAAAGATAGACATTAGTAGATCCATACCATGGATCTTAAACCATGATTTCATCTTGCATCTTCTCTATCTATTAAAGTGCTACCAACATCAGATGCATTCACTGAATTAATAATAGACAAATAAATACTTCTGGAAAAGTTATCAACGGTATTTTAGGCTAGAAATATGGTTGTGTTTTTAGTGCATGTATTTGTTAGCGTGGGTGTAAATAGCATTTTACTACCCTGTTACCAATTTGCACTTAGTTGCATTGTTCGCTTTTTGTGCTCATTTAAGAATATAATTTAGCTTTATCTTAGACAGAATACTTACATCTTTGATGCCTGTATAATTAGACTACACATACTAATGTGACAGATTGTCAGATTGAAGTAATTACAAAAGTACTCAAAATGAAAACAGTTAGACTTAATATGGTTTTGCTTCTCAGAAACTTTTTGAATTCAGGAAATGAACAAATAGCTTTTAAAGGTATTAATAATGCAAAAAGTTGTGTTTCTGCAACTTTAGAAGAGGCAAAAATATTCCTGACATGAGGATACAAATCATTTTGCAATATTAATGTTGCAAGCCCAACAAAAGTAGCTGCACTTAACATGCCCCATTTTATCTTATTTTATCTTCATTCATTCATTCATTCATTCATTCATTCATTCATGTTTGAGCTACTCGCAGTCAGAGCTAATGTGCATACACTGTCCTTATTCCAAGACACAGTGTCATTAACTTTGGTTATAGACATAGTTAACAATGCAGCAAAGTTTACAGTATTTTAGCTTTTTAGTATGAAACGATTTTTCAACATCCCTGTTAAAGGGATAGTTCGGTTTTTAACACATTGAGCCCCTTTCACAGGTTGTCTAAAATGAAATAAAGTGGTTGACACCAAAATCTTGATGATTGCTCCTGTCTCGGCTATTTGGGAAATATAGAATCGCTACTGCCTGCCTTTAAAATGGCTAGCAATGGGCATGTGTTGTTTCTATCCTTAAAACACTGGTTTTAAAAAAGTGCTACCAATGGAGTGATTAGTGGCGTTGTTCCAACCCAAGTATTGTAGCAAAATACAGTTTCTGTCATGTTTTATTTGCCATTTTGTAAGTCCCAGAGGGATCTATTTGCTCCTTCATATAAACAAAGTGCCAAATAAAACATGACGGAAGCTTTGTTTCGCTACAATACATGTTTTGGAACATCATTGAGCACCACTAACCACTTGGTGAGTAGCACTTTTTTAAAACCAGTGTTTTAAGGATAAAAACAACACATGCCCATTGCTAGCCATTTTGAAGGCAGGCAGAGGCGATTCTATATATCCCAAGTTGCAGAGACAGAAGCAATCGTCAAAATTTCGAAGTCAACCACTTTATTGCATTTTAGACAACCAGTGAAAGGGGCTTAATGTGTTAAAAACCGAACTATCCCTTTAATCAGTCAGACCCTTATTCAGAGGTTGCTTGTACAGCATAATGGCTGAGGCCTTTTTCTAAACTGATTGAAGAAATTTCTATTCCTGAACTTTCTAATAAATGTTCATAAGTAGATGAACTGCCAAGGTTCAGTTTGGCAGAAATGGCACGCCATGTAGTCAGGTCATTTGCGGTATTCAGCTACCTGGTCCAGACAGTTTCCTCTTCCTTTATTATTCATCTCTGCTGCCTGACAGCTACCTCTCTCCCCAGGGTCGCGGGCCGCAGGCAACAAAAAGATGGAAAGTAATTAAAAGTGATGAGAGGGAAAGAATGTCAGCTTTCTCTAGGTGGAAAGTCTTTGTGAATCCACACCTTTACTGTGAACCTCTTTTCCTTCCTGACCAACCTGAGTTTCCCTACATAGTGTCCTGTCTACGCACTGCCGCACACTGCCATCTTTTTGTGTTGAGCAGAGAGCTGGAATTTCTGTTGATCATGAAACAGCAGTGTTGGATAATTTATTCTAAATTGTCAAATTTCATTAGATTTCGTTGTGTAGGTTGAAGGTATATCCAAATGGCAACAAATTGTGTGAACCTTTTAGCAATGTTATCTGCCAAATATTAATATTTCAGTAATAAACATTCAATTTCATAATTCTTAGGTAAGTAGACTTTAACTTAGCAAAAATAGGCCTAAACACCAAAATCTGTTTGAATCTCAATCTCAGTTCTTTGTTATTTCGAAAGATTTTCAAGAGGCTCTAAGCTAAAGATCTATGTGCATTGCTTTGAGTTTAATTTACAATGATGTGCATCAAGGGAAAGACAGCATGTTTCAAATAAAGATCCACTGGCCAGTCTAACTAGACAATATATATATATATATATATATATAATAGTGAAATAAACTGCCTGTGGGTTTGAAAATATTAAGACATACTGTACATTCTGATTCCAATACTCTCACTTTGAAACCTTGAAGAAATGAATAACTTACATGTACTTGGAATACTTTCTATATTTATTTACACAACTGTAGATTCATCTTTTGCAATGTATTGAACTCTGCAGAATACCAGATATTATCAGGATGGGATTGTCATTGTTATCATGACTGTGTGGATGTGGATGGTTGTGTTACTTAGTCATTCTCATCACTAATACTGAATCATTTCTTGATTCAAAAGTGTGCTTTTTTGAAAAGCCTCCTTCTTGTCTTCCTCTCTCACACCTGGAGAAGGAGAGGCTCTTTCCTGCTGCTTCCACACTCCTATTCTAATGGCTTTCATCACCTTTGCTTTTGCATGAATAAATGATCGGCTCTGAGGGTGGCTATGATAAAAATTCCAGCGCTATTTCGGTGCGCCCTGAGTCAGGCCCCTCATGAAATTGCAGGACGGAAAGTCCTGACCTGAAAGGACTTTTTGCCCTGTTTCCTAAAACTGGTGACTGAAGCCAAATCCACTGTGGCTGTAGACTGTGCCCACTACTCTTTGGTGCCTATTTTGTTGCAAGGCTTGTTGGGGAGCCGTGCAGCTAACATTAGAGCATGCCCCACTGGCTGCACTCATACAAATCACACGTTGCTCCAGTCGTGACAAGTTGCAATGTGCTGTATGTATTTTTTAAGATACTGTGTATACCACTGAAAATCCCAAATGCAATATTCATGACCACTGCAACAGTGAATGAGGGGAGTTTTGCATTCTGACATTTTATCCTTTAACTGTAGGTTATTTGGAGTAATATCATATGCCAATTATTTATAAAACAGTATATTATTACATTAACCATTATATTCAACTGCACAACATGTTACATACTGCACAATTCATTAGCTACTGTATGTTAAGTGAGAACCAAAAATAAGATTATTAATGAAAAAACATAGATTGATGTTCATAGACTGACTCTTTCCATATTATTAGAAAGGCCACATTTTGTAGCATGGCTGCAATATTGAAAACAATGTCAGTATTGCATGATTATAACCTTTCCTAGGAGTCCTATAAAACTCTCATAATCGCAGTATTAAGCTCATCCAGGATTACACTCATAAACCAGTAACAGACTCCCATCTCCAGAGTGGACTCTCTCCCCCTCCATATGTCTCAGTGGCCTGCGCGTCTCCCTGAGGCTCAGGGAGTCATCTGGGCCCTTCTTCTAATGTTCCCATTATACCATAAAATGGCTCCCCATGTTACCAAACATCGCACAACATGCTAAAGACCTCTGCACTGCGTGAACACCCATGAGTGGCTTTGTATGCCCTGAGTGTAGGGGTGAGTGTAGGCAGTGTGGTCCATGCTTAATGGAAGGCTTGGTGGGGGTTGCCACATGCTCCAGTTTCCTAAATCAGTGGCAGATGCTCCTGCCTTCGCCTCCCTGGGCTGGAGCTCTCAGACAGGATGATGAGATGTTTGGCAGTAGGGGGTTGTCCGGGTGTTGTCCCACTGATCATCAGACCAATCTGACGGGCTCATTTAGTCTGTGGATATGCTCCATGCTGGGTGATCAGACATGAGTGTAGGCTTGGATTTTTTTTTTTTTTTAATGATTCTTAATGTTAGTTATATGTTGACTTTTTTTTTTAGTTTGTGGAGTTGAAATGCAAATTCTTATTCAGGTGACCCTGTTTGCTTCTATTTCAGCAAGCTCTGGATTCAAACCTTAGCAACCTGATCAAGAGGAATAACGAACTGGAGGGTCTCATGGGCAAACTCATCCAGACCTGCCAACATGTAGAGGTAACACCCATTCACTGTCTTATTTGTTGTCTTTAACATTCCAATTTTGTTCCAATATGTGCAATATCAATATCAATATCTGTGCAGTTTTTCATTTTGATTTGAGACTAAAACCTGCAAATGCATGCATCAAACATAGAATGTACTGTCATGTGCGTTGGTGTAAAAGCAGCTTAGGATATTTAAGAATTATAGTAGAGCTCTGGCACATTTGCTTTTTTCCCTGGCACACATGTACTGTGCATGCATGGGCAGACTTTGCAGCATATTAACTGCACTAAGCAGTGGGTTGTGTTGGCCTGGTTCTCCTAATGAGCGTTCAGCAGCGGAGAGATGGCAGCACGCTCGGCTTCATTTCACCTGTGTCACTGGCTGCTCTGTCAGATGGATAAATCAGTGCTTCATTCATGTGAAACAACATACATCATCTTTCCATGCATGTTTAGTGTCTAGCGATAAAAATCACAATTTTACAACGTCTGTATACAAAGAACATGCTGATAGCTCAATAGATGATTGGTTTCAATGCTCACGGCAGAGATTTATCCTCTAATATCCACTGCCTGCAAGGCAGGAAATGATTAATTTAGTCCTTGAACTATTCAAACAATTCCAGGTTAATGCGGCTCGACAAGAGACCAAACTCATGGAAGAATGTGACCTCCTTATTGATATCATACAACAAAGGAGACAGATCATTGGGTCCAAAATTAAGGAAGGAAAGGTACTGCACAACAACACAACACACCACAGCACATGTTCCATTTATGATGTGATGAAAATGGCACAACATTTTAATCTAGATGAAATCTAGATTAAGCATAATTTTAATTGCATAGAATTTAATTTAATCTAAAAGTAATCTAATTAAGTAAGAAAATGTTGTATTTTACTGTACTGTAGAACAACCAATGGTATAGACCCATTTCATCACCTGATCTTAATTACTACTTCATTCAACACATGTTCTGGTCTAGCATGTCTGAAGGTCATGTTTTGATCATCGAGAAGCTCCAGTCTGTTGGTGTGCATGGCCTAACAGTACACATGAATTCCCAGATTATTCAAGTGGCCTTTTTTTGCCTCATTTTGACGCTTATCGGGACGAGCAGATGGGCCAGGCTGCCTGAAGGCCTTGGGCAAGCATGTTCCGACTCGCTTCTCCAGTCTCGCTCCCCCAGCTAATCAACCTCTGCCTCCTCCAGTGGCGGAGTGCATGAGATGTTGACACAATACGAAGGAGATTTTACAGTCAGCTTGCATGCTGCAATCCCATGGGCCAGGCAGAAAGTCAGAATGGGCCAGTGGAATATGTTGATCTTGTTTACTTGAGGCCACGTGCTCACTCATCAGACAACAGTGCACTCCCGTTAGAGCAGCAAATGCACGCTCACAGCACTCCAAAAATACAGCCCTCATGTTCGTGCAGCTCTCTTGCTGTGGCGGCTAGGCTACGCGGGCCTGTTTTATCAGCACCCCGTAAGTAGTTCATTTCCTCTCGTCTGAGTCATTAAGGAGGTCTCAGCGGGGCGCAGCTGGCATGCGGAGCCATGGCTCGTGCTGGGGGGTGGGGGTGGGGGTGAGGGCGACATCCTGATGGCTTCCCAAAGGAGCGATGCTTCCTTCCTCAACTCATGGAGTCAAAGGCCTGCCATTTGCCCTGATGGAAAAAGAGCCCTGTTACCACAGGGAATGCTGGAATGGAATTCAGAATTAAAAAATGTGGAGTTGGGGGGAAAAGAATTTTATTATGTTTCTCTCTTCCTTGTTAAATCGAGAGATTCCGGTCTAGTCCATGTAGCCTACTTCACATGACACAGAAACAATGGGATATATTTAAATTAAACTCCATCTCTGTATTTGCAGTCATAACACAGTATAGGTAAAAACTATTTAAGATCCCTTAATCCAGTGTGTTGTTGTTAGTTGGACACTAACTACTGACATTAGATGTCCAAATAATGGACAATAATTAAAGTACAGACTCAAGTAGAGAGGATATGAGAATAGGTTTGACTAAGACATTGTATTAAACCTCATTATACTTCTTCATTTTCAGGTTGTTCGCCTGAGAAAACTTGCACAGCAGATAGCAAACTGCAAGCAGTGTATCGAGAGATCATCCTCACTCATCACTCAGGCAGATCAGACCCTTAAGGAGACAGACCATGCTCGCTTTCTACAGAGTGCAAAAAGCATCTCAGACAGGTACATGTAGGAGCAAGATGACTCTTGCTAGACACATGCTATCACCACCTTTTTCATAAATATCTGCTGTAGCGTCCACTGCACTGATGCTATCACCATCATTTAATATTTAATATCTGCTTTAGTGTCCACTGTACTGTACTCCATCTATAAGTATCACCGTTATTGCTTTTCAGAGTCTCCATGGCTACAGCATCATCTCAAATCCTGATCCCAGAAATAAACCTGAATGACACTTTTGACACATTCACGTTAGACTTCACCCGGGAGAAGAAGTTGCTAGAAAATTTGGATTACCTTACAGGTCAGTAGAGTCAGTCCAATACAATCAACAATAATTGCTTCCTTTTATTCAGTTGAGGGATATTCATGTGCATTGACATTGCATAGTAACAGCTCAGTCAATGAAAAAACACACACGTGATGCCTCAAGGTGGTTCATTAGTCCCTGGTGACTCAGGGATGCATAATTAAATTACTCTGATTCCTTTTCATTTATTAATGAATTAAAAAAAAGTTTTCTGCTCTCTTAAGCCGTGTTTGTTGGGTATTGCATTTTATTGTAGTGTGAGATGTCTTTACCCAAGGGAGAGCCAGCTAACTGCATCACACAGCATGTGCAGTCATAGCCAGTTATCTCCACTGAAAGAGCCTGAAGGGTTTTTCTTTCCATTGCAATATTACGGAAGCCTTTTTCAGCTGGGACGTTCTACTGTATGCGCTTCATCACATGCAGCCTATGATTGCAGAAAATAAATCAGCGTGTCTTTTTATTTCACATTCCAGCCCCCAGTCCCCCGGTAATCAGAGAGGAATTATGCACAGCATCTCATGATACAATCACCGTCCACTGGACATCCGATGATGAGTTCAGCGTTGTTTCCTATGAACTGCAGTACGCCATCTTTACGGGTCAAGCCAACGTTGTCAGTAAGTGACCCATGTAGTACACACATCCGTTCACACTACACACTTGGGTTGCAGTGTTTGTGTTCTTGTTTTTATATACAATCGAAATACATTTGATCATAAAAACATTTTTTCAAGAATCTAAAGTAGTTCAAAACAATTTTTAATATTGTACATCAAACAAATTGTTTCCAGAAGTGTCAGAAATAAAAATTATGTACAGTCCAGTGATCATACCGTAATGAAATTGCCAGAAATAAAACATGATTGATCTCTGGTGTATATGCGTGAAGTGGAGCAGTATATTGTGACCCAGACTGGCTTATGATGCGAAAACAAATGAAAGGGCAGGCCTCACCCTACGGCTGTTTCTGCAGACTTAAAAGATCACTGGGCAATGAATCCCCTCCTTTATTGCCATGCTGGACTGATTGCACTGTTCAAACTCATGGGTCACATACACTGGGAGTGGAAAACAGCTTTTGACACTGCACTGACCACTGGAGTGTTTCTTTATGTGGATGAATGCATTTCAACACAGTTTTGCCTTTGTGCCCATGATGTAGCATCCTTCCCCCTTCATCTGAAAGTCTACTATGGGGTTTTATTATTACTGTATTTCTGACTCAGATGAATCTAATTAAGGCTTTATCAGACATATTAGACTGATTATCTTGTTTGAAAATATTAATCTCAAAGACCTCTAATTTGGACACAATAAAAAAGGGCCACATTGATAACAAAATGAATGAAAGATTGTTAATTTTGTGGCTAAATCATTCTGTTATTAAACACCATGCTATTTGGAACCTCCATTAAGTTTATCTAATATAATAATGTATGATAAATTACGGAATAGTATTTCCTGTCTTCTGACGCATGTGGCATTATTGCGTTTTGTAGGTCTGTGTAATTCAACGGACAGCTGGATGATCGTGCCCAATATAAAACAGAACCACTACACGGTGCACGGTCTCCAGAGTGGCACCAGGTACATCTTCATCGTAAAAGCCATTAACCAGGCGGGGAACCGGAGCAGCGAGCCGGGAAAGCTCAAGACCAACAGTGAGTGTGCACACTGTGTAACTGCAATCACATGAGGCTCAGCCTGACACGGCAGACAGTGACATGCTGACGCCTTGACACTGATGTGCTCCTCCACAGGCCAACCCTTCAAACTGGATCCAAAGTCCGCTCACAGGAAGCTGAAGGTGTCCCATGATAGCCTGACAGTGGAGAGGGATGAGACCTCATCAAAAAAGAGCCACAGTCAGGACAGGTTTGGCAGCCAGGCAAGCTACGGAGTTGTGGGAAATGTCTACATCGACAGTGGACGGCACTACTGGGAGGCTCTGATTGGAGGGAGCACATGGTGGGACTATTATCTAGTTGGGATATTTTTGTCTTACTTAGCAGAAAATTCACTCACTTAATGATGTAGTCAGTGCCACACCACAATGGAAGTAATCTTACAGTTTCCTGTATCAAATTTCAAATAATTTGTTCAAAATAATTAGTATGAAATAATTATATTCTTTCTCAAGGTTTGCTGTCGGCATTGCATACAAATCTGCGCCCAAGCATGAGTGGATTGGCAAGAATTCTGCTTCGTGGGTGCTGTGCCGCTGCAACAACTCCTGGGTGGCCCGCCACAACAGCAAGGAGATGCCCATCGAGCCATCCCCGCACCTGCGGCGCCTTGGCGTGCTGCTGGACTATGACGCAGGCTACCTGTCCTTCTACGATGCGGTGGGCTCACACCACCTGTACACCTATGACATCTCCTTCATTCAGCCTGTGTGTCCCGTCTTTAATGTATGGAACAAGTGTCTGACCGTCCTCACCGGGCTTCCCATTCCAGACCACCTGGAAACAACAGACTCTCAGGACTAAACACAAGACCCAATCTCCAGCACCCAACTTACTCCAGACTTTTGCACAAATAAACTGTGAGCTTCAGTCAGCCACGGGAAAGACTGATGTTCCTCCACTTGTACAAAGTAGAAGATTACAAATAAACAAAGCCATGATTCCAATCACTCCTAATTCATTCTCATATGGTTCATTAGTGTCTTCAGAGCAGATTATTTATTTCAGTGAAAAACAGGCAATTAAACGTAGATGTCATTTGGTTCTGCTTTTTGCTTATGTGTTTATGCTTAGTTTATCTCAGCCCCAGAGGGAGGCATTTTTCATAGCTAATGTGGAATCACTAATGACATGCTTTCATTTTCTCACATATTCACATATTTTTGTCTGTTTTTTTCCATGGTCCATGTTTTTTCTGTTGTGCCACACATTTTCATCGCAACAAAACTTTTACTTCCTCTAAACTCAAGACTAAGACAACAACAACTTCTATATGTTAAAAAAAGAAGTGTAGATAAATGTGGTCACTATATTGATTTTTGGCTAAGGTAAGATTTAACACAAATTATATTTTTAAACCCAGCTCACAGAAGTTATAGACTGACATTTGTTAGGGTTTTTTTATTGGAGAAGTTCACATTTTAAAACCCTAACACCACATCATGTTACAGTTAGGTTGTGTTCCACACATCACTTGTTTTGCAGTTCATTCTTGAAATGAAAAATATTGCACTATATTAAAATTTTGCTTTCGAGTATGACTGTTTTATTGAATTGTATGTAATGTAAATGTTTCTCTAACTGTATAAAATGACACAGGTTTTGTGTAAACACATTGTTGTGCATGTAAAAAAAGTCTCTGTCAAAATCAGACTGGGGCATTCTGAGAGCACACACATACATATGTAACTGACAAGATTCTTTGTGACATCTCTTTTTTTGTTCTTTTGTGTCATCGCTGGGGGACCCCACAGTCTCCTTTCAATAGTGTGAGGCCAAACACGGATGAACTCCTGCTGACCTCGCCTTTGCTTGCCCTTTAGCCATAGATGATGACAGAGCAGTCGAGCAGAGAGATTCCCCTTGTGGCAACACTGAGTTCTCAGTCAACATGGGCACTAATTTTCCATGAAACTAGATCAATTTATTGGTGCATATTTTATTTATATAATGTGTTTATTTGAATGTGGTATCCATCATTCTTTCCACATATAAATTAATTTTCACACAAACAGGAGAAGGATTTGTTGAAATATAACAATTATATATAATGTTTACTGAGAAATCTAGGTAGACAGAAGTAATAATGACAGAGATCTTCATGTATAAGACGAGGCCTGAACTTTTTTGTTCTATGTGAACACTTGGATGTTTTAACAGTGATTTGTGCCTGGTCAGTAGCCAACACACTAAATATTTGAACTAAATTACAGGACTATTTAAGACAGCAAAACCTGACATACTGTACGTCACAAGCTAAATATATTGCAGCCTATATATAACTTAACCCATGGGCATATTCGGGGGGGTGGGGGATCAATTGAGGTCTGTTCCCATTTGCGAGGCCAACAGTGAAACAGTTCAGTGTAGATCATCATTTTTGGCCCCAAGGACAATTCTATTGAATCGGCTTCCATGAGACCTAGTTTGCCTCACTGCCTTTCCAAGCAAAGTGCAACAGCCTGACCTTGCAGAATGTTAGCCTGAAAAGACAAAAGAAAGAAGAAAAACTACTATTGTTGCCTTAAAACCACATGGTAGCATACAGCAATTGTCTGTTCAAATAATGTTGGCTTCCTAAAAGTTCAGCTATATGTGCCCTCTACACAGAAATGCACAGCCAAACTAAGAAAGTGCCCAAGAAAACGTATAAGTTAGACAAAATTGCAGTTCTCCGAGTAATATCAGTTTAGAAGGAATTGTTTAAAAAAGCAGAAATGCAGTATTTTGGACATGAAAATATAGGCTGCACGTCTTGCAATTGGAACTGCTTTTTGCATTTGATGTAAATGTAGGGTCAGTCCCAAAAAAAACAATCCCGTCAAAAGGCTGCATGGAAGAGCGTGGAACAAGGGTAGCCCCTAATGGCCAAACCCAAAAATAACACAAAAGAAACCCATCCAGCCTCCACAAGTAAACTCTCGCTGCAACCTGCAGGGAGGCAGGGCTTGATGTCAAGCCAGCACATAGGCGGTTCTAGACAGGGGCCATGAGTGGGCCATGGCCCCTGTAGAATTGCTCATGGCCCCTGCACTGAACAGCCAAAGATTTAAATGTTCCTGAAGACACACAATGCAAACTGCAAATTTAGATTTGGAAAGCTACCAGCTGGAGCCCAGTAGCTTAAGAAAACAAAATGACAGGATATGATTATTCCTCTTTCGACTTACAACCCACACCAATCTTTCATAAAAAAAAAAAATTATAATAATAATATCCACACACTCGCGATTGTTAACAGGCTTTGGTGGTACTGCAACGAGAGCAAGTGCAGAATGGGGGTTAGCTGCACCCCATATACTACATTTCTTTGACAACATTTTATTCTTTTATAAGTGAATCAATGCATACGATGCAGGATACACTGGATTTACAATCCATTCCTTGTTTTATCTGTAAAATTCCTATAAAGTAGGCTACGG
The DNA here is from genome assembly GCA_017657215.1 of Limnothrissa miodon. Classification (NCBI taxonomy): domain Eukaryota; kingdom Metazoa; phylum Chordata; class Actinopteri; order Clupeiformes; family Clupeidae; genus Limnothrissa; species Limnothrissa miodon. Next base: position 1,025,676 of record JAGFZM010000204.1, read on the forward strand.
ATGACGCCATCAGTCACAAATCATTAATTGACCTATTGAAGAAACCAGTCAGTGCAAAAACTGCTCACAGATTGAGAAACATAAATAACATGGCTATTTGTAAATTTCACTTCTGACATATGATCCATGCCTAGTCTGCTAAAACAAAATGCGTTTTGTGATATGTTAATGGGGAAATCTACATATCTGCTGTCACCCCCATTGTTTTTGCCTTGGCTCTCGAGCGCCCGTAACGGAACTGCAATAGGAACTGCAGGTACAATGGAGTTCATAGGGAGTGGACCGGCTCTCCATAAACGAACTCTAAACGGACTCTCTATAAACGGACTCTAAATTAATACAAAATTCTTATTACAGAGGCACTTTAAAATATAGCCTATATATACACGTAAAAGGAAACATCACATCATGTGTGTGCTATACAAAGTGAATGCTGTACACAGGTAGGCTACAGTAAAAAGAAAAAAAAAAAAACATGAAAGAGTAACAAAAGATGTGCCATAACAAGAAGACTCTAGGGGGTTACATGATTTGTTTAAAGAAAATATTAAGTTCAGTGCAAGCATTTATAGTTGTAACAGCTTTAAGCTTAGGGAAACATAAAATGGCATAAATTCATTGTCTTATTTCATTCTGAAAAGCAGAAAAAGACGCCTTGTTTACTAAGTATTTACTCTTAGTTATTAAAATAATAAGGTTAATAATGTGTGTCTGTGGTTTAGGCCTGCTGTAGGCCTATGTGTTTGGTTAATAGAGTCAAAATATTCAAAATCTTTCCCCTAAAATTTCTGCAATAAAAACACAAAGATCATACCACAACTCATATACAAAGGGGCATAGCCAAAATAAATGAACAACGGTAGGATAGCGCGCCACGCACGTACAGTGAAGTAGATGCAATCACTGATCTCTAAAGAATATATTTTTTTAATAATATTCTTTAGAGATCAGTGAGTTGCGATGAGTGACGTCGACACAACCCATTCAGGAACAGGAACTAGTGTGATGACGTTGAATGTTGATACCATAGTTGATTCAGACGATGGCGTCTATGGATCAGTGTCTTCTAGATTTAACTGATAAAGAAACACGTGAAAAATTATCATTGTGGGATCGACGAACTGACCCCATGGCACCGCTAACAGAAAAACAAACAGACTCAATTTTGGAAATACGAACAGCAGCTGAAACACTTCCCATCCCATCTGAGGTGAGTGTATGCTAACGTTAACTTGCTATGCTGCAGGATTTATTGCAGTTTCTGATGTGGGTGCTTCAGTAGTCAGAAAGACGAAATGGCATGCTAATGTAGCGTAATAATGTGTGTTCACAGATAGGTTGCATTAACTTACCTGCGTGAAATGGCATCAAGTGTTTTGCATCTAAATATGAGTTAATTGAACGATAACGTTAGCTTGCTAGCAGGTATCTCAGCTCTCATTATGCCTGCCTCCAGTTAGCGCTAGCGCGACGACGACGACTGGCTAATAAAGTTGTAGACTTGCCACGTCGCTAGCTGCTAGCCATTTGTCATCAAACTGTATGCTGTAAGCTCGGTTGATGTATAACCATGTCGGTAGGTTAAATCGTTTAAATGAAATGTTAGTTGCAAAGGATAGCAAGTACGTCAATTCACGCCATTTGACAACAGTAATTAAATGACAAAACTTAACATGCTAACGTTTCGTTCTGTCAAACTCAGTTGTCTGGCGATGTCATTGTATTTGTCACTGAGTGATTATTTATGAAATTATGCTGATTGTTTCTAGTGCATGCGGTTTATATAAGACTTTTTTATTGGCTTCATACAGTTGCCCATCGAGGACCTTTGTAGCCTGACCTCTCGTTCTTTGCGAAACTTCACAACAACGGTACCAGCGTCCACTGAGGATGTACTGTTGAAGGGCTTCCAAGCGATTGACCTAGAGAATGAAAGAATAGAGACAGCGCAACAGGTTGGACGCTCATTGATACGCATTCCACCGACTTGCTTATTTGTTTAGGTATTTTGAGTATAGTCTACCTGTCTAATGACTGAATTTTTGCGTGTCTTCTGTAGTTTTTTTCTTGGTTCTCCAAGCTGCAAGTTAAAATGGATCAGGATGAAGGAGCTAAATACAGGTTTGAAGATGAATTTTGAAATGATAGTCTATGATCATTTACATTATGGTCTGTGCTGTGATGTTATATAAAATGTTTAACCTTTTGTGAATGTGGGAGCACATTTTAGGATAAAATTTGCTGTATGAACTTTGATGCACACACACAGGATGTCTGCTGTCTGGCTTTAGGGAAAAGGGCTTGGAAATCCATGATGTGTCCTTTTGAATTCTTTCTGGCAGAAAAACGCGAGACTCTTTGAACGGCTACCAGGAACACTGTGACTCAATTTTGAATGATGTGAATGAGGCGCTGCAACACCTGGATTCACTACAGAGGCAGTATCTATTTGTGTCCACAAAAACGGGCACTTTACATGAAGCCTGTGAGCAGCTACTGAAAGAGCAGGTTAGTCAGTTGACACAACTTGTGTTTAGCATAGAACCTGTAACTGTTTTAGTCACTTGTCAAAGTAATCTGGAATTTTTTTTTTTCACTTTTCATGAACCTGCTAATAAACCCCTATTGATTCTCAGTCCGAACTGGTGGACTTGGCAGAGAGCATTCAGCAGAAGCTTTCATATTTCAATGAACTGGAAAACATTAACACAGTAAGTCACAGTTAATTATGAATTGTTGCAATTAAATGATAAAATGATTACAGAAAAAGTATGCTGTATTGCCTGAACCAGCACTTCTGGGTTGTTCTTTGAGCATGGAACTCTACAACATATGAGACAAAATTGAATCTTTTGAAGTTGACCTTATTCCTATTTGAACACAGGGCAGTCAAGCCATACATTGTCAAAAGTTCTGCACAGCGTAGTAGTGGTCAAAAGTCAGAAGAGTCAGACAGATAGTCAGAAGAATGAGAGAAATCATAGAGGAAACATTCAGAGGGTCCCGTTAGGCCTTGCCATATAGAAGGGGGTCAGTTGCAAACATGAAGCTGGGTCATTCTTTAGTGGTCTCCCATGAAGTTGATCACAGTCCAGTCAGACAGGAGTTGATGTGTGGTACATACAGTGTACATACAGCATAACACACATTCACATTACATTTATGCATTTAGCAGACGCCTTTATCCAAAACGACTTACATTGTCAGCAATCAATTACTTCAGGGCCAGTCTTCCCTAGAGCAACTTAGGGTTAAGGGCCTTGCTCAAGGCCACAATGGGTGGTAGCCAGTATTTCAACCCACAGTTTCTAGGCTACTTGAATACTAGCCCAGTTCCTTAACCACTACGCCACCACTGGAAGATTTTTCTGCCAGAAGGAATTTGTCGTAGGTGCAGAAATCTTGTTAACGAAATATGTTCTCATAACTGCTCATGTCCTGGTCTATGAATATCTCAATATTTTTAGCTCTTTTGTTGAATGAGAGCGAAAGGCCACAAATTACGTTCTGATGGTTTGTCAACTGTCATGACTTGACAGTTTTATCTGAGCTGAAGCATAACAAATTAATAGTCATCCAGATGCAACATATATTGGGTTAAATGGAAATTATGTCACTATCAGAATTAGTGTGCTTATCATTTGCGAGAATCCAAGGTTAAGAAAAGTAAATAATGATTACAGGAGAAATAAGACTGCATCTTAAGTGTAAAGCAAAAGTTCTGTAGAGGAAGGATAAACAGTATCAGGGCATTTTTTTGTAATGACAAGCTAACAGGGTCTGATCATTTTAAATATGATGGGAAAATCCACCTATCCACACACTTCTTGATGGAAATTCCCTCATTTATATTCAATGAGTAAGTTAATTTTTAAAAAATGTATGAAAAAGTTACAGTTTATTTTTTTAAATCAGTTTTTGGAGTTACTGTGTGGTGGGTTGGGGTAGGAACGCAGAGGCTGCTGGGAAGGCCAGAACAGCTAAAAGGACAATAACAATGTGGGAAGGGTTCAGTTTTGTGGATTAAGCGTATAATGACCACCTGGCAAAATGATACAGATAATAAAGAGAGACCCAGGTCACCCATTTCATAGTAATTTGGCTGGTAGTCTTATGAAATACAGTAGTAGGCCTCTTGTGACATGAACTAAGCAGTATTCTCTCTCTGTATCATTTGTCCATATATTAATAAATATCTGTAGTGTATTTTTGCCTTCTTTGTATTATACTTGTGTTGTTTTTACTGTATTTATGATCATTTAAATCTACAAAATGAACTTGAGCCAAGTTTTAGTTCCTATCTGTTGTCTGTTTTTTAGCATTCATGTTGACCATATATCTGACTCCTCACAAGTAGTCATAAACTGTCTTTATCTCCTCAGAAATTAAATTCACCCACCCTGTCAGTCAACAGTGAAGAATTTATTCCCGTTCTTTCAAAACTGGATGACTGCATTGAATATGTATCTTCACATGTAAGTATTTGTGATTTTTCTTTTCTTTTCTTTTCCTCTATAAGTGTGTCATAACTATCTTTGCTTTCTCACAATGGCAGAGTTTGGCTCCAGGGTTGGAACATTGTGAGAGGTTGAGCGTGCCCTAATGTAATATTAATCCTTCTTTTTTTCTCTTTGCAACTCAGCCAAATTTCAAGGACTACCCAGTGTATCTTGCCAAGTTCAAACAGTGTCTCTCAAGAGCTATGCACCTTATGAAGACCCATACTGTGAACACAATGCAGAATCTGACTAGTCAGCTTACTAAAAGGGTATGGATGCTCTTTACCTCTGAGAAGTACCACTGTACAGCCTAAGGCACCACTCTACATTGCTGTGGATGTTATAATATGCTATGTGGTGCTGTTTCAGTGATTGGCCCCTTCTCTCTCTCTCAGGATCCATTGGGAACAGCAAATGCAGATAATGCTTTTACCCTCTACTATGTGAAGTTTAGAGCAGCAGCACCAAAAGTCAGGGTATGTCCTTGTCTTGATGCGTTTACACTTTCAGAGGTCTTTTCAGACAAAATTATGGCCATGTGAGTGAATTACGTGTGAATCTACTGAGTGGAGCAAATGTTTTGCAGCACAAAATGTTTACTTGTTTTCTTTTACCTGTTTTTCTTTTGCCAGACATTAATAGAACAAGTTGAACAGCGGTCACTGAAAATTGCGGAGTAAGTGTAAAATTTCATTTAATTATTTAGTTGAAAAATGTTCTGTTCAGGAAGCTCATATAATATAATATACAAATTTATATTAGTAATACTGTAATATGCTTTGCCCTGGCAAGATATCATCAACTGTTGGATGAAATTCATCAGTGCTACCTTGATCAGAGAGAAGTTTTATTGAGTCCCAGTATCACCTCCACCATCACTGACCTGACCAGCCAGAACAACAAGGACCACTGTGCCCTGGTACAATCCTTCATCATTCTGAGCTTTTGCACATTTCAATGCAGTGTCATGTTTATTTTACCTGTAAATTACGCAAATGTTTACCCCATGACATGAAGGTGTTATTTCTCCAGGTGCGCAGTGGCTGTGCCTTTATGGTTCACGTCTGTCAGGATGAGCACCAGCTGTACAACGAGTTTTTTTCTAAGCCCACGCCGAAATTAGAGTACGTGCAGCAGTTCTGCTTTCCACTGTGCTATTTGCAATTAGCTTGTTTCCCTGATGAAGCACTTCCTTATTATGCATATAAGATGAGGGTGCAGCTCTAACGAGTTAAGCCCACCGAGGCTTGTTTGTGCATGCCTCTGTGGCTGTAATGGGGTGTGTTGGGTGTGCATTGCCAAGTGGGGCCCAGTGCTCAGGGTGGTTTGCTCATTATGGCGTGTCCCCTCAGCGAGCTGCTGGAGAAACTGTGTCTGTCCCTGTACGACGTGCTGCGGCCGCTCATCATCCACGTCATCCACCTGGAGACGCTCTCCGAGCTCTGTGGCATCCTCAAGAATGAGATGCTGGAGGACCACGTCCATAACAATGGTAAGGCAAGGCGGTTTTATTTTTTAGAGAACCTTACATACACGCAGAACAGAAGAAAATGCCCAAAGAACAAGAACATAGCAAAATCAAAGCATGTATAATTGATATTATAATGATATTAAATAAGTAACCGAAGACGGTGAAGACTAGAAAAAAAATGAACGCAACATGCGTCATCTAAAAAATAATTAGTTAAGGGAAATAAAAGGCATTAAAAAAAAAGTTTGATCTTATGTGTAGATTTTTAACAGGAAATATTAGGGGGTATTTTTACATCCTCTGGAAGTTGATTCCAGAGGTCAACTGCATAGCAACTAAAAGCAGTTTCCCCACACTTGGTGGTCACAGCAGGTTTTTTATGCTATCTGAGGACCCCTGATTGGGCTATGTAGTGTATTGATTCATTAAGAGATTTATACACAAGTAAGAGTACTCTCTGACACACTGGGTGGAAATGGGTGATATGCAATTAGTCCTTTGTGCTCAAGTAAGCACCCTGGCGGACTCATTTTGTACCACTTGAAATTGCATGGTGGTCCTTTTGGGGAAGCCAATTAAAGGAGAAGTCCGGTGTGACTTGGACCTGGACTGTACTGGAAGATGTTACCGAGTACAAACATATATCCAATGCTCACCTCCGTTCACCCCCAGCATTCCGCATTAAACCATTTTTAGCCAAAGCTTTCATTAACCTTACACTGCTAGCTATAGGGGCACAGCTTTGCCTATGCAGATAAATTGCTATTTATACACCATTAACAAGGTTCAAAGTAACTCCACACTTCATTGGTAGACTTCTGAGGGCCCTGACATTTAAAACGAGACAATGAGAACTTTGAAAGTAAACAGGTACGTTAAAGTTTAAGACAATACAACGGTTATCAAACATTTTAAACCATCAATAATGGAGAAAATACATTTGTGAACTTGTCTGGACACAGAAGCAGCCATCTTTTGGAGATTCGCAAGGCATTCTGGGAAATTTCTCATACCCCTCCGTTCGAGGTGTGCCTCTGAAAAATGTCAGTTTGGAGGGGTATATAGCCCTACCACTTACCCCTACCCCTCTGTCTTAACGGAAATTGGTACATCCCTACCCCTACACGTGAACGCGCAAAACGGAGGGGTAGGGGAAAGGGGTAGAGCGAAGGGGTGAAATAGGATTGGGAAGAGGCCGTTGCAGTAGTTGATTCTTGTGGATATAAAAGTAGGGAGAAGTCCAAATCTTGACTGCACTTGAGCTCTCTCAGTAACACACTGCTAGCACACCCACTCACATGCACGCACACACACACACACACAGCATGAGCCGGATGTCTTTATTAAATGGCTATGGGTGCGGGTGTGTCTCTAATCAGAAAATTCTGCGGGTTGATTTTGTCCAGAACCAAGACATAGGGCCAAATATAATGCTGATTCTGACCTAGTTGGGATGACCCAGTTGCCATGGTATTCTCCTATCATAGTCTTTTTATAATCTCTTGCCCTGAACTGACCATGGAGCGGTGCATATGCTTGCATGAAACTGCTTTGAAGCAGATCCGTGTGTGTGTGCCTGTGTATTAGTGTCTTTGTGTGTGCACTGGCATGCGTGTGTGCTTGCTTTACAGATTTTGATCACTGACAAACTGCATGGGTTGCGTGAATGTGTGCCTGGCAAGCTGACCTTATTGTGAGTTTATGTGGGAAAGCACTGGCTGGCCAAGCTGATTTGCATGCGATTTTCAGAGTGTTCATAAGGGTTTTGTGTGTGTGAGTGCGAGTGTGCCTGCGTGCGTGCAGCCACTGGCATGGCGTGTTGTGACTGCATGTGTGTGGGAGTGACCACCGCTGGGCCAAGCCGTACTCCCTGCTGTGTGTGTGTGTGTGTGTGTGTGTGTGTGTGTTGGCTGAACTGTGTTTGTGCTGTGCTGTGTCCCCTGGCCAGTGGGGCAACTGGGAGCCTTTGAAGCGGTCGTGAAGCAGATGCTGGAGGACGTGCAGGAGAGACTGGTCTACCGGACCCACATCTACATCCAGACCGACATCATTGGCTACAACCCAGCCCCCGGAGACCTGGCCTACCCCGAGAAACTGGAAATGATGGAGGTGTGCCCCCTGGGATTTGCTCTGTGTGCAATTACTCACTTGTTTATTCTCACTTGTTCATTTGTTTGCGTTTGTGTGATGGTTTTTGTTTTGCTGTGTTTATGCATCTGCCTGTCGTCCAGCCAGCGCATTCTCACCAATGGTTTGTGTGTGTTTCAGAAAATAGCCCAGAGCCTGAAGGAGGAGCAGCTGCGCTCACAGTCGGCCGATTCCTCATTCTCTGACGTGCAGCTCGAGGATCCTGAGGCCAAGAGGACCATTAGCACGGGTTTGTGTGTGTGTGTGTGTGTGTGTGTGTGTGTGTGTGTGTGTGTCTGTCTCACGGTGTGTCGCAATAGGTAGGAGGCACCTGAGAAAGGCTGAGAGTTGACTCAGCTCAGTCTGGTCTGTCTCTTTTAGGCCCCTCTGCCCACAGAACTCACTCAATTCAATTCAATTCTATTTATATAGCGCATTTTTACAAAAAGCATGTCTCAAAGCGCTTAACACAAAGAGGCCCAATGAGTCGGGGGCAAGGAAAAACTCCCTATCAGCGTTTTTTGTTTTTACTTGTTATGGTAAAGGAAGAAACCTTGGGCAGTTCTGACGGCTCAAGGGGCTAGCCCAACTGCCTAGGGCAGATTTTCAGTCTCTCAGATGGTGATTAGTCCACTATTATTATCCATTAGGTACACATTACAAGAAAATTGTGGTATAAATAAAGTAATATAGGAGTCCCATTATAATCCCAGGATATAGTCCCATGTCATTAGGTGCAGTCAAGCCAGGGGCCAGCTGGAGGCTGTATCAATCATGTCAGGGTCGTCTGTGCAGCTGAAGGCAGCCCGTCCAGGAAGCCAGGGATGCAGGATCAGGCAGGGGTGACCCTCAGCAGGGAGGCAGTGGCATGGACCGTGGAGTGGGTTGAGGACCATTCAGGAGTGCCACCGGATCAAATGTTGGAAGAAGGTCCTTAGCAGGATGGCATGTTCGGTGGGGTTGGTTGGGTACCCAGGAGGCAAGAGGTGCAGGGTCAGGCAGTAGAAGGCAGTGATGATTCACGGCAGGGTGGTAATGGCATGGGAAGTCAGAGAGGAGATGAGTTAGAACAGTCTCCATCAGATTTCAGAGTATGTGAGTTATATTGCAACCATGTATAGATGTTGGCTAAGTGATGAGAGAGAAAGAAGTGGAGAGGAAAGAGAGAGGAGGAGAAAGGCAGAGTGAAAATTGTACGGCTTAACAGATGGGTGATTTGTGGCTGTATTAATCTATATCAGCATAACTAAGGTATGATGTATAACAAGCCAACACCACCAAAGGAATGGTCAGTGGCCACCAAGCCCTGGACGGGAGCTTACAGCAGAGGCAGTCCTTTCCAACAATACCTTGAGGAGGTGTGGCTTACCATACACCATCCCTAACTAAAAGAGTCTAGACTTGAAGGTGTTGAGAGTGTCCACTTGGCGAATGTTAGAGGGGAGCTTGTTCCACAGGACAGGCGTACGATGGCAGAATGCTCTTCCTCCTATTGTGGATTTTGATATTCTAGGAATTACTAGGAGACCAGCATGCTGTAACCTTAGGGGTCTAGAAGGGTGATAGGGAACAAGTAAGTCTTTAATATATGCTGGAGCAAGGCCATTAAGGGCTTTGTATGTTAGGAGAAATGAAAGAATGAAATTTTGGAGATATGCTTTACATGACTATTTAGAGAGAGGTCTGATCAATATATACCCCAAGGTTCTTGACCTTTGTGTTAGGTGTGAGTGAAAGGTCACTAAGTCTTGTCATAGTTTAAGCAAAGGAAATTATTAGTCATCCAGTTTTTGATAGTTTTTCACTGAGGTAGGCAACAAAGTTTTGTTACTGGCGTACAATCATTAGGCTTCATTGAAAGGTATAGTTGGGTGTCATCTGCATGACAGTGGAAGGTAATGCCATGTTTTCTAACAACAGATCCCAAAGGGAGAATAGCAGAGGTCCCAGTACTGATCCTTGGGGTACACCATGCTTAACTTCAGTGTGACATGATGCTTCATTATGTGCATGTACAAACTGGTAACGTCCAGTAAGGTATGACCTGAGCCAGGATAATGCAGAATCTTCTCAGGCATTCTCAGAATGCCTCTCTCTCTCTCTTTCTCTTTCTCTCTCTCTCTCTCTCTCTCTTTTTTCTCTCTCTCCTGGCCAGCACAAAGTCTTGTCCTGTCTTGTCAAGGTCCTCACGTGTGGGTTCTTGTTGTTTCCCCTAACAGGCGGTGGGGTTGAAGGCTCGCGGCTGCAGACTTCCATCTCCCCGGCGGACCTGCACGGCATGTGGTACCCCACGGTTCGACGCACCCTGGTCTGCCTGTCCAAGCTCTACCGCTGCATAGATGTAAGTAGCTGGCCTGGCACCTTAGGGACTCTGCTCGAGTCGTAACGCATTGTCCTGTGGCTCATTGTTGGAAATGTGGGTGTGAAGGACTGAGAGATGTTCAGACACTGCAGATCAGACGGTCATAATTCTGGTAATAATCGCCATGACTGCTATCTGTTAAAAGCATGGCAAGTGTAGAAGAGTTTCCGATTTTACAGAGTAATGGTCTGTCACAAGGTGTTACTGTTCTGTGAACGCCATCATTTCTCTTTGTGTGTATGTGTGTGTGTGCCTGCAGAGAGCGGTCTTCCAAGGCTTATCTCAAGAAGCCTTATCAGCCTGCATCCAGTCTCTCCTCAAAGCCTCCGATGTCATCCTTAAGAACAAGGTGGACACTCCGCTTTCCAGGGACACACCGCTCCCATTGCACACTGGCAGTATTTACGCCGTCCCAAATTACATGTGTCAGCTTGATTTCTCACCACATTAGAAGACGCGGCAGTAATTTATCTTCTATGTTATGGGCACAACAGAAATGACTTTTTTGAAAATGATAAGGTGGTGATATTTTTTTTCCCTGCCCAGATTAAAGGCATTTTCTCCCCCCACCCCACACCCCCTTCCCTCATGGTTCTGAGAATAGAAGGCACCATCCCAGCCATGAATTAGTCACAGTGATTTCTTACAGCAGCAAGGCTGAGCTGCGCTTGTGCTCAGTCTCCATTGTGTTTTAACACCCCCCCCCCTCGTCTGACTAACCTGCCCTGTAAATATACTGTGCTCCTGGATGCACCATCAGGAGGGGGATTGTGATGAATTTCAAACCAGATGTCAGGATTGCTTTCCAGGATCAAAGGCAGGCCCCTGTGTGAGGCTGTCTAACAAATCCTTCACCCCCCCACCGCCCCCATCCCCTTACCTACCACTAGCACAGGCACACAGACGTGTGCAACACAGACTAACTGACAGATAGACACACAGATAAGCAGATAGAGGGAGGGTGAGAGGGAGGGAGGGAGTGCTAGCATGTGTTTCTCCTCAGAGCCCTTAGGTGCCATAAGCACCTCTGTGTGTGCTTGGGTGTCTCCGTCATACACCCAGGACTGGCTGGCTGCTGTTCTGACACCATCACCCAGGGTGTTGGACCGCACATTTATGTGTGCTCTTCCTTGGTGTAGGTGTACGGTGGCCAGATGTGCTGGGGGAAACCTGGTGGTGAATATTCTCTCTCTCTTTCTCTCTCTCTCTCTCTCTCTCTCTCTCTCTCTCTCTCTC
>JAGFZM010000204.1:1040434-1104053 GCA_017657215.1 Limnothrissa miodon
TGTGTCTGCTTTTTGTCTATGTAGAATAACATTCAGCAGGTGTTCCAGAGACTGCATGCCCTGCTGCAGGAGGAGTACAGTGGAGAAGACCTCCAGATCATCGCCTGTCCCTCCATGGAGCAGGTAAGGTCCCTTCAGCTGCCTGCACACGCTCGCTGCCAGCATCATAGGCCTCGCGCTCAGCCCTGCCAGATGGCGGTGTGCATGGGGATTACGGGGGCGGGGGGGTGTTAGCTGGGGCGACTGAATTGCAAATGAAGTTCCATCTCTCGCTCCTTCACAGATCAACCTGCTGCTGTCTGTTAATAAGTAGTGCTCAGGTGCGGCCATCCAAACGAGCCTGGCCAAGCGGAGTTCCCACGAGGCAGCGCCGCGATGGAAGATCTTTATTGGCGCCATACCACCCAGTCCACTCTAGTGCCTCTCTCCCCCCAACCCCCCCCCCCCCCACACATCCCCTCATCCACCCTCTCTCCAGCAGCTGCAGTGGTGGCGGCGGCAGCAGTATGTCGGGCTGAGCTGAGCCGAGCGTAGCCGAGCCAGTGGGAAGAGTTCCAGGAGGCTGCAGGGATCCTGTGGAGAGAGGAGAGTCTGGGAAACGCGAGTTGGCGTTCCGGAGCTCAGCTTGCCAAAAGATGCAAGAGATGACAAACACTCCACTCCCAAACGGGGCTTCTGGGTGGAAATCAAAAATGATCCGGATTCAATTAAAAAAAAAAAAAATATATATATATATATATATATATATATATATATATATATATATATACATATATCCATATAAATAGATCTACAGGAATGACTATTGTCTTTTTAACTAACAAGTGCGGTTTTAGTAAAGAGATGAGAGTGTGGGTGGCTTGTACTGATCCGGAGACACATTTGTGGTTGGGTGTGGGTTTGAAAACTCTGAGTACACAGGCTATAGAAATGATCATCACATCTTTATGATCAATCTGAAGGTCTTGCTTTAGGCATTTAGTTGGTCAGGTAGTGGAGAGGTTTTATTCTGGCAGGGCCTGTCTCTTTCATACTAATATACTAGTATATGACCATGTACAGGCTGGAAGTGGCTGGTTTTGTTGCGAGTGGAAGAACCGCAACAGGGTAAAGATAGCTTTTCTGAGCGGAGAGGCACCTGCAATTAAGAGGCCTAGCCTCCAGGTACCTATTAAGCCATCAATTGGTTGTTTTGTTAGCCCGCCACAGGCATTCAGCCTTTAGATGAGTCTTTAAATAGAAATGTTTCTGAAGGACTTATATTACCTCTCCTGGGAATTCTGGCAAAGGGATGACATTTATGGACTTCAGTGGATAAATACACTAAATCAGATGCGTAGTCTTTATGTAGATATGTCCCCTCTAACAAAAGAAGCCTTCAAGAAACAGAAGAACATTAAAAGACCATACTTTATGTGTGTGTGTGTGTGTGTGTGTGTGTACTGTATGTATATATTGTTTTCAGAGCAATATTATACAACCATGGTATAAATTAACATTAATTTAAAACCTGAATTGCATCATCCCTCACCACAAAGCAATATGCACTTTTGCAAAGTAGGTTTTTAAGTGTGAATTAATTTTGCGTTTGAAAGTGAGAGCAAACGAGGAATATTCATTCCATCGTCCTGACCAGAGATACCTTACCAACCAGCTGAAACCTTTTTTGCTAGAATGTGCTGTCAGTTTCTATCAGTTGCTATCTGTTCCGTCTCCTCCATTTCACCAAACATCCCCCTCCCCAGCTCTCAGGAGAACACATTGCTTCTGCTTTAGGAAGTCAGCCTCTCCGTTCATGCAATTCCACCGGCTCACTCTGTCAGTAATATGTATTCAGGCTAAATATGGAGATTAGGGGAAAAAATCTTGTGTTTTCTACCACTTTTTGTATGAAACTTTATTCTAACTCGAGGCATGAAGGGGACTACTACTGCACCGGTGAGATGTTACAGAATCATTGTCTCAATGTGGCTATGGTACTGATTGATTGTACTTAAAACTTTCAATAAAGTTTCAGGTTTATTTAAAATTTCCCAGAGGCTTTTTTTCCCCTCATTTTTTTCTGTCCCTGCTCACACAAAGCAGGCTATGGAAAGAAGTGTCAAAAAATGCAGCATAAAGTCCTAAACGGATAAAATCATACAGTAACTACATCTTTAGACATTGCATAAAATAAAATAATTAATCTAAAATTCCAGCACACACAAAGTGTATTTTACACATCGAGTTACATTTTCCTTTTATTTTGTTACAATGCCATTCCTCTCTGTGCAATCACTCGTTTTATGTTTTTGGAAATATTAGATAATTTAGCCTTTGCTGTTTTCGCCGCCTTTTCCTTCGTCCTCTCCCCCTGAGCGCGCAGGCTGTACTGCGAGCCGACCAGGCCAGGCTCCCGCCGCTTGAAGGTGACGCTACCCTGCAGATGCTGCAGCAGGCCCTGCATCTCCACCTTTTTCTTCTGCAGGTATAGCTCCAGGCTGTCGGGGCCTGGCATCATGAGGCCGTTTGTCTTTTCCTCCTATTAAGGGGGCATTTTTTAAATAACAGCTAACAAAGATCAACATACAGCTGTGTCATACTGTACATAGCTGCAACATTCTGAACCAGAGCTGAATTTGCTATCGCTCGTTTTCAGGTTCGCAGGTTCTAGTGGCTAACCTTGAGTCTTCCCATGTTGAAGCGCACACTGTTCTTGCCAGAAGTGAAGGTGAGATAGATGTGGTCCTGGGTGCAAATGCGAATGCTGATATTGGGGCTTAGTGTCATATTGATGGGCTGATAGGGAGGTGCGTGGACATGGGTGCTAAGGTCCAACCAGCTCCAGCGTCTCTTCGGCACCCCAGACTCTGTGCACCAGAAACCTCCCAGAGGGGTCAGATTGACACTGCAGACAAGCAGGCACACACACATACAGAATAAGATCTTTGGCAAAAGGTTTTCCCAACAGGTCCTAGAATACATACATAGGGGTTGCTAAAGCATACTGTCAGCATCATACCAAACAAGGCCATTGGGGTGATAACACGTGGCCTGGCCTCTGGATGTGAAAATGGCCTGAATCTGTGGCAGGAGTGGAGCATCCTCCAGTATAATGTAAATAAAATGTCCAGGATGTACTGACGAAATTAGCACTGCAATGCGGCCTGATGGATAGCTAATGAATCATTAAGGTCAGAATTTCACATAACGTTCCTTATTTGACTGTTTCAGAAATGTTCAAACAACAAAAGGATACAAAATGTGTCCTGTTCCATTTGGAAATATAAGGACAAGTGTTTTTCCATTCTTGTGGTGTCTTACAAGAACATTTTTCCTCTGTAAATGACAATGTGCACACATCAACGTGGGCAGGACCTTTACCATAAACAGTATGTCCAGTTACGTTCTGAAAGATTACACACCTTAACCCCTGGCTCCCTGTCTGGCAAGGTTACTGTCTCTGGAGGGGTAATGATTTCCATTTCAGGAAGTCGAACCTCCTCTTGAACGTTCCACAAGTCATTTGAAAGTCGATAGCAGATGGTATTCTTTGCAACCATTCTAGTTCCTGCAACATTTAAAAATCAATGACATCAATACACTGCACAGATATGCAGGTTTTAGTCAAACTGGATGTTCTGAGCATGTTTCATCTGAGTGATGATATGCAAATATGAAACTAGGCTAATATTTGTTTTGGTTACATTTAATTAAGAAGTAGAAATGTTACAACAATTAGTATTGTAAAAGTATATCTGTATTACTGTATGTGTATTTACTTGAAGATGTATGTTGTCTAATGTCAAATCCAGAGGGCTGGTATGAGCCTGAGGATTTCATCGTCTCCCACTCTCTCAGCCTGAAAGACATTGGATGCCGTGCATGTATGACAACCGTCAAAAACTGTGTAAACAAGATTCTAGTCATGCCCTTCACATATCCTCCCATAACCTCTCACTATATCACTTAACATGCAATCACCTCTGATCTAGCCTTTCTCTGCCTTCTGTAGAAAGTGGATGGAGCTCAACGTCATTGATCTTTCTGTTCTTCTGTCCAGATTTACTGGCCTTTTCCTCCTCTTCCTCCTCCTTCTCCAGCACAAGATCAGCCATCATCCAGGCAACCTCACAACAAAACAACTGATAGCCAAAGCAGAACGTTCAGTGGGGCTTAAGGGTATTCCAAAGCAAGACATGAAAGCTGCACGAGATGGCTGGGACCCACCTTCTCTGGGTCACTCGTCCCCTCCAGCTGCTCAGCAGTCACTGGGGGTTTCTTGGCCTGCCGGCAGTACTCACACAGAACAGTTGGCAACTCACACTCGGGAAACTTCACAGATGAATCTGAACTCAATGTCAGAGTTGCGATCTGGGAAAAGCATTTATGCATAGTGCATTTTAACTATGTTTCAAACTAAACTTACTGTTGTAACTAGCATAAGCTTAAATGAATCCTAACCTTGTCAAACTTCCCTGTCAAATTCTCCACTTGTGAGGGAACTTGTGAATCTTTGCTTTTTGTTACAGTCTCTTCATTTTCTCCCAAGAGTTCCGTCTCTGACTCCTTTTTTGTGACATCCACACAGAACAGTTACTAATTCATTAAGCCCAGTGAAAAGCCATGGAATGTGTGAATGTGGGATAAAATATAAATTATTAATGTAATACTCAGCTGATTTAGAATGTGATTATTTTAGAATCCGAATGCAATGCATTTATATTGAATAGCCAATGTCTACATTTTAAAACATGCATGAAATTCAGAAAGAATTATTTTTATGTCAATAGGCCCCCAAAAAACATCAAGGCCAATCAAGGCCAAGTTCAACATAACATCTAGCTTCCAGAATGCTCTGGCTATGGACTGACACTGCTGGAGAAAAGCAGTGCAAGGAGATGCAGCATAGCCTCAAATCTTAGCACCACCATGCCACAGAATCAAAGTGAAAGAATATAAAGGCTCTATCACCACTCGGCACCGCTCCTTTCCCCACACTGCACAAAATGATGTGGATTGCAGATTGGCCACCTGAGAACAAATGTGTAGAAAACCCTACAGAAAAGAAAGTCATACAAGTCTGAAGTGATCGCTGATGACTACCTCAGAACAAAGGATTTTATGTTCCTCATGCTCAAGATGTGGCTTGTCATTTTTTGTCACATATTCTTCAGCATGGCTGCAAACTGAACATATTTAACACACATTACAGTGGTTATTTTCATGCTTATTTAAAAGAAATCCCTAAAACTGAGACTATAGTAATTTCTCATATCTACAGCTCTGGTTGTGCTTCTGCAAGACCCAGTTCCAGTCGGTCTGAGTTGATCTGCTCATTCTAGTGATGACTGCTCCATCTAGTCCAATGATGTCTGCACATTCTGGAGGGGTGGGAGAGCTAGGAAATTTGACAGAGCAATTCAGTTATACTCCACAAAACTGAGTGAGCAAAGACGATGCATACAGCTTTTAACACACCAATCAACATGTGGATTTAAATCTTTACCTACAATGTTGGGATGCACTAGCAATTCCTAAAACTATTGTTTTAAAAGCCTTATAGTTTTGAAAACTATTTGTTTTCAAAACTATAAAAACTACAGTATGATAGCATTAGATGGGAGGACTAGTTTCAATGCGTGTTAAATCACATCTGCACTCTGACCCATTTGTTCCGCGGCATATTTTTTTCTGTCTCTATGACTTGAATGTCATAAAAGTACGGACCTGAAAAAAAACAAACAACTAATACACTTATTCCTACTTGATACAAACACTCATAAACTCATGAAACAAACCTTAGCATGCGATACCATGTGTGCGTAAGTGATCTACTGCGCATGCAACACTGAAATAATTCAACTCACAAGGAATTGCTTGAGTGGCGTCTGTGTTCCACAGGAGAAGCTGAAAATAAGCAGAGTAAATGGCCATTGAATGCAGTTAAATAGTAAGACCAAGTGGCCATATAGACTACATCCGTCATTGGGGGCATAACATGGCAGCTCGTTGACTAGGTGGCTTGTCAAATCTAACTAAAACAACCCATCGAAAACCAAAACAACTACAGGAGCGGAGATCTAAGCATAACTTGTGAATTTAAATTTGTAATATTGTCCCTACTATAATTATAAGCATAATGTTAACCTACCTTTGCTGATTTCCTGAGAAGTCTCACCAAGTAGGTGTTCAGTGGTTTTCACATAACCCTCTATAGAATGGTTTGAGCCATACAACCTGTCCAGTCCCTCCAACTCTTTTGCCAGTTTCTGTACGTTTGCGATTGTGAGTTCGTGCGGTGGACTTTCCAAACATTGTTCCTGCGGGTCTGTCATTTTGCCTCTCGTTGTTTTTATATTCAGCTCATTTTGTCAGATTATTTTTTATCCGCGCCAAAATCAAATGAGCTTCCAATGTGGGCTAATTGATTATTTTGCTGGATTATTAAACGTTACGCATCATTCGCATTCGACACATTCTATATTATGTAATAATGATCCACCCTGTCAAGTTTTCTCACAAACGTGTAATACCAGAGCCCTATTAGAAGTTGTCTGGTTATACCTAATAGTCTAAAGTTTGTGTAATTGTCACAATAATGACAAATTGTTCATCCTGGAGCCGCCTTTTATTTCTCTCTGTCATTCTACAATATTCACAAACCATGAGTGGGAAACAAATGTAACTTTTAATTCAGATAATCATGCATTGTGGCATTGTATTGTGGCAAATCTAGAGTACCATAAATTGTCAAACACAGATTGGTCCTAGGCCTACATATTGTGCATATCTTATTAGAATCAGCTTTATTGTCATTACACATCTATAAATACAGGGTAGCGAAATATGGTTTAGCATCTAATTAGAAGCAGCAAGTGCAAGATATACAGTACAGTGAGTTGGTAGTAAATGTACAAATAAATCAGGGGCAGTGTGAATAGGTGGTATAGCTATGCTGATATAGCCTACTTAAAATACAGTGGGGACATCTATTGGATAATGGCGCATACAAGATGAATACAACACAAGGTGGATTTGGATCAGTTTTGGGGCAGTTCTCAGTCAGTCACCACTCTTCAATGCCTTAGAACTGACAACTACAGGTTTTCTAATGAATTCTTATTGTCCCTTGCATTAAAAACACAGCTTTTCCCACAGCTGAATTTTTTTTAAAGGGTTATGGAAAGTCATAATATATCTTCACAATTAGACCTAAAATGCTAAATTGGTACTTTGTAAAGTCAGAGCTCATGCAAGCTCTAGGTGCTACAATCTATTTCATTTTTATTTTTAAGACTTGTTCATAGAGTAGGCCTATTTCTTTTTTTATTCTTATTCTTTACCATTTCATATTTTTTAAATCCAAAATGGCAAAACATATCAACATACACAACATCTGACAACGTGCCCTACAGTATTCAATAATTATAAATAGAATTAAGCATCTACTGGTGACACTGGTGTTTTTGGCTTCTTTGGCGATGTCTGCCTGTCCACCTGTCTCCTTAGTCTCTCCATTTGGGCAATGAGTCCGTAGAGGGGCTTTATGTTCTGGTGACTGGGCATGTGCTGATAGGCGATGTGTGTCTGGATTCTGTCCAAGAGCGAGTAAATCTTCAGACACTTAATTTGGAGATGCTTCTGCAGGGTGTCTGGCCCTGGCAGCACTACACCTTCTGGGTATGTGAGCTGTTAAAATTGGAAACTGCTTATTGGTATGTTGTGACTGGACTGTATTTCCTTCCCAACTGTAAATACTATGAGGACCGAATTAAGAGTAACTCACCTTGAGCCTGGCACCTACATTGAAGCGTACCCGACGCGTGCAGTGGCTAAAGGTGAGGTATATGCGCTCCTGTGTTAGTATGCGCAGGCTGATGAAGGGATTGAGGGAGAGACAGAGAGGCTGAAAGGGAAGAGGATGAATGTAAGGCTCAAGGTCATGCCAGCTCCAGCGCTGTCTCAGAGCACCAGTCTCACTACACTGCATCCCCTCTAGCTGGGTCAGATTCACCCTTTGGAAAAAAAAGGCAAGAACACAGAATGCCATGCGGATTATTTTCCTCTCAATGTGAGACCACATTCATTAAACATCAAGCAAGACAATTAAACATGAATTTCACAAAAAAAGATTTGTACCAAATAAGTCCATTTGAATGGTAGCATGTTGAATGTCCTCTGGATGTGAAGATAGCTTGCAAATTCGGGTGGGATTGATTGTCCTCAAAGACTGTATATGTGAAATCACCTGCAGCCACAGAGGAAATTGCAATAGCAATGCAACCTGAGGGGTAACTGTATGTAAAGGTTTAGGTTAAGAAATGTCCTTAATAGCACCGTCTGTTGAAATTAATCAATATGGATGAAATATAACATTATGTGGTTTTGCTTCTTTTTCTGAAGGATACAAAACAGTCCCAGTTCCATCTGGAAATATTGTAAGGAAAGGGCCAGCATCTGGATAAGACCTCAGAATCACATCTTTCCTCTGTAAAATACAGACAAAACTAATTTAGCCTATCTGATTGTGCAACTGTCAGCCCACCACAGGCTAAACTAAACACATTTAAAAGCAGCGATAAAGCATACAATGGGTGTCACAGGTGTGTCTCCCTGCACGCTGAAGTAGTCTCCAGTATTTGGATCCACACAATGAATCACAGGCTCTTCGTGGATAGTCCACTCTCCATTGCACAGTCTATAGGAGATGGTTTTGATCTGCTGACCACCTTTAACCATCAACAGAAAAAAATAAGACTATGCTCACAAAGCTTCAATATTCATTAATAACTTATATCTAATGACTATTAGATATTGACTGTATATATAGGTAGGCCTATATACTGTACAGTCAATGCTATTAGACATTTTTTTAACTGACCTGAGAAAAAGCGATTCTGATTGCCCAAATTTTGTACTCTTTGAAGCTCAAATTCTCTCAACCTGAAACACACACAGGGGTGTGGGTGTGACCAATCCTTTAAGAGACTGCCCATGAGTATGGGTGGCATTTGTTTTCCATAAAAATAACTGATTTGTCACATAAACTTAAGTCTTCCCCAGACCTTTGCTCTGCCCGTTCTTTGGCAGCCCTTTTCTGCTGTTTACTCATGAATGGTGGATGAGGTCGAACATCAATTTTCAAATCCATTTCAACATCAGCCAGAACCCTCTCCTCCTCCAGTATAAGCATCCGAACTGATCTGGCTTTCTCGCAGCAGAAATGCTGCAAGGGGGCATCATGAGAGAATTAAACACCCATCTCAGCTCAGTCCATGTGTGATTATTGGTCTTTGGCAAACTGAATTATGCTGTTTATGCTAGGATGCAGTCTACCTAGATGCCCCCTTTTACTGTCTATTACTGTTTTATTAGGAGAATGTGCTCACCAGTTCAGACTCCGGAGTGTTCTCCAGTTGTGCTCGGCTGATGAAGGGCTTGCTTGGCTGGTGGCAGTAGTCACAGAGAATGCGTTCTGTATTCATCCCAGGCTGCCTCAAGCCCAGTGCAGCAGGACTCTGGTAGAATAGCATCAATGTCTTCACATTCAGTTCCTATCCCCTATTACAGCTCAAAATAGCTGTTCAAAAAAGCTTGTTCAAATAGTCATTAGAATTTCAGGTTGAACCTTATGATGGATGGGAGGCTGTTTTGACTCAGGTCTATAAGCCAAAAGGGAGGGTGGCCCTACGTCAGGTATTTCATACAGCTCATTCTCTTGCTCTTTTTCCTTGGGCTCGACCTTCCGTTGTTAACACACTGAATGAATGCTTCAGATCATACAGAACGTAAATGTATTAAAAAACCTTTTTTTTTTTTTTCAAATTACATCAGTTGTCAAAGCACCTCCAAATCTGGAACAATAACTACTCTTCCCAGGTCAGCTGGTTGCTCTTCAGCTGATGTTTCCACTAGATCCTCAATCACTATATTCACTGTAGAGAGAGCAAGGCTAATCAGTGAGCTAAGTGCTGACAGTTTGATGTCTATAGCCTGGAGCTCAAGGCCTACTGTGAGGAAAGATGTGATTCTAGGTCTAGGCCAACTGTGTTTGTATGCGTGGAAGACGACCTGAGGAGCTGTCTTTCTGTTGTCTGGGTCCCACCCAGTCCCATTCTGTTTGAGTCACAGCGCTGGCCACTGTGATGACTCGCCCATCCACTGTCTGAACCTCCATGATATCAGGTGAGTCAGAGTAGCTGTGTGTAAGAGCTCTGAGAAGTTTGAACAGGACATGATCAGTGTTGCTAAATCTTGACTTTAGTTTATTGTGTCATTTTATTTGTAGTAAAATTATTTACAGATGTATGCAAAAATCGCCTTACCTCGTATGATCCGATTATGTTGTCTTGCAATTTGTTGCTTTATCTAACAAAGGACATGACGTGATTCACTGATATATCCAAAAAACAAAATGTAAAAAAAATGATTTCTGAAAATGTATTAAAATGGTGGATATGGCGTTTTTTAACCAAACTCTTCATGTGTTGGTCTGCATAATAGGCTATGTACCATCAGGAAGATAAATCTAAATAACCCAGCAATAGCAAAATAAAAACAGAGATTTAAATGGCACATAGGCCTACATTATGTCTAGCTGGAAAAAAAATAACAAGACAGGAAAGGGTGATAATGTTAATAGACTAAATTGTACAGGAAGGCGTCCCAATAAGTGCCTTTCAAGACTTTGCCCAAGTAGTTCGCGCGAAAGCCTTTTTTTTTTTTAAATATATTTGTCCATTGTCACCTGTTGTTTGAAGAGATGCACGTTGTTGCCTTTCCAATGAGGAGGACAGACTGGCGGAAGGCTCTGAGTCACTTCCCACCCCTAGATAACCTGTAGCCTACGTTCGCTCATTTTGTCTGGGAACGTGTGCAAACGTATTAAGTAAAATATAACGCTCTCAAATATGCCATGTTTCGTTACGTTCAGATTCAAGCAACTGCACCTTCAGCAATTGCGGATAGGCTACTTCCTGACGATTTTGCACTTACGCGATATTCAGAAAACATGGCACATGGTAACACTCTGGCAACAACTTGTTAGTCATTATTGCGTATAGAGTGCAGTGTATGTAGAACAAAGTGATGAAAATAAAGCGTAGGCCTAACTTAACCTAAATCTGGAAAATAGACAGTGTTCAAACCGTTAACTGAACATTAACATTAACTGAAATGAATCTAACAATGTGAAAGATGCACAAGATATGAAGTTGTTCATTTCATAGGCATATGCTTAGATAATAGACAAGGGCGTTTGATATAGAGTATGCTGCCTCCCCTGTCGCCCCTTTAGTGATTAGGTGTCAGGATGGGAATAGTGGTGATGACAGCTTTATGACTCAGCAGTACCTTTCTTTCCCTATAAAGGTTTCACATCACCATTGTCAGATTTGTTTCAGCAACACAGACTAGGAATTCAGGCATGTAGATGTTATCTTGAGTATCTCAAATCGTGGCATGGTGAGTAGTGACATTTTCAATGGACATTGTATTTAGAATATAGCCATTGATATTGTTTTCCGCATAAATATTTAAACTGAATACTCTTTTCTTTTGACATTGTCTTTAGATAGGCTAATCAATGCAGGATAGTTCAACATGGGTGGGACATCTATTTTCATCTCTTTCCTGCTTACCCAAGTAATTTTAGCCAAATCATTTGACAAAAGTACACATCAAGAAACCTTTGCAGACATGAATGAAACCATCTCAGGGCCATATCAGAAAGAGGAGCACAATAACTCACAGAGCACTTCAAACTTCACTCTGAAGACCCCTTGGCACCGTCCCTATCCTCTCCCAATGTGCTCTGGGCCAACAAGGATCAAAGTGGTGTTCAAATGCATCAATACGCTGGTGTCCTGTTTTGTTTTCATCACTGGAATGACAGGCAATCTGGCACTCCTTAGAATTATTTATAAGAACAAGGGCATGAGAAGTGGACCTAATATTTTGATCGCCAGTCTTGCACTGGGAGATCTTATGCATGTTGCCATTGCTATACCTGTTAATGCATACAAGGCAAGTATGAGTATGAATATAGATCAAATAATAATAATAATAATAATAATAATGTGATTTTTGACTCTAACATGTCTTTATATTAATATTTAATTTCATGTCCATAGAATGCCTTATATAAATGCATTCATATATCAGCATAATATTGTATACTTTTTCTTTATTTTCTTCTGTAGCTTCTGGCTCAGGATTGGCCATTTGGTGTGGCAATGTGTAAATTTGTGCCCTTTATTCAGAAAACCTCAGTTGGGATCACAGTCCTGAGTTTATGTGCATTAAGCATTGACAGGTATGAAATATAGGCTTTCTACAAACAACCTGATGCATGTCAAAAACTACAGAATTTCAATGTCTATGTATTGCCAATGAATGTTTATTATACATCTTTATTGTTTAGATATCATGTTGTGACCTCTCAAAATCATATCAAAGGGCTCGGTGTTCCGAAGTGGACAGCAGTGAAAATAACTTTAATATGGATTATATCAATACTCCTTGCAGTGCCCGAGGCAGTTGGATTTAATATGATGGCAATGGACTATAAAGGGAATCATCTTAGGATATGCCTTCTGCATCCAATCCAAGATTCACAGTTCATGCAGGTACTGTATGGTGCTATTTATAGAGTGCAGTTTTGAGCCTTAAAATACATCAGTCATGTTGATAATTGCGTGTAAACAATTTGCCCTTGAAATGTTTGTCTCTTTTGCTTTTTTTAAACGAAATGTGTTTCAGTTATTACTCTTGGGGTTTATGTTTTTGCTGTTTGCCTGTCCATCAGTGTACCAAGGCTAACATAGTGTGTGTTTTATGACTTGGATTGTCTTCAAAAACCAGCCTGGCAACATTGTGTTTTTTTTTGCTCTAACATACCCAGGCAGAAAAAGAAAAACAATTATAGCCATGAACAAAGTCGATATAGGACTGTTGCCCTGATATAAATTTGAGCGGAGTGCAATTGCTGGAAGCCTACTGCAACCCTGTCCCAATTTCAAAGTGTCTCTGTCAAGAGTTTCTACTGAGTGTGCCCATCTTCCACCATTTCCACAAAGTCAATTATACAGTGTGTGCACACATGATATTTTTCTCTTCCTCTAGTTTTATAAGAGCGCAAAGGATTGGTGGCTTTTTGGAATCTATTTTGGTATGCCGCTGGCTTGCACTGCTGTGTTTTATACTCTCATGACCTGTGAGATACTAAAGAAAAGTAGAACACAGATTGGTTTTAATGACCATATCAAACAGGTAAGAGAGGTGCTTTTTTCTGCCCACATATACTCAGCCTCCAACTGTAAGAGGCCACATGATGCATTTCAAACATGTGCTGATCTTTCTTACAGAGGAGAGAGGTGGCCAAGACTGTTTTCAGTTTGGTGCTGGTATTTGCAGTTTGCTGGCTACCTTTGCATCTCAGCAGAATCTTAAAATTAACAATTTATAATGAAAATGATCCCAATCGATGTGATTTATTAAGGTACTTTTGACTCTATGGATATATATTTTTTAGCAAGTACTACTCAGTATGCATATAATATGATCTACTTTTTTTCTCCATTTCTTTTTTCATCCTCCTCTTTCAACTAGTGCTTTCCTTGTCCTGGATTACATTGGCATTAACATGGCCTCTGCAAATTCTTGCATGAACCCAGTTGCTTTGTTCGTTGTGAGCAAGAGATTCAAGGCACATTTCAAGGTAACACTGAACGTGTTTATAATCTCTGTGCTTTGATGTGCTCATGTTAGTTATTACTGTCCAAGCAACACAACACACTTTGCAGAAGAGAGGAGAGAGGAAGAGTGAGGTGAGGAGAGAGGTGGTATTATCCAATGCTGTTTGATCCCCAGCCAGATCCCATTCTGCCTCATTTGACCTTGAAGAAGCACACACTCATAAGTGTTGTCTCCTTTGAGATGACAATATTCAAGTGCAAACTGGTTTATAACCCAGAATAACAGATTCTCTTTTGTGAGATCACACAGTAGAAAAATAAGAGTATCTGTTGCAGTAAAGGCTTTCACTTAAATATATAACATTGAAGTACTAAGTGAATGCTGTGTATAGACACAAAGGCTTCATGATCTTGCCTTTCTTCAGGCCTGTCTTTTTTGGTGGAACACATCTTCTCCAACTATAACACCAGATGAGAAGCAGACCTTGGAGAAGACGAAGGTCAATGGACAAGCCCCAGAGCAAAGCAGCTCCTGACAAATAGAAGATGTCGCTGTCTTATTTGAAAATGCTACTGTCACTGCAATTTATATATTTTTTATTGTTGTTGTTGTTGTTTTTACACACTTTGTATCTGAATGTAAAATCAAATTATGTTGAAGTTTTCATCCATATTTTGACAGATTTGTAAAATATTTATGCTATGCTTGAAATTGCTTTTCCGTTGACTTTGAAAATTGGGATGTGACAGTGTTTATGAAGTATATAAAGCGTGCACAATCAGAACATGACAGCTGCATGAAGCTTTCATGAGAAATGATGTTTGATGCAGATGCTTTCATGTTGCATTTATGTGTTGTTCTACACGCAGTGCACCTCAACTGACTTCTATTTGATGTGCAACTCTAACATTGTGTTTTGTAATTTAATGACATGACTTGAAAATATAAATAAAAGTGAAATTCGATTATTATATGAGGTCTTGTATATTTTATTTGATATAGACTCAGTACATATGTATGTGATAAACATGAAAGCATACATATTATGTGAGGTCTTGTTTTTCTTTTTTTTTATCAGTAAATATGTAGTACAGGTACAGTGATAAACAAAAACATGTCATGAACATAGCCACTTCAATTTTCATTATATGTCATTCAATGGTATTGAGTTTTTATGATGTAAAGTTGACACTTTGGATGCAGACATTAAAAAAATAACCCAATGACAGTGTCAACAGTCATAAACAGTGTCATATCATGTCTTGTTCGATGATGCGTGCCATGTGAGGTGTGCAAAAGCTTCATTCTGTACCTTTGTCACTGAGTGTTGTGCTTCATCAAAATATCAGTTCAGGGTCAAATAAGAATGTTGATGATGGGCAAGGTGCTTGTCTCCCGCTCTTTGTTTTGGTCTTTGTGTGGTTTTATAGACTATGATGCCTGTCATTTCAAATTAAAACACGCTCATGACAACCTCAAAAAAGCCAACCAAATAACTGGTGTAATAACTATGGTGTAAATTATGGTATAAATGTTACTATACACAGTATGGTAAATGTACACTAAAATACACCATAAAGGCATGTATCTTCTGTTAAGTAATCATAAATGTAGATATTACTGAACAGTGAATCTTTGAAAGAGTGTGTTTATGTGTGTCTTACAGTATCTCTTTGAACATGATGCAATGGATCTTTCTCTATTATAGCTTTATATTTTATACTAAATGCTCTGTTACTTTTTTGCTTTCAGTTGGTCTAATGCTGGGCCATAAATTACACTGAGATTGACTTTGAACAAAAAGTGTAGCAAAGTACTGCACCTTTCTACGCGTTTTGTTTAAAGTCAATCTCAGTGTTATTTTGTTTCAGGGTTACCTGTTTCTCTTCAACTCTTCGTCAACAATTGGTGAGGGCAGAGTGAGTCCTCAAGACTTGTCATCATTGACAGGTGTGCATAAAGTGGCAGTGTTTGCTGTCTCTCACCAGCGGAACATCTGGTTTTGGCCTGAGCGGTGCAGGCGTATGAGGATCTCACCTTAGGCACTGAGTTGATCTCAGCCTTACGTCATGGACGACTTACAAATGTATATTATGGGGCCCCATGCGTGGGTGATACCGTCTGAATCATGCGCATGCTAACGGATCGCTCGCCTCTAAATGTGAGAGGGCCCATGGGCTTATTCAAACAGACACAGCCATTAATCATATCAAACAGATCTGCCAGGTGTGTGGAAGATTGCTAGCAGGATAGCAGTCACAAGCCTGTGTACAAACAAGAAGCTTCCTGTTTCTCGCGCTCTCAGAAAAAAAAGGAGCCGTTCCATTGTCATACTGATGTCAGAAGTGTGCAAATGAGAGGGAATGATTAGGACACAGCCTGCCTTCTCCAACCACAGAGACACGCCAGCAGAGAGACTGCACACTTTATGTGTGAGTACCAGCAGTCAACATGACAAAGAGAAAAGTATTAAATTGGAAGACGTCAGTAGATTCATCCTCAGTGCTGAATGACTGATTGATGACGGCCTATTTATAATGCATTGTTACATGTGTTGTGCATTGGGACACTTTATGGAAGACTTGAGAGTGGGAAAAGCAAGAGAACTGGGATGACAGAATGAGGTCAGGAGGAGGCGGGGGAGGAGGAGGCGGTGGGGGAATAGTTGAACACCTGATAGGCCTGTGACAGGACAAGGCCCTGCATAGATTGGAAGGTTTCAAAATCTCGGCATTTTGCCGGAGCCTGTTTTGTAGCGCGGCTCTGATCAATCTGTCCAACTTTTCAGGGAGTGCTTTTCAGAGGTTCTTTCCACTGATGCTGTGCCCACAGCTGCTGCTGTTCTCCTACTGAAACAGGTTTATGCTTCATTAGAGAGTTTTAATCTGAAGTTTGGTACTTTTTTGAATTTAGAGAGAAAAAAAACACATTTACATATGTTTAACAAGTACCGTATTTCCTAAAATTATGGCCGGGGCCTTTATTTACTTACCGGTACATAAGTTCAAAAAGTACAGCAAATTTTGGTTCAATTTTCGACATAAAATACAGTTTAAAATAAAATTCTCATTAAGTCATTTAGTGAAAGACCTGCCTCCTCTTATGGACCCAATGATGCTTGATGTCCTAAAATGACTGACTGACACATGGTACCTTTTCCAACAAAATTTTGGATATGAGTAGCTATTTTAATTCAAAATTTTGAATATTCTTATAAATATCAAATGCTCACTTATTGGTTATAATTTTAACAGATTACTGGTTTGATCAATACTGAAACATGAATTGCACATTATGTGTATGTTCATTGTATTTAACATACACTTTTATCCATAAGGGTTTGTTAAAACACTACACACACTACTGTTCAACAACACTGCTCATTAAAAAATAATAACCATGAATACCCAATAAATACATTGATTAAACTCTTTATATTTAAGTACTAATAAAGCACAACTCTACTGTTTTAGGGTTGAACTGCACTACATGACCAAGAATAATTTCTACTTTAAGTTAAACTGAAGTGCATGACTAAGCTTCTGAAGCCTCTTTGGCCTCAATCTAGCTGAGGTGATTGGCCCTCGGATCATGTCTGGGCTGAGATTTAATCATATTATTCTCTTACAAAATGCCATTGAGGCCCTAAAGATTTTGGCAGCAAAACTGTCACTGAATGTTACCCTTTACATCCAAATAGATATTAAAAAGAAATGATAAGTTTTTCCAACTGGTTGTTTTTTATTTGCTCTGTGCTGAAACTAGTATTTTATATGCATTGTTTTCCTTTTTCTAAAACAATGCCTGCATTTCCCATGAATCTTCACGTGGGTTTTCTCTCATTTTCATGAGGGAAATAGCAATCCCAGTTGCCTAAAAAAAGGCTCCTTTCAAGCAAACAGTCTCGAACAGCAAATGGTGTGATATTCATGTCATCTTTAAACAAGAGAGAGAGAAAGAGAGAGAGAGAGAGAGAGACAGAGAGAGAGAGAGGAAGCCTGACACTTGCCTCAAAGTAATCTCTGCACAGATAAGACCTAGATATCACGTCCCCTGGTACCAATGAGACTCCCCTGCCTCTGGATTTAATTAAACAGTGTGAAATTAATTAACTAGCAGGGTTGCAGGTAAAGAGATTTCTCAGTGGGAGCACACAGACAGTGAGTGACACAGTCGAGCTTTGTGCTGTATGTACAGTGACAGGTAATGATGTGCCACAGGATAGGGTTTATTTCGGGCATGTTATTGTGTGGTGAGTGCGGGGAGACTGGGGGTCCAAAACAGGAAACAGACACACAAAGAGTTATCAAAATAACAGCCCCTAAAATCAAAGTATGAACCTATGTTTGATCTGTTCTATAAATTAATTAGAATTTTCAGTTCTTTATAATAATTTGGTGCAAATTAGATGGAAATGAGATAAAATATTCATTTAGTTATCTGGGGAATCTGCCCGGTGGGCTTTTTAGACTTGAGTCTGGCTCAAAATGCTGTCCATATGGCAATTATGTACAGTAGTATTGCAGGAGTGTTGGTCTGATGCCTGCTGGCAAAGAGGAGTCTGCCCGTGACAAACTGCTGCTAGGATTTGACGCGAGGCGAGGAGGATAATGAGCCTGTTGTAAGCCCTAAGTATAGAGCTTGCCCTGAGGTTGGCACATCTAAGCGCCAGAGCTGTCATTGTTGCACATGCAGCCGCCGATTAGAAACACACTTGTGTTTATCCTCATAAACTTAAAGGTGGTGTCACCAGTGTGGTTCAACAGAGCTCTGTCTTTTCTGACCTAAAGCCCTCGGACATCTCGAATTGAAAGATGAGTAAAGATGTTTGCTTATCGTGCTTATTTTTTTATTAATCTTTTTAAAGAAATCTGTATAAACTGCAAATATTATATGATAAAATTGAAATCCGGTAACATTATCTCTTTGAATGA
Source organism: Limnothrissa miodon (assembly GCA_017657215.1). Lineage (NCBI taxonomy): Eukaryota > Metazoa > Chordata > Actinopteri > Clupeiformes > Clupeidae > Limnothrissa > Limnothrissa miodon. Next base: position 1,059,046 of record JAGFZM010000204.1, read on the forward strand.
ACCACCATGGCAGTTTAAACAAACATGTTAACATATCCGGTTAACATATCTGATTTCCCTTTCACGTCAGGGGAGTGCCTTTGGTTGCTCTAGGTACAATGCTCCCTTGTAATGGAACACTGGTGTGGCATACATTAATTAGCAAAGGCTGGTGGAAAAGCACTGAAAGCTCCTTGGGTTAAGGGGCAAACACTGTGGCCATTACATTTGGGATTACGGAAAGTCAGATGCTCCCCATGCCAGCCAAGTTCCAGTGCAAATAGCGGTGCGGGTGGAATGTAATGAGTCAAAGGCATCTAATTGAGTCCATAGATGCCACACACATCTGAATGGCTGGCATGGAATTAGGGGGAGACTTCAGTGTGAGGTGAGCAATTTACTCCTTTCCAATGATGAAACTGAGCAGGGGCCAGCTTTCCCATGCAGGGTGAATTAATGGCCATTTGGAGGTTGCATACTAAACAATCAGGTGGGCTGGGTGCCATCCGTGCCTTGGGCACTGCAGCTCTGGAGGAACCCAGGAACAGCGGGTGGGGGTGTCAGAAACAAGCAGGCTAAGCTGCTAGCGGCCACTCAAGCATGGGATTAAAACACATTAAACCCATGTACCAAAACCATACTCTTTGTGGCAATATTCCACAGGCGGAGGTGCCACAGCTAATGTCACCATGGCAGTTAGTCTTTTCAGATTTTTTTTCTTCCCCTCCAAAGGCCAGCTACAATGAATGTGTCTTTGTGCCTTCATGCAGAAAAACATGAGGGATTTTAAAAGGTTTTCTGTGTACTGGTTTAGGTGTAAAACTTACTATTGGCTGTGTTTATCCCCTCTGGTGTCTGAATGTAATGCAAAACACGCAATCAAAGTAGGAAGCTCATGAAAGAGTGACTCACAGTAGCGATGAATCGGAAGTGAGAGGAGGTTGTTTGTGGCATGGCCACTGCACACTTTGAATATGCTCATAAGCATCCCTGACTTCCCGCTTTGGAACCCCGATAATGATCGAAAGCCTCTTTTGTAGCTCACCAAAATAGGCCAAAAAGGTGTTGGGGGGAAAAAAAGCCGGAGCTACAGAACAAGCAAGTACAATACAGTCTTTTAAATTTTCAAACTCCGCTGCCCATAAAATGCAAATCAGTAATGGGATCTTTCTTCTTTCAATGCCACTCATTCATGCTTCACCCAGGACATAGGCAGCCCCACAACACATGAAATATGCTTGTGGAGAGCAAATTCTCTTCCTTTCCATAAAGGACAGGGTCCTTGCTGTGCTTGTGGGCCACTGTGACCCTTCAAACCCATTTGGGATGTTCTGTTGCCATGGGGACAAAGGCCTCCACAGAGAGGCACCTGTGTGGAGGACCCGGAGCATACGGCAGGAGTGTGGATGCTGGAGTCTAGCAGCTGATTAGCTTACCGGGGGAAATGGGCTCGAGAGGGATGGAGACATTCCAGGCTCTTGCAATGAAATTGAAGACTAGCTATTTTCAATGATGCCGCAATTAACAAAGACGGATTTCTTGGTCTGTTGCTAAGGAGACAGTATACCATGCATTAACCTCTTTATTTGTGGCCTTCTCTAATTGCCAATGTAGCCATTGAAGGAAATTCTGTCTATTGAAAAAAGTAGATTCTGTGACTGTTCGTCTTGTCAGTTCGTCTAACTGATGCAATTCATTTAGCAATCCACTGTTCAAATGAGGCACACAGCCATATATGAATAAAGTGAAGGGGTGTAAGGCTTTGTTTGATTTAGAGTCAGCAGTATTGTGAAGGGTGATAGAAAAAGACTGTGTCCTTGGCTCTGGGACAGCCACTTTGCACTGCGTTCAGTTCAGTTGTGCTTTATGTGAACATTGTTTTATGTTTTATAGTTTCTATTTCATTTTATGGGTCGGGCTGAGATATTCTCTGCTGCAAATGGTGCAAATGAAAAGCTACACTGCATTGGATTTTAAATGACTCCCCATTCCTGGAAAGTGTTGGTAAATTCTGAATTAGGTTGCCATTGTTTAAATTAATGGACCTTTTTTTCGGGCGGCAAATAAATATACGAGGCTGAAACAAATACAACGAAACGAACATACAGTAGATGGGCCTTTTGTGAAGACTATAGCGATTGCCTGATGTATCCCTGAAAAGCAGACACAGCACACACAATGAATAAATCAAACTTCCCATTTGGACGGGAATACTGCAGCAGCAGCAGCAGCTAGCCCTTGCAGCACCTCCCTGTTTTGATGGTAGGCGATGAAAGCACAGGTGGATGCTAGAAAAACAGAGAAAGTTTCCCCCAGCTCTGGCCGCTGTCTGAGGGCCCCCATTAACACAGGAGTGCTGGTTTGCTGTCTGGCTGCTGGGCGCAGCAGGTCAGTGTTCACAAAGCTCTGTTTGTTCCTGGGCCTGCAGGGCTCCCTGGGCGAGCCTGGCTCCAGAGGAGACACAAACAAGCGGGAGCTTCATTCTTTGACGCCAGAGCTGCTCCCTCAACATATTTGTCTCTTCCCCGCAACAGGGGTGCTTTTTGCCAGCACTTCCTTTTACTGAGCGCTGAGCCGGAGGATCAACAATCTTGTGTTGTTCTAAGCGAAGGAGCTTAAATGACACTTTTGTTGTTTTCCTCTTCTTTTCTTTTTTTGTCTTTGTTGAGATTCTTCGGCCCTGTCCTTTCTCTTTTTTCTGCCGTTTAGAGTGACACAGAATGCATTTTGTGGCTGTGACAAAATAGGAAGTGAATGTTGTTTTTGATGTGAAATTACAGCACTTGCTCTTTTGACTTAGATAATTGCACTTGTATTACACTTGCTTTTCTTAATACACTTTAATCCTAGATGATCCATGCCAAACATTGTGGCAAAGCTTGGCCTGGTGTTTTTTTTCTGTCTATAGACTAATAAGAGAGTGGCCTCTTCTTGCTTTGCAGTTGTCAGGTCAAAGATTCAATACGGCGCTCCAATCTGCAGTCCAAGTATAACTCCATTATGAAGACGACTTATAAACGTGGGCAGTATGACACACAGCCGGTTGATTTAGTTTAATGACCATGACAGTGACAGTGTACTGATGAAAATTGGACTCCCCCCACAAATTTACATCACTTCAGGGTACTTGGGGCTCTTTTAGTGGCTGCTCTCTGGAGCACAAGCCATCAGGAGGTCCTGGATATGTCATGCTTGTCACCTTCCTTTAAGTGCATCTGCAGACGTGGGAGGGGATTAATATTATATAGCCTACGGAAGCGCACAGACTGTCTTATCAGTGCTGTGTCTGCGATAAGCACCTCGGCACGGTGAAAAGCCTTTCCCTGCAAAGAGACTGTAATCATTTTTTTTCTCTTTCTTTTCCCTTCACAAAACCAAACACATTTAGTTATCTGTAAACAGTCTTTCAGTGTTATGTAGATTAATATGTGGGATCTACATTTAAAATCTTCTCTGCAGTATAACTATCACATAGATTTATCTTTCAAGTTTTGTCTTCGGTTTTAAAGATCTCTGAATATTTTCGGTCAGAAAAGATACCGTGTAATCATGCTGCAGCATGGATCCCCACACTATCTCCTCCATACAAATCCAAGGCAAATATTAGTCGACATTATCATGCTCCAGGCCTTGTGACTTTTTCAATTTCACTGTGTCCATTCAGAGATGTCAAAGTCAGTCTTTTCCCGGCCTCAGTCTGGATCTTAGAAATTCAGATGACTCTAAAACAGTCTCATAAAAAGCCTCTTTCTTAGAGCATTATCATTTCAGATGATTTGTCTATAATTTGCATCTGGCGTCGCACAATTTTGAATGCACTTAGATGGTTGGCAGAGCCACCCACTTCTGTTTGTTTGTTAATGTGACCTCAAATCCGAACCCCTACTGAAAGTGGCGTGTGAGCGAGAGAATGGGTGAGAGTGAGACAGAAAGGAAGGAAGGGGGAGGGAGGGAGAGACAGAAAGAGAGAGAATGTGCATGAGAGATTATATGAGAGAAATGGGAAAGATGGAGAAGTGTTAAAATTATTTAGGTGTTTCTGCTCTCCTGTTTTTAGTGAAATGTCATTTTTTATTGAAACGTTGGTCCTTGGTAGTCTTGGCACTCACCTCACATTAGTCCACATCAATGGATATGTCAAAGTGCAAAGAAATGACTCTGCCATCCGGCTGACACATTCACTGCTCTGGTGAGAGCAAAAACAGACCACATCAGAGAGTGTTAAAATCACTTAGCCAAAATCAGCAGTGCGATTAGTACAGCACTGCTAATCCAATCAGACTGCAGAAGGTAATGACACACAGCACAGCTGCCACAGGCCAGGGACTGGGTGCCTGAGATTCACTAAATCAAAGCAATAATGCGCTCTTGCGTGCAGCATCACACAGTCGTCTCCCGCTGAATCCATGCTGCGCACAGCTCAGACTTTAACTTTAATCAGAGGGACACAGCATATTGGAGCAACCATATTTGATTAATTGTGACCTAGATAAGAACAAAATAACTAATTGCCAGAAGACAGCTCATATCTCGTCAAGGTTTATTACTGAGTCACAAGCAACAAAAAGCCATTCTGTGTTTGCGCTTTTTTAGACAGTTGGGTAGATTTAGCTATTTTTTCTCACATGGGTACAGTTCAGGGGGTGCAGTTATCAGTACCAGATAATATTTCTGAGATACGGTGTATTTTTAGACTTTTAGACCCACCAAGAGCACAATGTTTTTTTGCAATTCCACAGTGTCTCTGTCGGGTAAGAGCTTTATAAAGTTATTAAAAAACACATACAAACAAACAAAAATAAATAGCACCATCAAAAATTTAGTTCGAATTTTAACAGTTTACTGTGCATCTTTGTTTTATGGCTGAGTGTATTTCAGATAATACCCATAATGCGAGCGACCCACCAACGACAGGGCAAGATGACTCGGCAGGCTACTCTGCACCCGTGGTAGTTATACGGCCATGGATAGTACCCCCCCCAGAGGCTCACAGATCCTCTCGCAGTGAGTATAGCTCCGCTGGCACTCAGTGCAACAGATGCCATAGTGGTCCAGTATGGGATCAAAGACCATTGAGCCTGTCTCTCCTTCCTGACCACGCTGCTGTGGGAGAAGTGAATGGAGACACATTTTACTGTTTAGAAAAATAGAGTTTTTCACAGATGGAAAAAAAAAAAAAATCTTAAACACTATCAATAACACTTTCTTGTGCATTAGTGTGACAGCCTTCAGAACAAGCCCTAACCTCATTGGTGGCAACAGAATTCTGCGACCTTATTTTTAGAGGTTACTGCCACATCGAATAAAGCCTTTTCATCCAATGTTCTTGAGTGAATTTTTCTCAAGAAAGCCAGTTGGACAGGTGTCAGATAAGGTAGCAGTGCATCTCCTTGCCTGATATGTTATTCATGGGTCTCAAAAAAGGTCTGGGAGTGCTGTGATGGTGGAGGCTTGTATCGGCGCAGTACTCACGTGGTAGGGGTTTTCAGGGTTAACGGCAGACGCCGACCCCTCCTTGCCCTCCTCCTCACCCCTTCCAAAGGTGATGTTCTGGGAAGAGTCATGGGTGCCGTCAGCAGAAGCCTGAAAGACCTCCATGTCAGCCTGGCGCTTTGTACGTTCTGCATCCCTTTTTCCCCTGTCTCCGTCTGTGGCTGCTAGCGCAAGGAACACAACTTATGTTTCATTACAAATGTCTGGATGAGGAAAAAATATCCAATGGCTGCCATAAATCAGCTGCCTAAATGACTTGCACTTTAGTAAAGCTATCTTGGCCAAATACATACAATATACTTACAATCTGATTTGAAGACAGTCCACTAAACTTTTGTAGTATGGCTTTGTTGTGGGCAAAGACCCAGAGCTTCCATTAGAGGATTACAACATAACTTGAAAATGTACATTCCACTCATTGTTTGATATTCAAAGTTGCAAAACTTGAGTTTTTGAAGGCATGACTATGAGCCAAAATCCTAAATGGTGCTTGAGAGAGAGTTTAAAATTGTGTTTGAGATCATTTGCAACATGCAAAGGTGCAAACATACCATCCAGATAGGTTGGGCGCAACCAGAAGATTGGCAGATCGCCACAAAGTTTAAGTATTCTGTTGGTCAGGAATCTGCTGTCCTCAATTGGCTCCTCCGACGCAACCCAAATCAGAGGCTTGCCATCAAACTTTGCAGGCATGACCTCATCTTCCTAGGAGAACAAGAATTGCCACACTGTTTCACTTTATGTGAGAAGTCCATAAAATAGCACTGTATGTGACCTGTAGATAACCCTGTGTTCTCCTCCTTCTCCCTTATGTATTTTCCTCTACACGTAATCCCTATCTTTAGCACTGGGGCCCCATTGTCCATTATGAACTTGTTTTATATACTGATCAGTCTACCCAATCTCCAAACTTCACAGGATACCTCATATCCTCACTAAATCACTGTTCTCAGCATCTTTACATTTGGTGACACTAGCGCCATGCAAATGTGCCATCAAGCTTTATTTCTAAAAGATGTCTAAAAGTTTGTGCCATCTTTGTCGACAGTAGCCTTTCATTAAGTAGCCTACTGTAGAATCATATACCGATACAATGTTTTTTTTTTATTAAAAAAGTCACTTTTTGACTTTTCTAAACTCATGATCATCACATAAGGAAGAAATAATATAATGATATGCATAATTTGCACAAAGCAGGCTGATTACCGGTCCAGAAAAAACAACACGACTTAGGCAACTAAAAAAACTAATTGGCAGAAATACACTATGATGCTAGTCATGTGATTCGAGTCCACATTTCTGGTGTCACATATCCCATCAAATTACATTAGGGTATGAAGTTGAGTGATATGTCAGCTAGAAGTTCACCACAAGCATAGATGTTCAAGGCGTGACACAAATAAGAATGACGCTTGATGTCTGCATGTACATTCTCAAGATAACTTGTACTACAGTGTTGCTTGTGGGTGAGACCACACAATATAGTTGACTTGCCAGCTACAGCTGTACAGTAGGCAAACATTAATGGAGTCAATGTAGTGTAATTAGACAGTTTTAGCTTTTTGTATATTATTCCTGCTATGACATAACACATTGTAAACATACAAATAAAAGTTTTACAATAATTTTGATAACTGACTAAAAATATACCAAAAATATATATATATATTTTAGATTGGGTCAAGTTTGGGAAACATAAGATTCCCTGAGAATAATGGATTATAATAGATTATAATACACTGTTGGGGCCAACAAGTCTTAGAATATGCATTTTTTGGATATATAATTATAAACCTTTCTGGCACCTAACACACTTATGGTATGATGGATGATGAACTTCAATTTTGTACCGCAATTGAGCATTTTTTTTTTGTATTTTCTGTGATTTATTTTCAGCTCTCTCTCTCTCTCTCTCTCTCTCTCTCTCTCTCTCTCTCTCTCTCTCTCTCTCTCGTCCCCTCTGCCAGGTCTGCCTGGAGCACATGCCCCCATCCTTTTTTGATTTAGGATCGTTCAAAGTTCCTTCCTGTTAAAATCTTCCTTGCCAGTCTTGCCAAAGGCTTGCTCTCAGGGCATAAGGCCTTTGTTTCTGTAGAATGCCTTTAGACAATGCTCATTTTTAATAACACTGCACAAATAGAATCAAACTGAACGTTCAAAAAGCATACTGCTGTATCAACAATAAATGCAGTTTGTGTTTGTGATGGACTTAATAAGCTTATTGTACATACAATGATGGATTCTATGGAATTACATTAAAGCATTTTAATACAACTGCATTACCAGTTCAATCATCAAGGAGTCCTTGCTCTCTGTGTCCATCTCTGGAAGATTGGCTTTGATTTGAGACTTGATATAACACTTCACTCCCCCGGAGAAGCGGATTACAGTCACTCCCTGCTCAAAAGATCACAGCTGACATATAAATATACACATACATGCATATATATAAACCTCACAAACAAGCACATCCAAAACATTGCCTTAAAGCTCCCATTTAATTGGAGAAAAATAAGAACGGAAGAAGTCAGAAATACTCCCAATTTGGAAATCATGAATCTCAACAGCCTCTTCATCTCCACTCCCAGTTTTGAACCTCTCTAGGTTATTTTCAGAGTCAATCTCCATGGAACCCTCTTCAATCTTCCCATTAATGCTCACGCTGTAGTGTATATTGTACACCTGCACAGATGAATCATGCACAAGTGATCAAATGAGTGTCATCTACTTCCCATGCTGCCATGTCTCAAGAACCTTCCATCTTGACTTTTTGCAAATTTAAAAAATGCAACCATGAGGGAAGGTTGAATGTGGGATGTTCAAACTACACGATTCAATAGGAGCCCCTGAAAAACACACACTTCCTGAATGTGGAACATTCTTTTCACCTGCACTAGAGTTCAGTACAAGAGGCTAAAGAGGTGATCTGAGCACCATAAAAGACACCTTACATGTGCCTGTCTACGAATCTTGAAGGATGCTGTCCTTCCTTTGACAGAATCTCTCTATGACAGACATGCCGTTTTCAAAATTATTTCACATAGATGCCCAGTGTTTGACTCCAATTATAGCCAATGATTGGAATGTAATACCAAGCAGGAGGGCAGTGTTGGCCTTAGGCAAAGAAATCCAACCTGAGCTGCCTGCCCTTAGCATAAACTTGTTATAATATGTATAGATATTCCAGTATCATTAATGAGGCAATGAATAGACCACTGGTCCCCCACATTCTGTCTAGTGCAAACTTCACTGGACCAAAACAGAACAGCTGCCATTGCAGAGTTGGAAATGGCCAACCAATGCCAATTCCCAAGTATTTAAATAATTTACTTCACACTAGACATCCTCTAACCACACAGCACATGTAAATCTAATCAGCAGTTAGACTGAAGGAGCTAACTGCATTTTTATGGCAGCCTATTTGCATCATTTGTCCTCGAGGTCAATCAAAGCTTTTATATACTAAATTCTCAAGGTTTTTGAGTTTGCCTACTGAATGATGATTTCAAGATGATTCAATGGTTAGGGGCCTTGACAATTATGTAGGCTAAAGTCAAATCAAGTAGATATATCTTTACATTCTTATCGCCAACTTTCCAGATGTATAGACCCCCGATTGCTCCAAGCAGCATGAAGGTTGTGCCCACGATGACTGCAGCGGTCCCAAGTCTCCAAAAACAACTAGTGCCGTAGGGCTTCAGAGTCGCAGCTGTGAATTCCTTTAATAATATTAAAAATTATAACGCTGTAATTATATTTCTTAACCTGAATGTAAGATATAATATTGGTACTATTACTGACAGCACTATGGTTCTACCTTAGAAAGCTAAAAATTAACGAACCATGATATTTAACATGACCTACCGGCGAGAAACCTTTTTCCGTATCAATAGAACAATCCCGAGAGAAAGGAATCTTCGAACTTTCCTCCATGGTAGCGCATTGACTCCTGTTGCTGAGGTCTGCTCCCCCAGTGCCCTCCCAGAATGTGAGTGACTATGGCTACAATCTTATGGGAGGGAGGGAAGGAAGGAAGGTAAAGAAAGAAAGGACGAAAGAAAGAAAACCGCTGCTCGTATCTGGCCATTCAATATACCATATTTGAATAGTGCTCCCCGTATATGCCATGAATATGAGTTAAATACTACCAACATACTTACTAACAGTGAAATTATTTTTATATCATGTTAGGCTACGCAAAAAAAAAAATGGGTGCATTGTGCACGGTCGTACGCATAGTGCCTACAGGCTCACTTAGAAGACAGAGAGAGAAAGAGAGATGAGTGGCGCGGACAGGGCATGGGATAGTACAAAAGTGGAATGGAGCAGTAGGAAAGTGTCGTGAACCAGTCAATAAGTCCAGATGTTCAAGGTCACTGCACAGTATATGTAAAAAGACTGATGCAACTTAGACCGAATAACCGGGCGTCAAATTCAAATCACTGATGCTGACTTAGAAAATGCTTAGAGGATCTGCCCCTTTTTATCTAAGCGCTCTCATAAAAGCTCAGGCTACCCCCGACAACTCCGGTCCTCCAATGACTGTCGACTGGCAGTCCCGGCACCTCGCCCAAGGCAATCCAGACTCTTCTCATGTGTCGTCCCACGCTGGTGGAATGACCTACCAAAAACAATCAGAACAGGGCCATCTCTGGAGGCCTTCAAAAAGCTCTTAAAGACCCAGCTATTCAGAGAACATCTTCTATCCTAGAACTGAAGCACTATCCCCTAGCACTGCTCCTTAAGGTTTCTGCTATGTAGCTTGATTGTTATCCTCGTTTTGTAAGTTTGGATAAAAGCGTCTGCTAAATGCATAAATGTAGGCCTAAATGTAAATGAATAACAGGCACATAATATACTTTGCATAATCAATATTCAGTTTATGTTGTATGGAGTTTTCTAGTTATTTTCCCTACTTGATGACCCCGAACAACATTGATGACCCCGTATCAATCATTCACACTGGATTTGTCTTTTAACCACACATTAAACATATAAACATATACAACTTTTCCTAAAATAGTTTTAAAGTGTGACAGGCATACATATAATTATTATTAATGCTTTGTAGTTAAGCAATAGACTACTTTCCTTTTTACTGTGTGTCTGTTGAGTTTAATAATTAACATAAGCATGAAGCATATTAAAAGTAGAGGAGGTTGAGAGATGCAAATGAGAGTAGAAAAAGAAAAGTTATTTTATGTTGTGCCATCTGTCATTGAATATGGAAGTGGGTTAATTGAATGAAGTTATTGTATTTTGTAAGTAGTGTGCAGCTAATAACATTCTGACTCCTCATTCTGGCTTGCTCATGATTTAGATGGAGAAATGTGGAGAGGAGTTAGCTTCTAGTGTGTAACACTAGTGTGTACCTTACAGTTCAATCCTGCAGGCATCCCTGGTGCACACTGACTCATTGCTGTGGTGATTTGGGTGCAGAAACCGTTAAAGTTACACTTAAAGGGATTGTAGGTTCTGGCATATGTGTTTTTGCTAGAGGAAATTCTTGATGTTTGCAGAATGTTAGTTCAAAATGAGTGTAGTGTGTTGACTCAAACATTCCCAATGAATGAGGAAGAAGTCAAAAACTTTCCAACAGCCCTAGTTACTGTGTAGATGCCTGTTGGCACTTATGGTTATTTGGTCCATGTGAAGCATATTAAAATCTATTTGCAGAAAGTGGTTGCCAGAGTCTTCAACCGGTATAATGGAAATGATTTGTTGCTGCTGAGTGCTGGCAGTGCCAACAGAGGGCTTGAAATATGAAGTGATTGTGTATGGACTGACAGTGATTGGGAGAGGAGGTGCTGGGGAGCAGACTCAAAGCACGCCCCTGTGAAGTGCCTGTAGTGCTGTGGTGATTGGGGATGACGATGTGTGCCACCCACTCCAAGAGATCAGGATCTGCACACTTCAAAGCTATAGACACAGCCATGTCAGGAGAAGAGATAAGATGCGCAGGTGAATGGCCTGTAATAAAATAGGGATCAGTTATTTTAGTTATTAATTTACAAATTAAAAACAGTCATTTGTTTTTAATTTGTCCCTATCAATTTCTTAGACCATTAAGGCAAAGTAATATGATTTTACTCTACTGGAGGCATAACATCTACCCATATATATTATTCAATCAGTGTTTCACTTAAAGTAGACCTATGTTATTTACAAATGTTTACAAAAAAGTCACTGTGTTACTAATGAATTGCTAAAACATTATATGGTAAAATAGGTTGCCTATATACAGCTATAAAGCTGGTAGCCTGTATAATACTGTACACTCAGATATGATTATCATAAACATTCCTGACCAGATGGAAAGATTAAAAATACTTTCAAAACAAGATATTATTTTATAAAGATATCATTATATAAATCAAGCTATTTATATATTTATATATTTATTTATTTAATCAAAAGATAAACTGTCTCATATGCATCCAGTGCAAATGTCAACCCTCGGTTGACTAGAAATAATAACATTGAACATCATGCTGTTGGCAAAACATATTCTAAATGGAGAAGTTTTGTCCTGTAAAAACAAAAAGTATATTATCTACAAAGTAGACATTTAATGCATTTAATCATTTTGACGGTTAATGCTTCATTAGTTGAAGCTTCTTAGTTGTAATTCACCCCATTAAGTGTGGGCAGCAGGCTGTGTGGGCTGATCCATGAGTAATACCAGCACTCATGCACTACAATCTACAAGATGTGTAATTCGTGTTGCTTTGGGGTCTTCCAGAAGTACCCATATAAAAGACAGAAAAATGCAACTTTGATCTTCTCATTCACACCTACCATGGTGTTGGAAGAAGGACATTATTGGTTAGGTTGAGGTCTAGTCCTGATGAAATTCTCTTACGTTGAAACTCATTATCAGACTATTTATTTAAGTATTCACAGGTATCAGTGGGAGTTATACAACATTAGGCTTTTACAGGTGGAGCTTCCTAGTAGTGGCATATCATGCCATCTTTGTGTGAGTAAAACACTGGAATTCATCATTTTTGCAAAATAGCTTACCAACCAAAGTATAATTTACATGTTATAATAGGTAGATGTTAACAGCCCCATGCTCTTCTCAATCATAACTGCACATATTCTGCTCTATTAATAGGTTTCCCTTGTGGTGGCTAAACTGAGGCTTAACATTCAAGTATGATATGACCTGTCATGTTGAATGACCTTTCAGCATTTGAGTAGATAAGAAAACAGTGGGTGGTTTTCTAAGCTAAGATACATGCATCTGTTCCCCCAAAAAAAGCAACATTTTCAATTTCTTTAAAATGGTTTATTTGTGCAACATTGTGACAAAATTTGATACAAACACAAACACTATTATTGACTGAGATTGAATATGAATTATTCTACCTGTGGGTCAGTTATTACTCATGTCCCAGTGAATGGGTCTTCATGCCTTATAAAATCAGTAGGGTGTTGTTTTTTCAACTCTAATAAAAAAATATACTCTGTATTTACAAAGAAATGTAATATATCAACAAATAGAAACAGTCATAAAAGAGACCAAAGAACAAACACCTACAGTACAAACACACCTAAACACTGTGCACTTGAGATTTTACGATTTTGAAAAGCTCTCATCATCGTTATCTTCAGTTGAAAATGTCTTTGTAGATTGTGTGTACAAGGGAATACTGATCTCCTCCGACTCCGGAATCCTCTCTGGTTGTGCAGAGCATACAAGGATGTAGTCGAATTTTCGATGCTGAACTTTTTCCTGAACACTGTAGGGACCACTTGTCTTGGACATTTGAGCCTTGTTATGGCTCTCCCTCTGAAGACTGTCCCTTGGCAATGTGGCTGTCTTGGCAAATGTTGAGAGATGTCTGTTAGATGGGTTGCCATTGGGTCTGATTGCTGATGGGCTCCAGCATCTGTCAGAATGGCCCAGGATCTTGCACTCACTTGTGCAGGCCCACAGCCCTACGAAAACAATGCAGCACATTTAATTTGAGTCAAAGGTCAAATGTCGATTGATTATCAGTGGTGGCACGTGTCGGTGGGGTAATTAGACATGCATCCATCCCTGTGTGGACATGTTTTGAAATGATGCCAGTGGGTGAACGGTGTCATAACCCATACAACATCAGTCATTTGATGAAACCATTTGGGTGCTAATGGATGCTTAGTGTTCTTTCTCTTTACATGGAAAAAATCTGCTGTGCTGGAAATAATTGAGTTCCATAAAGCCCACTAACATTCAGAATCAGACGTTGTCAGGTATGAATGAATGTAATGCTTTCAATTCCATTTATATGATGTCATTTCTTTTTTAATCTGCCAATTTAATATTATCTAAAGGGAAAACTTACCATTCACAGGTTGACAGTCTTTTTTGTTGCCATCACTGATGTCTGAATCACTGTCATTGATGTCACTGTCTCCCTTCCCACTGTCCTTCCCACTGAACTGTGGGTCTCTTGCTGAGATGGTTGTCATTGAGTTGCCCTTCCATATTGTAATAGGCCTCATGGTTTCTTTTCCATAGCCGGGCAAAGTGCAATACCCCTATGAGAAAACAACATTCAGTGCAGCACAATATATGACAGTACTACTACTGCCCACTTTCAGATACAGAAATATACACTAATTTACAAGGATTCCCATACCTCCACTTTGCAGTTGATTGCCCTGCCTTTGGGATTAAATGCATGGCTTTTCTCTCTTCCACTCTGGGAGCTTGAACACATGTCCTTACCAACTGTGGCTATGCTGGAGTTAATTAATACAGATTTGTTGGGGAAATGCTGTTCATCAAACATGTTGCCAACATGGTCTGATATCAGGGAAACTGAATTACTCTCTCCCTTTTCCAAGTGAGGCACATTTTCTTTGTCATGAAATCCACCTCCTCTCTTCCCTCTTTTGTGTCGACTGCAAATGGTGGTAATTAAGATAATGGCAAGTAAAAGGACTGTGCAGCTGCCTGCTAGAACCACAATAATTACAATTGACATGTCCCATTCATGAGGCTCTTCCTCACTGGTTTTGGCATACAAGTTGTCACTGGGGGGAGCGCCTGCGGTGAGAATGAAATGTATTGAGGCTGTGGATGTCAGAGACGGCTGGCCATTGTCATTTACTGTGACCGTGACTTTAAGAACCTCATCCACATCAAAGGTGAGCTTGTGGTGTACGTACACATGGCCTGTGACCCTGTTGATTGATAATCCTAAATCTCCGCCCTCTATCAGTCTGTAGGAAAGCTCCGCGTTTCTGCCCTCATCAGCATCTCTTGCCTTTATCTGGGTTACAATGTAACCTGAAGGTGCATCTCTTGGCAGAAGAATTTCAGCCGTTCCGTTATTCAGGATGGGATGAATTATAGAGGGTGGGTTGTCATTTTGATCACCTATTTTTAGATTGATGGTGGCACTACTGTGAAGCTGAGGCCAGCCACCATCGCTTGCCTGGATTTGTATGTCCAGCTGTTTCATGACCTCATAGTTGAAACTTCTCAGAGCATAAACAGAGCCCGTCGCTGGATCAAGGGATACAAATGTTGATACAAGGGACCCCATCACAAGGCTGTCCAGCAGCCTGTAGGTGATTTTGGAATTCCGTCCCAAATCTACATCTGTGGCAACTACAGTCATAATAAAGGCCCCTGGCGCATTGTTTTCCTCAATAGATACCTCATAAAAAGGTTTGCTGAACAGTGGTGCATTGTCATTTTCATCAGTTAGTCTAATAGTATATTGGGATATAGCTCTTAAAGGGGGTGAACCAAAGTCTTCTGCCACTACTGTTAAGTTATATTCAGGCATGCGTTCTCGATCCAGATGTGAAGTTGTGACGATAGTATAGCTGTCTTCATGTGCTCTTTGAAGTTTAAAATGGTCATGTCCGTAGAGGGTGCATTGTACCTGCCCGTTCACGCCAGAGTCCCTGTCCGAGGTGCTGATTAACGCCACGAAACTGTCTGGCTCTGCAGCCTCGCTGATGTAGGCTATACCTGCCGTGGTTGAAGTCATTGGAGTGATGCTAATTTCAGGGGCATTGTCATTCACGTCTTTAATGTGAATTATTATTTTGCATAGCGACGGAGTGGGGTTAGGACCTAGATCAGTTGCTTGGACATCTAATTCATACGTTTTTTTGTCTTCGAAATCAACAGGACTCTCAAGTGTTAAACGTCCCGATTTACGTTCCACCTTAAAAAGTTGCCGGATCTCGGCAGAAACCTGTTTTCCGAATCCGTACACAACTTCCCCATTCAGTCCCTCGTCGGAGTCAACGGCATTTAAATCCAGTATAAGATATAAGACTGGGGCGTCTTCGGGTAAATCGACCGAAAAATTGTTTTGGTCGAAAACTGGAGAGTTGTCATTAAAGTCGTTTACTTTTATTGTTATCTTAGTGGAGCCTGATCTAGATGGGGTACCCCCGTCGGTGGCAACAAGCTCCAAAACATGAGAGGACTGAGTCTCCCTGTCGAGCTCTTTCATTAGTACCAACTCCGCATATTTAACCCCATCCGCTCTTGTCATTGCATCAATGGTGAAGTGACTGTTCACTGAAATTTGGTAGCTTTGGATGTAATTAGACCCCACATCAGCATCCTCAGCTGCATCTAAAGGGATTCTGGACCCCACCACAGCATTTTCAGAAATTTCAATTGTTGATTCTTTGTGTGGAAACTGAGGAGAGTTGTCGTTAACATCTTTAACCTCCACCTCGACATGGATTAATTTGAAGCGCTCTTTGGAAAAATTAACAACATCAAAAGTAAGCAGACAATGTGGATTGCGCTTGCAGATTCTCTCCCTGTCGATACGCTCTCCCACCGTAAGCTCCCCGTCGCTTTCTCTCAGTCTGATAAAAGAAGCATTAAATTGTTTCATCATGCGAAAATTCGTTTTGGTGCCCGGTGAAGGAATCCAAGATAAGTCCCATCCAATGTTACCGATCACAGTGCCTGGTCCACTCTCTTCATTTATTTGGTATCGCAGTGTATTCCCTTCTGTCACAGCTGGTGAAACAACCCATAGGCAAAGTAAGATGAATTCAAGAATCCACCAATTTAACCAGGTAAATATTTTTTGTTCCATTTTGAAGATTCTGCGTTCACACACTTTTCCAGTCCTAATTGAACAATTATAATCCCATCGTTTAACAAATCATCTCGAGAAATGCGCTCCAGCATGTGCCGATCATCAGGTCTTCCAAACTGTACTGGAAGTCACTTGTTCGATGTGCGCACACAGATGCGTTCACGTCCCGACCCCTCCCGTGCAGCGCGGGAACCTGCAGTGGCGGGGTCCTTTATGGAAATCCACATGCAAATGAGATGAAGTGTAGCCAATCCGCCTCTTTAGAATGGAAAATAGACCATACAAAGGGTATCTAAACCAATTCTGAATATAGGTGAATACCTCTTGATTAACCTTTTATCTTTTGTCAGCTCTAAATATAGCCATACACTTCCACAGGGTGCACTGTAATGAGAGAAATGATTATAATATGACGAGTAGCATGTTCTACAGTGGCAGAAAAGGAAAAACAACTGATAGTGATAATAATTTCTGGTATGTTTTATTGTGGCTCCATAGTAGATAGAAATGAAGACAACCTCATTGGGGAAAATGATTTATTACTAGAAACTCCTATTTTACTCTCAGTAACCCAAATGTTTCTTTAAAGTCCAAATGAAGCCTTTAAAGGCAGACTACTTGTGAGGTGCAGGAGATTAATGCCATGGAAGGATATCTCATTGAGGACATCAGTCAGCATTATTCCAAAATGACAGACCCAGGGGATAATAACCTTGGAAAGGGTTTTAGATAAGAACATCATCTCTTGTGCAAATGCAGCCCTGTCAGCCACTGTCAAAACTCTTCTCACCTAACGATGACAAATGCTAGCTTGTATGGGCTCTGAAGCATGTATTGGTATGCATTCATGAACCAATCAGGCCAATCATGTCAATACCCAACCCCCTTCCTCTTCCTCTTCTTCTCCCTCTCCCTTCTTCTCCCTCTCCCTTCAGTCTTTCCCCATACATTGCACTCGTAGAATGCTCATTTACTGAAAAGAGAAGTCAGCGGTTATATGTGTGCTATTACTGGTGACCAGGCACTTAAATATATCCATGTCAGGGTGTTAGAAGTCTACTTTCTCTAGTTTATAGGACCCAAAATGCAAGCACAAACTGCATTCTCAACAGAATCCATTATCTCTATGGAACTGTTATTGCTCTGAAAGTCTGGGGCAAATCATCTGTTGGTTCCAATGAATTCCAGCAAATGTGGAGAGAAACTGTTTCAGGGAAGATAGGGATTTCAAATTTACAGTTTGCTCACAGACATAATTCCATTTTAATGGGATTCTAAATGCATTCAGTTTCAAGGGATGTCTACATTTTCAAGTTTGCTAATCACTTCAGTCCATAATGTGCCTCAAGAAACGCCATGATAGTCTACATTTAGAGCTAGCTCCGAGCTCCAGATTCTTTCAGAGAGATAAGAAATCAGCAGCAAATTATACAGCACCGACGCTCCAGTGGCTTGATGGTGGCTCTTGAGGGAGATCTCATTCTTTTAAGATTTCTTTAGAATTCTAGGAAGACCTTCTCAAAATGAGTTGGCTTTTGTGAACCGCTGGAAAAATTGGCAACAATCAGGGATAAGCCTGCATGTTAGTATGCCGATCCAACTGTCTGTATATACCCTTATAATTAGAAACAGGGCAAAAACAAAAAGGAGGAATCGGTACTCTCTTGATGTGTAGTGCCTTTTCAGACATAAGATTCACAGCACTCATTCTCTTGCAGTGGAGCTATTATAGATGGAGTTTGTCCCACAGCCATAGCCTGTAATGTCTGGCTTATAATTGGACAATTCATCAGAATGCCTTAACTGTGTGCAGATGGAAAGCTTTAAGTCTTAGTCTTAGTTAGCTGAAAGAGAACAATAAACTTGATCTACCTTTTGCATAATATTTATCCACATTTTATTTAATTATTTCCCCTAAGTAAATATTTAGATTTCGCACCATCTGGCACCAGTGCAATTTAGATAGGCCTAAATGAGTGCAAATGAAAATGATGATTTGAGTGTTACTTGCTGTAAAGCTTTAATTGACTTTCCAACAAAAGGATCTTGGCTTGGGCCACAACCAAGCCCCTTCAGTTCATTAGCTGCAGAGAGTAAGCAGCTAACAGAGCCATTACTCTAAAGCGGATTTGGCTGCAGTCCGCAACTCCCACACAGGCCACTCTCGCATAATTTCCTGTTGATGACCCACGTCTTCGTCAGCTGTGATTCTCATTGTGTGGTGACCTTTAAAATATCATCACCCTTTGTCGGATTCACATAACATTACTGTCTGACTCTCTGATAAGATAAGAGCTGATAAGAGCTGACACCACACACAACAAATCTACACATGGCCATTTGCAGGCTGAGACTAACAGCAGGCTGGTAGTTAAATGAACTTGCCAGATTCGATGCAATGTATTAAATTAGGGTTTGTGTTATCTTGATCTGGTCCTTTTAGAGTAATTTCACTTGGTGCAAAATTTGAGGATTCATTTCACTTGAAGAAATACAATGAAATATGAATATAGAAGTTCAATATTGATGTGCAAATAAACCTAATTTTAAAGCTGTGCCTCACACAACCAAAACATTTTACTGCTGACGGCCCACATAGACTTAAACCTAAACAATTCTTAATACTTAGGCAATCTTAGAGATTTAGGAAAACAGTTTTTATGTTTGCATGTAGACCTAGTTAGAAAAACAGTGACAAAAAGAATTTTAGGCACCAATATGGCAGAAGTGCAAACTTTTGGCTATAATCATGGCAGCAGTAGCCAGTGGTGGAGCCAGACTTTTGGGTAGGGGGGCAAAAGGGATAGGGCTTATGGTCATGGACACTGAAGGGGTGGTAAAAATGGGGGGCCCGGCGGAAATTTTAAATTAGCTACATTAGATTTCTGGTTCACTGTATTCTGGTGTATTTGGTGGCATATTTTCCGCCTACTAACAAAAAGCGCCAGGATACATTTTATACAAAACTGACTTTCCGACAGAATACAGGTTTTTTATTATTCGGCTGTAGGGTACATAGCCTATGTTGGACATGGCCCCTGCTTACCTCTGCCAGTGACGGTAGTATTATGATGGTGCAAACACTTTTTATATGTTCGCATTTACAAAGACACTGCCTCTTGAGGAGCAGAGATATATCGGGGCCTGGAGGTCCGTCGATTCACAAGTTCTTCTTTAGCAAAGAGCCAGACCACATCACTGCCAGCATTGTGGGGTGTTGGGTCTGACCTGGTTAGGCTGCTCTCTGGTGGGAGAACAAAAAATAGGCTTTTATGGCTTTCTTCTTCTTTTAACACAGCCGCCCATTAGATTGGTGTAATTATGATGGCTCCCAACAGTGTATTTATGTGGGTTGATGTATGCTATGGGCACAATGTTATTTTGGAAAACAGAGGGAAGGAAAATATTTTTTTATAAAATGACCTGGCTATGCATAAACGCTCTGGGGTGAAAATGCAAAATGAAATCATAAAAAAGTTCAGAGTGGAAAACTTAAAAACACTCTACTTTTGCACCACTGTGTAAATCAAAGCGCAAAACTGTGTTTGTCGTCACACTGAGTTAAGGGGCAAGCATGCACCAGTGCCGGAATGTCAGCCCCTGAGACGGACCTTCAACTTGCCCTAGCCACTATAGTTTACCTTGAGTCGTTCAAACAAGAAACTTAAAGTATAAGAGAACAGAGATTAAGAGAACGGAGATAAGAGTAAACAGCTGGTGTGACTCGTGGGACAACTTCAGTGATGGAGTAGTAGATTGAATATTGGAACTTGGAAATTTCTGTTTGTCAAAACAGTCTCTGAATGAGGAACTCCGTCTTTTATAATGTCCAGTAGGAAATTTTATATTGTCTGCAGGTAGATTGGTTGTTAAAATTCATTAAAACTTATTTGTAATGCAGGTTTGGCTTATTTCTGTAAGTATATTTGTTGAAATCAACAAGGAAGCTGGGTTGAATTAATTGATTTATAAACGGTTCCAAAACAGATCTGGGTTGGATTTAAAATGGAAACATCTGCGGCGGATGTGCCATAATTCATCAGTTTTGTGGGTCCAAAATGGATCTGGGGTGGATGTTACAATAGGCATGAATATACAGAGGGTGTGTAGTGGTGACAGATTAGATATGCCATTCACCATCACACTTTATTCATAATTAAATTCAATTTGTTCATCAATACAAATTACAAAAGTGTAGCCTAATCATGTAAAAACCAGGCATATATTTTTGCTCAATTCATAGTATCATGTTATCATTTTATTCATAGCCTATGCTAGACTTGTTTGTCAGACCATTGTATGGGCTGAGCATTGTAACTTTTATGTGTTTTATCTAGGAGTCTAGAAACAAAACCTCTTAATTAGCGACTTTGCAGTTAAGGAGTTACCCAAGCTAAAATTGCTTGTGAATATAAACCCAGATTGTAATAACACTGTCAAAAATACAAAATTGGTTATTGTCTGTAGAGTGCTGTGTGTTTGGGTAAAAACTTCTGAAACAGGGTGAGTATTACTATTGGCTATAACGCCATTAGGGAATCTGATGATGTTGTTCCTGTTATCCTGCAGAAGAAGAAAGTCCAGCTGGAGTATAGAGGCTCACATTTGGTACCTCATTCCAAACATATTTCAGCACACATTCCCATTGCTGCAGCAGCATCAAACCAACTTTCTCCTCCTCACACATTTCTCATTTCCTTCATATGTTTGTAAGGAATCCTCTGCTGATTAAACTGAACATCAAAATGAAGCACTTTTGTGTTTGTGCATCGTGTCTGATGAAAAAGAAGCAGCTGTCACATGGGCTTTAAAAGCCCATTGCACAGGTTGAATCCTGAGAGGAACCAATGTGATGTTTTATTGATTCTTCTGGCAGTGTCTAGAGACAATGAAGAGATTGAGTATTTCATTTAGGCTCTCTTTGTGATTTTGCTCAGAGCGAGAAGCTGTTGTTAAAGGCATCTCTGTGAGTCCCAGCTCGCACATAAACAGATGCTCACAGATGGCTGAACCTGCGATTCTGGAGCAAATCCAGTCGGAGAAACTATAGAGATTTCTTCCCTTTCCTTGCTCGTTACTCTCCACTTAAGCTTGAGATGGGGTTCTGTGGTTGGTTCACACAGCCTTAGTTGTTGCTATGCCATATGAGTACTAGTGGTTATATTTGGTCCCGGCCAGATGAAGATCAAATCAATTGCAAATGGGGAGTAATGATTTTAATTGGAATGAAAGGGTCAAAAAAGGGTTTCAAAATGTCCCTGATGAACATTTGTAAATGTTGCTGATTCTTCTTAAACATGGTAAATATAGACTATTAGTTATTCTGGTGCTACCTTAACACTAGCACACTGTAGTAATTTGTATGGCGTTGCTAACGAGGACCAATCAAAATTATCAGAACGGATTGGATCCCCTCACAGTTACCGTAGCGACAACTGAGCTTCTGACATTTATCAGCATATGCACAGCCAACTTGACCTGTCACAGAGCAAATCCATTTGGGGCATGCTTCTGACCTTTTTGACCGCAGCCATTTGTCATGACTGGAATTAAAATGACAAGACTTCCTCTTTGTCATCACCTGTGCCAGCCCACTGAGAAGCTCAGCAATGGCAGCAGGAATACAAATGATGAGCAAACTGAATTATTTTTCTGGTTTTCCAATGGCCCATATCTTAGAGCTCAGACTCCAGGCTATGTAGAAGCTGGATAGAATCTTCTTGATATGGAGGGCTGTTTCTGCTGAATTGACTGTATTTCACACTGGTAAGAGATCAAGATAAAGTATGTCACATGATGAATCATGTCATGGTAAGTGAAATGAATAGTGGATCTCTAAACTAAACTATCATCGCAGGCAGAGTTTCCAGGCTTCAGTCAGAAGACTGTGCCTCCATATTCCCTGAAAATAGGACACAAACACAACTTGCTCCGATGACAATTTAGATTCAGACAATTTAGATGTGAAACAACATTTTCATTGTCCTAATTATGAATCCAGCAGGCAGCTGTAGACTAGCCTACTTGTTAGCTTGCCTGTTTTCCATCCGGTATTGCAGAATCAAGTCTTTTGAGGGACTGAGGTAAAGTGGGTTATGTTTGCCTCCTCTGAGTGAAGCTTGCTCTTTCCCACCATCTGCTGTGGTGTTTCACAGGTCACTTTCTTAAGTTGTATTGAATTGTTTTTTTCTCAAACATCTTCCTAATATTTGAATGTTAAGTATATAATATATATTCACACAAAATGGGCAAGGTTCCCATACATAAAACCCCATGTAGACTTTCAAAAAACATTGTCATGCCATAATCTGTATAAGCACCGCTAGATCAGATGTGTGTTTTAAAATGAATGAATGTACCTTGTTGTGTTAGAAACACCAAAGCTTTAATAGCATAACAGTATAAAGGCTCAAACATAGGATAAAGGAGAAAAAATGAGTTTTGAATTTTTTGTGCGAATATGGAAAGCAGAACCTTGCCCCATTTCTAACAGATTTCAGCACTAGTAGTTTGGTGTAATTGAAGTATCTAAGGTAGTCACTCCGCTGTTGATGTCTATTCTCACAAAAGTGTGAAAAATCATATTTTTAGCTCTAGCAGACACTTCCAGAGGTTAAAGCATGGAGGTAAATCAATGTTTTGTCTTCCTGCTTCAGTTGTAGTCTGGGCACGTGAAAACAGCCAAGCAGAGAGACAAAGAGAAGACAATTAATCGAGAAGAGACAGAAAAGTGCTTCGAGTACTCTTGAGCGACACTTCAACATGGGGGAAAAAAATCTTGTGTCTGATTTTTTTTTTCTCTCTCTGTTGCCGTTTGCCCAAGATGAATGGGCTTTTCAGATTTAAGAAAGTGCATGGTTGAAATACAAAGAGAGGCTCATCTATCAGGACTGAATAGCTGTGTGCTAGGGGGAGGGGTGGGGGTGGGGGGGGGGGTGCTGTAGGCCTCTGATTAGACCCTGGGCCAGCTACTCTCAGGGTCTGCCGCGCAAAACATCAATCCTCTCTTTTCTGCCTCCAAAGCCTTTGAACTGCGGGAGACAATTTCTTCACTGTAAGCTCTGTTTTAGACATTCTCTCAGAGACTCGCTAACATCCGCATATGTTATTGAACATTTCATGCCACTCTTCAAATGTTCAAGGCAGATGTTATCAGAGGAAAAGGGGGGGAAAT
Organism: Limnothrissa miodon; assembly: GCA_017657215.1. Lineage (NCBI taxonomy): Eukaryota > Metazoa > Chordata > Actinopteri > Clupeiformes > Clupeidae > Limnothrissa > Limnothrissa miodon. The sequence continues at coordinate 1,082,767 of JAGFZM010000204.1, forward strand.
GTGATGTGAAGTATGTGAACATTGTGCCAAGATTCTGACTAGACGCATTTCTAAAACATGAAGTACCAGCCCATGAAAAATAATACTCCACTCTACAACCCCTTTCCATATGAACTACAGATGCTCGTGCACAATTTTTTTTTACACATAAGCACACAGTAGTGGCCTAGGAGAGATAGAGGACAAAACAGAAAGAAGAGAGAGATAGGAAGAACACAAAGAAGGGGAATAAAGAGGAATAAAATTCCTTAAATGTCGTACTATTCTACCTAAAATACTGTACATTTCTCTTGTGCACATTTGATTTTCACTCAGCACAGTTTGACCTGAACATGTTCTGAATCAAAATTGACCGGAAAGCACACTGAAAGTTACTAGCAGTTCTACACTAGGTTTTTTTTTTATTTACTCCCAGAATATAAAATGTGCACTAAAAAAACTGACAGAAACTCTGTGGTCTAATAAATGTCACCCTAACATTAAAGCAAACTGACACATCTCTTTAAGTAAGCCATTAAAAATTAACATGATTATTTAGACAAGAGCTGCAACCTAAGCCAAGACAGTTATGATTCCCATGTCTGTCTGAAATGATTATGCTTAATGTCAATCTTTCTAAATGTTTAATCAACCTTAATTGTTTTTAATTGCCATTGCTGTATACAAATGGTTTGTAGTCACTGGCCATGTTGCCCTGTCATTGTACAGCAATTATGTTTCTTAATGTTTTTTTCTGTTGCAAGACACCATAGCCAGTAAAATAAGCTATTCATATTTAAGTAAATAAAGAATAGGACAATGAGAAAGGCTGGGTTTGAGTAGGATGTACAACTTGGAATAAAATCACAGCAAGCAATTGGTGATGCTTACATTTGGTGATGTCTTTTCTTGTGTGGGGAGGTATATTGTCAGTTGACAAGGGAGAGGGCAGGTGATTAGTTTAAGGGTTCAATGCACAGCCAGAAACAGCTGAGAAAACAGGGAATGTTTTTTTCTCTCTAGAGGCAAACGCAGGTTGCTAAAGTAGAGAGAAACACATTCACATCCGAAGACACAAATATGTGCTGTGTAGTGCAACACACACACACACACACACACACACTCACTCGCAAACATTTTTTGTCCGAGGCTGAGATTTCAGATAAAGCCTTTACAAGCTCGTAGTCATGTAAAGGCATTCAGTAACCACTCATGCAAACAATCACAAACAGTGACTAGCACCTTGGACCGTTGTCTGTTTCCCCCATTTGCCTTATATGCTCAGCTTTGTTTCATGACTTATTCTCCATGTAGAAATCCTATGTGAATGACCTTCACACTGATAGCAAAACCTTATTGTATAGATCTCATAATCATGGGTATTTTTCCCTTGAAATGCTACATTTTCAAGACTCCCTGTACCCAATGTTTATTCAATTGAGCTTTATTTCAAACCCTTTAATCTCTCTTCATTTTATCCAAATGCAAAACACACTCTGTCAAGGAGAATGCCCCGACCTCCAATATGGTGAGCTATTGTCTTTTTTCATTGCCCTTCATCCAAAACACATGGGCTGTGCAGGGTTTTCATCTCAGCCCATGAGAATGATGATATGTGAGCCACTAAGCCCCTGAACGAATGGGTTTAACGTTAGCGGCGAGATGGAGGGGATGGCACACACGCCAGACCAGAACGTGTCAGAAGCTCGACCAAGACGTGTGAAGGAGCAGAGTGCACGAGCGAGGGGCTGGCAGACTGAATAGCTGGCGGCCTCTGGCTGTCTCAACCGCGCATTCACAGTTCACAGCGCTCGCCACGACGCAGCCAGCAGAGGTCCCGGGGTGCCTGGCTGTTCAAGCCAGCCCTTGCCGAGGATCGCCACAGCCTCTCAGCACTACTAATGGAACAGGAAAAGCATTATGACAGGCCAATGAAGAATTCATTTGAAATATATTTCCCAGTCACAGGTCCTCTGTGAGTATCCTCAATCGACAAGGGGATATTATGGAAGGGTACAGCTAAGTGCAAAGCCAGTGGTCTCTTCAGAGACTTTGCAACCTAACCTTATCTGACTAAAACACACCACACAGTACACCATATTTCACAATCTAAATTTCACATAAGCATTGAGAAATGTATTTCAATGCATCTAAAAATCGCGTGCTTACATCATGCCACTCACATGCCATTGTTTATTGCGCTTGACTAAGCATATTGACTGGAGATGTCATGTAAATGCAGCTCAAACAGACCAAGGTGTTGAGACATTTTCCATTTTGTCTAGTCAGAAGCAATGAATTGATTAAGCATTAAGCACTGGGGATTTCGTCACGGAAACACGTTGCACTCCACGCCACGTGTTGCGTGAGAAGGCGACTTCTCCCTCCCTACATCGAGCGGAGCTGTGTGAAGCATGAAAATGGAGAAAAACGCTGCACGGGCCGCGGTTGAAAATGATCATAATGCTCAGGTAGCGAGTGAGTTTCACTCACTTCACTAGATTGAAAATACAATCACCCTTGAAGAGGGAATTGCAGCTGAAGGTAGAGAAAGGAGGGCAAATGGAGGGATGGCGGAGGGGTGGAGGGAGGAAGGGATTGCAGCGCAGTGGTGTCGAACGAGGGAGAACTGGCGCTGGAGGAATGATGAGGCCTGACAGAACATCCCTCCCTCGGTTTGCCTTTGACAGCTCCAACCACATTGAAACCAGCACACAGCGATGATGGCGCCTAAGACATGAAGTTGCTTTACAGCACTCTATCATTAGGCCACACTCCAGCTAGGCCTATAAAGCATCTACAGGGTAAGCAGAATTGGGGAAGAAAGCTTGGGGCAAGCAGGGTAGGCTATTTGCTTTTAAGCCCAAAACAGCTGCCATTCAAGTGTATGGGGACACCTGGTAGGCTTCCTGCCGATGGTGATGTTACAGGAAGGTAATCTTTCTTGGACAGAGGTGCTGTCATCACATAGTGTGGAACTGGTGGTGTAAATCATTATAATGGACAATCTCTATCTTTTTCATAATGGGGAACAATCTCGCCATTACATGGTGGAAAGTGTTCTGAACTACTTAAAATATGAAACTACAAGAACCCTTAGCAGACACAAAGCAGTGTTCTAGTGTGTCACTGTTGAATATATTCACAGGGGCTGTTTGATAGGAGCTCTGCTGATAGCAGATGCATATAAATCTGTGCTTATAAATGATAGATTGAAGGGAAGGGGACTGCAGGTTTCTGAGTACAGAGATGAATACAAGCTGTACTGCTTTAACCACTGATTCTGGCCTTTCCTTTTTGCACTGATATGTTAATGGTTACCATAGGTGGTCACGGGACAGAAGAGAGTGTCAATTTGACTGGTGTTAAATATTAATCATGTTTTTTGAGTTGGTCAATGTAGCATTATTCCTCAAAGTCTTTGTAGTCTCAGTATTCTGTATACACCCAATGTGAAAACTAGCAGCAGCTTATTCCCCCAACATACTTCCAGTTCCTCGTCAAAGCCACATTTCCAGGAATAAACCAGAGTTCACTCAAGGCCACCATCATCCACTTCAGCTCCTGAGAAGAAGGAAGCTGACATTGTGATCTGTGCCTCATTGTCTTGTATTGCATGAAGCAAAATTCCTGTGTGGCAGTGACAAAGACAGTTAATCATGTTCAAGACATAAAGTACAGTAAAACAAGTCAACGCGGGGTCGGGGGTAGGGTTTGAGTGCCCACATCAGGGCACTGCCATGATTGTTTTGACAATCAAGCAAAAAAAAAAAAAAAAACACCTTCTGTCCTAGTGTTTCTTTCATCCTGGGTATGGAAATGAGATTTTACGAATCAGTTCATCCACGCTGCCTTCTGGCGTAAAGTGCAAGCGAGGGGTCTGTTGACAAATTTCTCTCCATATCACTGTTTAGTTGTTTAAGGTGTGTGTGTGTCTGTGTGTGTGTGTGTGTGTGTGTGTGTGTGCGTGAGTGTATGTGTGTGTGTGTGTGTGTGCGCTCGCACGTGCATGTGTGTGTACCGCCCATTTCCTGTTATATTTTTAGTTTGACAGATTTAAGGACAAGGATCATGTGGGTCTGAAGAAAATGATTATGCTAATTGAAATATTGGTTGTCCAATGTCACTGAGGCCTGTAACAACTTCAAAAAACGGCTGTCAATTTGATAGATCTACTCTGCTAGACACCATATGAAATTAAATCCATACTAAAATTTTTTTTTTTAGCTTAGTTGCCCTTGATGACACACCAAGTGGACATGGAGAAGATTACATGTGTGGAGAACAGAGACATTTTTAATCTGAGACAATTAATTAGCCAGATTTGGTACAGAGCTGTTGCACAGAAACTGGTGCTGAAAGAATATCTTATAGTGTGTTAGCCAGTGACTCATTTTATCTGGTCTTGTTCCCTCAAAGAGCAGATAGGGGCTTTGTTCTTTTTTCAGCCAGAGCCTGGTCTATTCAGAATCCTTTTAGAGGTGGCTGTCCCCATAACTGTGTAGGGATCTGATTAACCAGGGTGGACCAGGCCAATTCCTGTTTACTTTGTGACTCAGCCCCCAGAATGGAGGCTGCTATCTCTCAGCATGCCTAGAGAAACATTATCTGGACCTCAGGATTGGGAAAGATTGCCATCCTTTTCACTCTTCTCTGTACAACATTCAGCCTAGAGCTGGAAAATAGCAGTAACCTTTAGAGGTAGAGAACCTGGATTTATTGCTGAAAGTGTATTTATTTATTACACTCAGAGTTCTGAGTCTGATAAATCAATGTTGAAAGCAAATCATTTAGATTACAAATAGAAACACATAATATTAATGTCAGTAGTTTTAAAGCACATGTGAATACAAGCTGTAACGTTAACAATTAATGTTACCATAGCAGCAAAGAAACTACATCTTAACTGATTCAAATGCCTCCATGCAAGGGACAAAAGATGCAAAAAATAGTCATACAACACCCCTGAGCCTGAAATGCAAGGACTGTTTGGGAACAAAGGATAGTGCATTTCTAATGGCTTGCCCTCTCGCTACTGCCATCTACTGCCCAAAGCATTGACTATCTTTTTTTTCTTTGAATGAGATCCTTCAAATCATGTTCATTGTTCAACACACAGCGTCCATTTCTCCCTCCTACATAGATACAGTAGTTTGTTTGTTTTGATGGACAATCGTGCTATGACAGGGGCCTGCTAACATAGGGCTGTAAGGTCTGGGCTGTCCAAAGAGCAGCACCGAGTCTCCCTCTAAATTAAGGGCTATTCACACCAATTGCTGATAGCATTCAAAAGGAAATTACTGCAATGAAGCATAAAAGATTTCAGCGATTCTGAACTGCTGTTGAAGTTTTGCATAGGAGTGGGGGGGGGGGGGGGGGGGGGGGGGGGGGGGGGGGTGGAGAGAATAAATGTACCTCAAGATCAAAGGAAGGTAGAATTTGAGATTTCTTACATATGCAAATCGTCTATTAAAAAAAGAGACACATTCACCTTGTGTGTTGTGTGTGTACACTCATAGTACTCACTGCAGAGAGAGGAGCACATGTGGCCCATTCAGACAGTTCCAATGAAATGACTCCAACTTTTGGGGTTATAATGCATTTTTACCAAACAAATGTGTTCCTTCCGAGGGAGAAAAACACAGATGAGGAGAAATTAATAAGTAAGATTGACTATGTGCTACCTGCACCAATTGCAACCGACTACTATAGCTATAATGCTTAGTGTCATTGTTGAAGGTCTTCTGCTCTTTGCAAATGAGAAGCACGTGAAGCCAGTACATACAGTAAACATAACTGGATTAAATCATTAGTTTGAATGCCTTACAAGCAGAGTATAATGCATGCCCCACTTGCATACTCAGACTTAGTTGCATAAACACAAAGTAGTTCCAAGTGTTCCTGTTTCAGTTCAGACAACATGAATTTGTTCCAGTTTTTCTCTTTTGGCCCGCATAATGACTCAAATGTGTGGCAGAAGAATTGGATTTTATTTTAGATGTTCATCAGGCAGAGGCCAATTCTTTGAAAAGCTCAAGAATTGAGTGCTGCCAAAATTAACAGCTTGACTAATTGATTCCTACACAATACTTTCAGGCACAGAAAATACACGGCAAGATTCTTTTTAATCAGTGCATAGTGTGATGTTTTTGTTTGAAATGATTGGTGCTCAGATCACTAAATAGCCCTGCCTGCTGGAATGGTTTCATCTCTATCAGAGTTGACACACGTGGTGATCTGTGACCTGTAGGTGGCACTGCCTCCTGAGGTTTAGCCTGAATCCCTCAAACCTCTTGCCTGACAGGCCAGAATACAACTTTAGAATGTATAGTCTGGCTATAGGACCAGGTTCAATCTAAGATGTGGAATCACCGGTTGTCTTTAAACTGCTTTTGCAGAAAAAGTACCCTGATAAGATACCTAATTAGGGTATGTTTAGTTGCCTCTTCAAGAGTATATCCATGTGATTAGTCAAACCAGACATGGGAGAACAGCTTTTTGATGTCACATGGTTCATTTCTAGCAGAGTATAAATAACTACTAACTAGGGTAGGGTAGCCAGAATGCTAGGCTAACAAACCACAAATTGATTCAACACACTGCAGAAACACAACACTGACAGCATAGACAATCCTGTTTCTTGACAATCCCATTGGCTTTGGTAGGAAAAAAGACACTTTTGCAGTGGCAAAACTAATTTCTTAATGCACATCATGCCTCCCAAACAGCAATGCAATGTCTTTCTACTTCCTTTTTTTAACCTAATGGGCAGTCTGCTCTGTAAGGGACACAATTCAAGAAGAGAAGTGATTGAAGATAGAAGGGTTCAAACCATGCTGGGAGTCTGAGGGTGGCAGAAAATCACGCAGGCACGATTTATCTCTTCATGCAAATGTGTCTTTTGATCTCGCTGTGTTTTTCAAAGCTTTAATATAAAAGTACAACAAACTCCTGTCCTTAGTGCCAAAACAGACTGTGTCTTGGGGTGTGTTTGTGGTTATCACATACATTCCAAATAGGCATCTATAGCACATGAGACTGTACTGGATTCAAGCATGATAAACCCACTGAGAGCCAATTACAGGCATTCTGTTTACGATTCAACTAATTAATATTTCATGAAAAGATGAATAACATGATCTTTGTGAAATATGTCATGCATTTCATTACAATAATTGGTCTTTGCTTTGCAAATCTTTTCCCATTTTCCCTCGACACTGATATGCCATGCAAATCACTTAATACAATTTTGGATGAGCAAAAACCACACATGGGTTTTCCTAGACATTGATGCACAAACACAGGGAGAACACAAACATGTAGACAGACAGACAGACACACACACACACACACACACACACACACACACACAAACACACACGTTAAGTAGGCAAAAAGCCTACAACTAAGCCAATGTTTGTGCTAAGAAGAGGAGTGGGATGTCGCCGGCATGACTTAAGGTGTTAATACCACTGAGAGCCCAGATTGGTCTGATCATCTGTCACCTGCACATCTATTTCCCATGCCACTAGCCGCCTGACACAAAGCCAAACAGTTCCTGGACCCTGCCGAGCTAATCCTCATCTGACTGTTAGACATCTCCAATCCCAAATTAAATGCCATCTCGGCATGTGGCACATGACCCCTTTTACCCCTCTACTGACACATACACCACTGCTTTTGAGTTTACATAGGGTCAGTATGCCCCTGCTAACCCCTCAGCTGACACATACACCACTGATTTTAAGTTTACATAGGGTCAGTGGATAGGGAGAAGTAGGTAACTAAGGACAAATAGAAAGGAAGTAACAGATAATGATGGACAAAGAGTGGAAATGGGTTTCTTTTGACTGCAAAGAGGTACTACAGCACGAGTTCTTCTTAATTACTATTAGGGCATTAAATAGGCATTCAGATTCATTTGTGGAAGTGTGCTTGCATACAGCAAACCCAATTTCTCCTATATGCAATAGTATTGGTCTAGGAAATAAGAAATGGCTAACTGTTTACACTAAATACATTAAACTTTGTACCCAAATGGTAGACTTTGGTAGAAAAATATTATTTTACGCTGGTATTTAAACAGACATTGAACAATGAAGTGAGTTGATAATGTGTGAACACAGCCTTTGCTTAAGAGATGTATGAAAAGAATATTTGAAGAGAGCTGATGAACTTGAGATGCTGTCATGCAAGTCCTCCCATCTTTAATTACTGAAAAAGATGTCATTAGTTGGACAGATGGTGTGTCTTGTTAGCATGCAGTAATGCTCTTACGGCCACCATGCGTCCTAATCAATCTGTGATCTGGTTTAATCATCACCCTTAAGTGGCAATCAAGCATCTCTCTATTCCATTTCAATTCAGTTCCTTTGGAGTCTGACACAAACCTTTTTTTTGCTGCAATGATTGTGTGCATTACTATAAATGTTACTGATTTTACTCATTAATGTATAAACTAGTCAAATAATATAAAATCTCTACATAAGTCTGTTGAGGATAAATTATCAAATATCTTTGCCTGATTTGGCTCAAAATGTAACATTTTCTTGTGGAGATGATATGTGTTTTGTGCACTTTTGCATGTGTTTGTGTGTTAATATCAAAATAAGGCCATGGTACCTGCCTCCAAGATAAGACGATAAGAAGAGAAGTAAGCCTCTCAGAAACTCTGAGGACTGCCAGGGAATCCTCTTACAAGCAAACAACTTGTGTGGTCTAATTGTTTAGCATTATCCATCAAACTACTTCATATGAGCCCTAAAATCCTGGATTTGGACACCAGCATGCTGGGCTGCATTTGAAAATCTGTGTCTCTCTTGGAGGCTGAATAATCACCAATGACCCAAACATTTTATGTTTAGCATGACAGACACTACTGCTGATAATAAAGTAATAATATCTTGCTCAAAAACAAAAATGCTTTGTTTTGTTTGCTCTTGCTATTTTTGTAATCTAATGATTGGACAAGGATAAAGGAACAAGTCTTAAGACAAGTTTAGCAGGACCCCTCCCCCCTTGCTATTGTTTATAGTGGCCAAATGATGTGACAGAACTATAATTGCCAATTAAAGATCTGACTGTATACTCACAGTTATTTATAATGAATCACTCTTTAACATTACTCAACTAACTGAAAGCTCTATTTATTTATATGGTGAAACACTCTATTTATTTATTTATACAGTGAATCACACTTTTAATATTACTCAACTAACTAAAAGTCCTTTGTATCAACAAAGTGGTGTGATCTCTAATTGCTGTCACTGTTTAGCTATTTTAAGTAACATTAGAAAACAAAGATAAGATCTCTACATTAAACCACACCACTCACTTGCTTATCTTCCCCAAGTCCTATAAGCCTATTTTTCTGGATCAATGGGAGCTGATTGCAAATGTTTTAATGCATAGGGGCCATATAATTGGGAATACCCCATTGTTCTCTTAGGCAAAAGAAAAATTCCACAATATATTTTTCCTGCAACAATATTGTTTGTATTCCTGTGTTACTGACACCAGTACATTACACTCTGCTCTCTATTCCTAAATAAGAGCACTGCATGCAAATAAAACACTGGTAAAAACACCGTCCTTTGAATTTTAATTAAATTACTTTTCTCTTTTCACAAAGAATGGCAATGAAGTGACTCCTTTGGATATGTAAATCAAAGCGTGCCCAATTTGAGGACCCTGTTCAGGCAATCATGGGGCAAGTCTAAGCATTAAGTCTAAGTCCAACAGAAAATAGTAGAGAAAATCATGGTGCATTTGTGTCTTAACTGCACATACTGTCAGATAATGTATTTCTCTGTAATAAGTTCTGGCTAAAATGTAACATTCAGTCACTGGCAATGACTCTATTAGTTCCTCAAACCTTTTGGGGGGAGTTGTGATAACATCTTTGTGCAAATGAAAACACTGTTTTCACCTCATCTAGACAGACTAATTAGGTTTTCAGACAGTAGACTGTGTCTGGAAGAAGACTTTTTGCACCTTCAATTAACAAACTGGTGTGGGTGGTAGATCAGACAGATTACAATAATTCAACAGACGGATGATGCTTGACCCTCTGATATCAAAGCAAGTTTGACAGAAATAACAATGTGGTCTCTCTTTATGCTTTTTTAAGTGCCCTGACCAGGAATAGGCTATACCAAGAATATGGTTTCATGGTGTCAAACCTAAATTAGTCATTAGTCATTGTCATTAAATGACACACAAAAGATATTTTTTTGGATATCAAAATTATCTTGAGGCAGTTTTATTCCAGTTATATCCTTCCTTCCATCCATAACTGCTCAGTTCATATTCTAAATTGTGGAATAACATGTATATAGACTCAGGAGGGTAAAACTGCCTGGCTCTTTCTTGCTGGCATGATATTTCCAAAGTGGCCAACAAAATATGTTGTTTTGCATGCATAAAATTATTTTTATTACTGTAAAGTGACTAGATTAGGCTAATTCACATTCACTTTTCTTCTGCTTGCAACACCTCGTTATTTGCACAGAGCTACTGCAGGAACATCTAGATCTTCTTCAGGTATAGTTTCCAAATATTAGCAGGTTGTCCTTTTGCCAAACCAACTGAATTGGTGTTATGTGAGTGTTTACAACGAGTAGAAACGAGATTTAACCCAATACACAGCTTCCTATAAGGATAGTTTTCGGATTCCCAATAGGCTAATTTATATTTAAAAAAAAAAATAAACTAAAGAAACACTAAGGATCACAACACAAGGAGTCTGTGCTAGGAATTTCTGTTGAAACATTTTCTGGAACTACCCACAGAGCTTACACCATGTGGTAGGCCAAATGAAGATCATTGGTCTGCCGGGCCGCCTATTTGCATAAACTCCGATTTATATTTGATAACAGCGCTCAGACCAGAGTGGGTGGCAGATTATCAGAATAGAAGTATGTCAACTTCAGTGTAATTTAGCCGCGACTTTTTTTTCTATTTTATTTGTGAAAATGGAGTTTTTAGAGGAAACCATACTGCTTATGTTGTGTGTGACCATAGTTCACAGCACAACTACGAAGTATTATACATATGAAGAAGATGCACCAGGTACCGAAATTGGGAATCTCTCTCGGGATTTGCAAATTGACCCGGCGGACGACCCTGAGACATATTTTCGATTCATGCAGGAATCGGACTCGTACATAAAAATGAGGGAAATAGACGGACTTCTAATTGTAGGAGAAACCATAGACCGCGAACAACTGTGTCAACAGTCACCACGGTGCCTCATCACTTTTGACGTCGTCACGTTTTCCAAAGAAAAGTTTCAGCTGATTCACGTGGAAATCGAGGTAAAAGATATTAACGACAACTCACCACAATTCCCCTCGAATGAAACAATATTAGAAATTTTAGAGAATGCCCCACTGGATTCACGATTTCCGTTGGATTTAGCCATTGACAAGGATGTTGGCATTAATTACATCCAAAGTTATCGTATTTCTCATAACAATCATTTTGCTATCGAAGTGCGCACGAGAGAGGACGGCGTAAAAGTGGCTGAACTTGTGTTGGTAAAAAGAATGGATAGGGAGATCGAAGACTCATATACTGTGGAAGTTACAGCCTCAGATGGCGGAACACCACCAAGGACAGGGACAACTAAAGTTGTTATCAAAGTTCTGGACTTCAATGACAACAGTCCCACATTTGAGCACAATTCTCTTAAAGTCGAACTGTATGAGGATTCGCCAGTCGGCTTTCGTGTTCTGAAAGTACATGCGTTTGATCCAGATGAAGGTATTAACGGTGAAGTTGTGTATGGATTCGTGGAGGGACCTACTTCCGAAGTCACGCATGTGTTTAACATTGACCAGATTTCAGGCGCCGTTACTTTGAATGAAATGGTCGATTTCGAAAAAAAAAGATCATACGAACTCAACATTAAAGCTTCTGATCTGGGTGCTTACTCTGTGCCATCTACCTGCAGAGTTATAGTGGAGATTCTAGATGTGAATGATAATGCGCCGGAAATAAACATTAAGCCAATGACTTCGACAAGTGATGGTGTCGCTTTTATAACGGAGACCGCGGCCAAGGAGAGTTTTGTGGCTTTGATCAGCACCTCGGACAGAGACTCTGGTTCTAACGGCTACGTGCGCAGCAGCTTGCACGGCCACCAACACTTTAAACTACAACAGGCCTACGGAGATAATCTAATGATTGTAACCACTTCAACTTTAGACAGAGAAACAATCGCAGAGTATAATTTGACTGTGGAGGCTGAAGATTTTGGGTCACCTCCATTCAGAACCGTAAAGCATTACACAGTTAGGGTGACTGACGAGAATGACAACCCTCCACTTTTCAACAAATCACTTTATGAAGTTTCGATCACAGAAAATAACATTCCGGGTTCATTTATTACTTCAATTGTGGCTACTGATCTTGATACTGGTAAAAATAGTAAAGTTACTTATAAGCTTCTTGAAAGTCATGCATTGGATGGTGACCCAATAACAACGTTTGTATCAGTTGACCTAGTTTCAGGGTCACTGTACACTTTAAGATCATTTGATTTTGAAACTATTAAGCAGATTGACTTAACTCTTCAGGCTTCTGACAGTGGCTCTCCTTCACTATCCAGTACAACTTCTGTCAGGATAAAAATCATTGACCAAAATGACAACTACCCATATTTCACCTATCCAGACTTCCAAAATGAAACTACTGAAGTTCCCATTCCTTCCAATGCACCTTCTGGGTATGTTGTACTTCAAGTTAAAGCTGAAGATGAGGATGGTGATGAGAATAGCATACTGAGCTTTGACATTTTGGAAGGTGACCAAAAGCATTTCTCCATAGACAAAAACACTGGAAAGATTGTTTTGAAACAAAAATTGGACTGCCCCTGTGATGCTGGTCTGGACATGAAAATCCGAGTAAGTGATAATGGCAGACTCCCTCTGTTCAGTGTGTCAACTATTCATTTCACCGTGACAGACAACGAAGACCTTGATCAATTTATTGTTTCAGTGAATGATGACTTTGAAGAGTTCAATTTCCATGTCTCTTCAGCAGTGATAGCATTTGTTGGTGGAGGTTGCACTCTGCTGTTGATAGTCATTGTGGCTCTTGCAGTTTTTTGCAAACTCAGTGAAAAACCAAGAAACTACAGTTCCAAATCCAACAGGAAGCATGGTCTATATGGCGCTACATCTTTAACAGTGTACAGTGCCTCAGAGCCAAATATATATGGTGGCCCCACACATTTCCTTACCCATGGAAAGAAAAACACCTATGATGAGTCCTGTCTGTATGAAGATAAAGGCACTGACTCAAAGGTAAGCTCTCCATGAACCATTTGTACATCTGGATGAAGTCTGTGAAGTATTTGAACCTACATCTGTGGACACCAATTTCACATAATCATCATTTTGCCTTTCCATTCACAGGTATTTCTAACATCAAAGTCCTTTGAGGGAACAGCATTATGGCAAGATGACAAATACAGCTTGCAAAGAAGGTAAGATTTAGGATAACTTTGACTTAATCATTTTTAAGCATCAGTAAGGTCCACCCATAGCTGTAATATTGACTGCACAGCAACAAAATGATTGTTTTAAATGCCTTTCAAGTTGATAATTGTCACAGTAATCACAATGCATACTATTCAGTAACACTGTGAAGGACGATAACTTTGACAGAAGTTGTGAAAAGTAAACTTGTTGAGTTGTATTACTGATACTGTCATTCTTTATTTTCCTGTTCCATGTAGTATTTTGTACCAAGTCTGAACATCAATAAGCTGATATCCACATGCAGGGGCTGACATGTTTGATTGCATTCACAGTGGCACGGGAAACACAGACCAACAGAGCGTGAAGGACAGTGGAAAAGGTGACAGTGACTTCAACGATAGTGATTCTGACATCAGTGGGGATGGACTCAAGAGAACTCTGTCAACATTTCAGCCATGGGCAAAAAGTGAGACATAAATTACACACGTAATACACAACTATTATCACTGATCTTTCGAGGTGCGACTGATGTAATTTTTAACCATTTTTACACTGTTCCAGATTCTTTTCATTCGGCTAACACTCTCAGTGTGGATTGGCAGAGAAGATACTGTGTAATACCAACCCACAGCAACCATGCTACCCCAGGAAATGCATACACAATAGGCTTTTCCCAAGCACCGGCATATAGTAATACCCATGTTAATCCCCAGTCCTGGAAAGAATCCTGCTACAACACAAACATTCCCAAAGCCAAGGGATTGACGGTGCAGACATTCTGTAGAGCAGGCACACTAGCTCCTTACAGCTCCCAGTCCAAGAGAGAACTGAACGCCGGGGCAGAGGACCAGCGGGAGCAGAACCAGGACATCCTCACAGTCACAACCCTATCAGAAATCGCTACCACCTTTTAATCGTCAACAAATCCCACCCGGGCTCTTTTTCCCTTTCATTGAATCACAGAGGGCTTTTGTGTTCAGCAGATTTGTCAAAGCACAAGAATTAACATATAAATAAGAATCACTCTGTTTAAGTGAACATGAGCTGTAAATATGTTTTTTTTTTGCATAAATAGAAAAGAACTTGTCAACACACAAGTGGCTCATAAAAATGTATTTTTATCATTTGACACTTGGGTTTTTTGTAAATAAAGGAATTGCTGAAAGCTTGAAGTGTTACCAATTCAAGCAGCTCAAAGCACTCAATCACATCAGGCTGTGTGATTTTTTGTGCTAGATACAAACAAGTACAGCTGTTTTGAAAAGACGTTGTCTTTGTATGTAAAAATGTGTGAAATTCATATTATAGGCTACCTTTTATAACCATAATGATTAAAACTAGACTAATCTTTTAAACCTATCCACATTTTTTTTGCATATAATCTATAATGACCTTCATATGATACAGCAAAAAGAAAATGACTTAAACACAGTGTTCGTAGAACTAAATAATAGCTACGTTTAACAAGTGCAGAGGTGGCAAGGTGTTAGAATGTTTTGTGTTTTTTCATTTTAGGAATCTACTACAAAACACTAAAGCTCAGTAATTTAAATGTTTCACTTCTGATTACCATTCTTTACAACACTTTGAGTGTGTTGAAAATTGAGTGTGAAAATTGTAGCACAGTTGAGAACAAACTCCTCAATAAGCAGCCAGTTGCATCAATGCATTTTTATTTTGAAGTCCCGATGGACTTTGGACTTTGATCCCGATAATTTCTAGTTATTCTTGGGATAAAGTGTTAATCCAGTTCTTGGAATCACTTTTAACAACTGTTTAATTTTTGGAATCTTGGCCTGGAGCAAGTGATTCTTCTTTCTGTGAGGAACACCATTTTTAGTGGTATGTTCTGTGGTGTGATTCATCTCTTGTTGATGAGGTGACCACTGTATATCTGTGTTGTCATAGTTGAAATCCTCCCATGTGCTGACTGGACACACTTGTGACGGTATGAACATGAGCCTGTAACATGGAAATGACATAATATGAATAGTACTGAAAGCCTATTTACAGGCATTTGCAATGGTCTTACATATCCTTTGTGCCACTCTATGCTCTTATCCCACAAAAGTCCATTTGGGCATGGGAAATTACTATTTAATCTCTTAAGTGACCCATAATATTGCATTTTTGCTAATTGTTCTTTCTAAGGCTATAAGTGAAATGGATGTGAACAGTTTGTCTCAGCACAAGTTTGAGACTTGCCTAAACATAGATTATATAGAGAGCAAATACCCAGATAATGAACCAGCTCGGCTAAGTTACCATCTCTGGGGTTTAAAAGCTTGAATACTATTTTGAGACATCCTATAATGCACTGGCCACAAAATGAAAAGAGACTAACAAATTTGACCCACATGTGCCAGATGTGCCAACACTGGGGTCAGTGGCAATCCTCATGTCCTCCTCTACACTGGTCTGAATGCCCCTGATGACGGATAAATCAGCAAGAAATACAATTTTTCCCCCCACCCGGAGGAAATGAAAAGTTGTAGCTTAGACGGCTGGATGCTCTGCCCAGCAACATTTTCAAAGACATTTCATCTTTTAAAAGCTAGAGCAGTAGTGCACGCCACTGCGTTTGTTCTGACTGCCTTGTTGTGTTAAACAGAGGATGACACATCTCCGATAGAATATGAAGGGCAAATGGCATTAATCGATCCATGTGATATGAAATGACTTACTCTGTTCTGTACTTTGTATGTAGGTCAAATGGTTTAGCATCGACCAGGGACATGGTGCTACAAGGCATAATTATCTGTAGGGGGGAGAAAGGGGTCTGTTTAGTAAATGCATGAGCTACCATGAAAACATTCATCTATATGTTTTGTTCTGTGCAGAACCTACTTCAATCTGAGCATTACCCCAGTGGTGCTCAGCAAGGAGATGCAGGATTAATTTTCATGGCTTGTGGTGTTCCTTCTCCTGACTAAAAAGGGTGTGCAAGTGTTTGAGTAGGCTTCAGAGATATGCTCCGTCTCACTCCGTGCACACACATCCAGCTTTCTATTTGTGCTGTAGGAGCCCCTCCTTGTGAGTTTGATCAGCACTGTTGTCACTACAGTGGCTACAACCAAAACCCCAAAGAGTCCAAGTGGGATTGAATATTTTTCTAAGACTCCCACGGAATGCTCCAGATGCCCAGCAGAGGTTAACATGTTTTCCCTAGCTGGTCCCACAGAGGATGGAACAAGGTCCTCACCATTCCTCCTGGCTTTTTGACAGACTGTTTCAGAGCCTTTTTAGATAAAGATAGCCAGAAGCTTTATTGATTGCAAAGAGCTCATTTGGGTCATCTAAAAACTCGAAAGTTAGGTGTGCATTCAACCCATCATCTGCTATGATTTATAAGGCAGGAGTCACCATCATGGCCTTATATAGGAATGTGCAGAGCCATTTATTGACTCAGGTTGCATTATCACAGGAGCATTCCCATTCATGTCAATGATTCCAAGCCAAACCGTTGTGGTTTTTGAACTGGTGAACCACTATCACTAGCCTGTATTTGTATTTCAATAACTTTCTATATCTTCCAACATTGCTGAGCTTAGGGTTCCTAAAAGTGGATCAGTTGACACTAAATTTGATTTATTGAGGGTTTGATATAGAATATGTAATCATAATAGCAGTTTCACCAAAATGATTATCATACGCCTTCCCTATACAGAGAAATGCAATACGAACGTCATATAATGATTTAGTAAACTCAGGGGAATTTTCATTCATTCATGTAACTAAGCCAACTAAAGAACGTCATTGTTGTTTTCACCAAGTAAGTTCTATGGTGTGTAGCGATTGTTGTGAGCTTGTACTAGAGCAATGTTTCTCTAACCAACTATGCTGTTGCTACCATCATGAATGTGTGTCTGTAAGCATGCTGCAGCCTGAAATTCGTGTGTCCGAGGAAATTGTTATGCACGTGTTTATTGGCGCCAAGGTCCCTGTCCATGGTGCTGACTAGAGACACAAAATGTTCACTGGCACCGAATCCATGAAGGGATAGTTCGGTTTTTAACACATTGAGCCCCATTCACGGGTTGTCTAAAATGAAATAAAGTGGTTGACACCAAAATCTTGATGACTGCTCCTGACTCGGCTATTTGGGAAATATAGAATCGCCTTTGCCTGCCTTTAAAATGGCTGGCAATGGGCATGTGTTGTTTCTATCCTTAAAACACAACAAAAAAAGTGCTACTCATGGAGTGATTAGTGGCGCTTGCTGATGTTCCAACCCAAGTATCGTAGCAAAATACAGTTTCTGTCATGTTTTATTTGCCATTTTGTAAGTCCCATAGGGATCTATTTGCTCCTTCATATAAACAAAGTGCCAAATAAAACATGACGGAAGCTTTATTTCGCTACGATACATGTTTTGGAAAATCATTGAGCACCACTAACCACCTGGTGAGTAGCACTTTTTTAAAACCAGTGTTTTAAGGATAGAAACAACACATGCCCATTGCTAGCCAGGCAGGCAGACGATTCTACATTTCCCAAATAGCCGAGACAGAAGCAATCGTATATAATATTTATATTTATATATTTATAATATGTAATATTAAAGATCTGTTCTATCTCTAGAGGCGTTTTTTTCTCATACCCATACATTCTGGGTCAAAGGTTTGTAAATACAAAACATCTTCAATAAATGTAATTAATATGAAATTGTCCTCGAAGGTAGGTGTATAATTTATATCTAGTACTTTTATTCTCAAAGTTTGTTTTCCAGAAGGGGGGGGGGGGGGTACTCCTTCGTCCACTGCTGTGATGTCAAGGGTATATGTGTCCTCATTTTTACTGTCAAGCTCTTGACCAATACTAGCTCTGCATACAAACCTTCTTCTCCACGTTAATGATTAAATGCTCTCTAACGGTGTAGGTTTCAACCCTAGTTTCTTCATCCTTGTCCACCGCCAGAGGACAGCGAATTCCTTCTGGTGCATTTTAAGTATCTCAGCGTACAAGCATTGTGTCGTTGTCGTTGATATCCCTCAGAACCACTTCAACATGTAAGTATACAGAACATCCATTAGTATCATGCAGTACTGAGATTGACGGAACAATGGCTCACGAGTCTGAAAAGCTACAAACTGTCAGTCAAACGGGCTATTATGAGGCTGTTCAGTAGGCCAAATCTTCTGTTGGCTTTCGTCTCATACTTTCGTACCCACGTCTGCCTACTGAATGGTCTTAGATGACGACGGAAGAAAGAACTCTGGTGACAGTAAAATATAGATTACATACATTGTTTCATTTTTTGAATGAAACTTCCTCGAAGTTTTTGTGAATCTTACACGTTTTTTCAAGTCTCTGTTACTGTCAGCATAAATGGCAAATGAGTTTAACTTAATTCCACTGGCTGCTTGGTCGAATGGAGTTGTTCTACCTAAATAATGGAGCAATCCATTTTAACGGATAAGTGATAAAGTCTCTGCCTTAAGCGCAGCTTAAACTAGAAACACTCTTGTAAAGGCTTTAAGACTCAGACATTAAGGGTTTCTATCCCAAGCACTCTGACTTAAGAGGTGCTTAGTTGCATCGATCTGAATTACTTTATTAAAACAATGCATATTAAATTGTGCTCAAAAATGCACTGTATCTGACTGATGAGTTATCTGACTGATGTATCTGACTGATGAGTTATGCCAAGCATGCTCCACCTTGGCTGCTACCAACGTGGCAGAGGAACAAAACATGTCACTGCCACTCAAGTCAGTCCTACACTGGCATTGGAATCATCGTTCTCTCGACTCGGAGCCTGGCTACAGGGAAGACCCAGCTGTTCATTAGACTTTGCAGTTTGCGTGTAACTTCTACCTCACCACTGACAGACAGAAATTCAAGATTTTCGCAGCATCATTTAAATCAAGGTTGTTATGGTATTGTTGGACTTTTGGATGCCAAACAAGAGAGTGTTCCTCTGATTCATGACATTATGTTTTCTTAATCATTTATATGAATTAACACCTGCATGCCATTTTACTAAATGCATATCCGGTGGTTTGCCTCTCTCTGTATTAGTGAACTGATTACTGAACACCACTGAAGAGCTTCAAACCCACAGATTCAGATCCAAAGAATCGTCTTCCACAAAGTCATACAGCTTTGTGGTGTTTAACACTTTAGACTTCAATGTGAAACCCAAACATGCAAGACCTAATTCAAGTCCTAATATGAGTGTGAAAAGAAGCAGAGGACGAGATTAGGTAATAAAATGAAAAAAGGGGAAATTGTAAACTCTTACTTTGCAAGATCACGAAGGGTTATTTTGAGCTGCATGTGCAACGCCTTTTGGTAGCAAATTTTCAGACTGGATCGGCTTGCTGGATACATGAAGAGCTGGAGAGATAATTTACCATTAGTGCAGTATCAATATAGTCAGACAGCGTGTGACTAAAAAATAAATGTAGATCAGCACTGCCACCCAGTGGCGAAAAAGTCAAAAGATCCACTGACGGCAGAAAACGCTGACATCAGACTCGCCAATGTCGTTTGTTTGACCTCTATTTGCCAAATTCCAACTTAAAAAAAATGGAACATTCTGATATGCGTACTTTGGAGGGGCTGGAGGTTGGGTGAGGTGGATTGCTTGGAGGAATTGTATTTTGCAATATTTCAGTGTATAAGTGATAATCTTGCCAGCGTAAATTATATCCAAACAGGGACATTGATCTCTTTCATCTTCATGGGGTTAATATGAGTTTATAAAGTGTTTCAAGATTAATTTCATTCAGCCTCATTTCAGTCCTGTGCATTTCAGCTTTTTCTCTAAAATTGCTGCTGGATGATTAACCACCTTCACCTTCAGTTAATATGAACTGCAGAGACAGCATGGTGTGGCCTAATATGCAGTTTCCCCCCCAATGAACCTCCAAACTCCAAACTAATATCACACCCTGTTATACCGCATCATTATTTTAGATTATTGTATGATGGCTGTGACCTGCTATTGATGGGATATTGATGGGATGCTAGAAAGAAAAAAAAACTTTGAAGATATTTGCTCTTATGATCATTTATATTTCTTTAATATATTCTTAGCATAAACACGCACCCATTAGCACACCAATCTGACCTGCCTGAAACATCTTTAAATCTGTAGTTTATGACCAATGATCCTAGTATTACTTACTATCTCTGTCTGTTGACGTACACAGACGGCTTAGTAGACATGACCTTAGCTTTGTTTTACAAGAAAATGACTTGACAAAATGCCCCTCTGGCTGCTTGTCACATTGTTTCACATCCTCTGTCCAATCAGGTCCACAGTGACAGATATGCTTTGATGTTGATTTCAGCTGACTGTCCTGTGAATTTAGACCTAATGACCCAAAATTATGACTCATCAATCATTTTCAATCATCCTCTGTGCGGTCTGACTCAAGGGTGGGAATATCCTTAAATGCAGGAAAATGTGCTCACTGTCATGGAACACTAGCTTAGACATTAAATCAGTCTTTAAAATGGCCTCGGCCAGCTGAGGATATTCATACCCCTTAGCCGTGAGATTTCTCAGTCTAACAGTTATCACGCCCTGTGGAGGACTTGAACTTTAAGGATGAAAATAAACCTATGACACATTGTTGAGAGAAAATGTATCGTCAGTGCCATTGCACAGTGAGTGCTAATTAGTATATGTAATAATGGCAACTTTTGAAGAACCCCTTTCCCTACTGATTTCATTCAATTTGTCTAAGCAATGTAGTGATGACTAATAATCCTTACTTTGGTATGCAAGTGACCTAATTTGATTATGTGTCTGATATGCATCCAGTCAATTATGATGAACACAGAGAACATTTTACATGAAGTGTAAAGTTATAA